>VZTR01029538.1:490289-520737 GCA_013400775.1 Chaetops frenatus | reverse complement strand
GGTTTTTTTTTTTTTTTTTTTTTTTTTCTTAAGTGAATCAGGAAATTCTTATCAGGCTGACAGCATTTTTAGACTATGCAGTGCGTGGGTGAAGTGGGACTAATATTGACTTGGCCCTAATGTAGTCATCTGAGAATACATTTTTTGGTTGTTGCTGCATTCCATAAGGTTTTATCATTATTATCCATGAAGATTGTTTTCTCCGTACATGGGAAGTGACCCCTAGTATCAACTTGCCTGGGAGACACGAGTATGGGCTAAAACATTAAAATTCCTATCGTGTGTTGCTGTTTTTTTCCTTTATTGTGGGGAGACAGAGGCTGTTTGCAGAAATGATACCCCAGTGAACTTGTCCAGGTTGTTCATGTTGTTCACTCTAAACGCGAGTTCTGGAAAAGTTGTGAGTTCTGCCTTTTGCAGAGTGCCTTTGCTATTATTTCTTCCCTAATCTGGGTCACAGCTTGCAGAACCTTCCATCTATTCAGTAATTTTACTTACAAAGTTAGTATTTGGCTATCTGGAGTTCCAGTTCACAGCCTGTGTGATTTGGAGGGAAAATGAATAAATAATCGCTAATAGCCTGATTTCCTGACTTAGATACCAGAAAACTGCAATTGAAACTTTGCTGAGCTTTCTGGTATTTAACTCTGGAAGTGATTGTCAATATTTCTCTTCCAGACCCGTAGGACCTTTAGTATGGGGGAATCTATTAAATGACTGTGTCACGTTCAAGTGCAAGTGCTTTTTTTATTTTTAAGTGTAAGTATGAAATTTCTTCCTCATCCAAAAGCAGGGCCATATATAAAATCTCCTGGAGGCATCCTAACGAACAGCAAAGTTTCTTGAAATTTCATTTTGATCAGAGTTCTTGTGGGTTATTCTGTTTAACAAGTAGAGGTAGATAAGCAAGACAAGGAACATAGATATAGCTCTGATGAGCCAATACAGCTCATGAGTCTTGGCTGGCACCAGACTCTGCATTTCCACCTAAAAGCTTTCTAAACGTGGCTATCTTACATGTTATTGATGGCTTAGTTTAATTAATCCTGGTTGCAGTGGTTTTCCTGACACACTGGGAGCTGAGGGATCCTCACAAGCTACCTAGATGCCAGACTGAAAAGCTGAGCTGTTGTTGCTGAAGAAAGCGTTGCACCCTCTACTTCTAAAAGCTGCTGACTTGAGTGGTTTATGCACTTCTTCTGAATCCAATGNCTTTTCTAAAAAAAAAAAAAAAAAAAAAAAAAAAGTAAACATAGAATGAACTCCTCATGCATCTGCAGTCACAGTGGAAAGATTTATTGTTTGGGTAATGTATGACATTTTGCAAGTCTCTGTTTCTTCAGAATTGTCCTGTCAGAGATGTTTAATCAACTGGTAGAGAGGGTAAGAAAGAAAGATGAAGAATCTGTTGCCAGGTTTTTGGTTCTTACACATGTGTTCAACATGTAAAACGCTCCTGCACTCTTTGTGAGGATGATGACCGTTTTAAAGAATGTTCCTCTTTGCTGGCATTAAAACTGTGGTTTAAAAATAACAGTGAGGGAAGATGAATTAGTGGGATATCTTAAAAATAAGTCTCTGTGTTGGAGATGATAAAATGGAGCTCACCCTTAAAATATCCGAGGACTCCACCAAGGCATTTTTCAGTGGTATTGTGCTACTCTGGTGTCTTTCAGTTTGTTTTCTGAGAGAGAAAGCTCTTCCATGCTGTGCTGCTGTTGGCTTTCCTTTTCCTCTCAGGGCAAGGAGATATAGATGTGTTACTCTAACTAAAGCCTGTGTATCTCCACAGGTATTTGTAGTAAAGCCATCCCAAATGTATAATTGGTTATGCCAGCTTTGGACATCAGTTTTGTGTGCTGTAAAGAGCCAAGCAGCTCTTTAGCTGTGGAGCTGCTGTTACAGGCTCAAGTTCAGGGCCCTGGTGTCTCTCTGGAGAGCCAAACCCATCGTATTTCTGTGGGTCTGGGGCAGCAAGAGGAAGGGGGTTCAAATGGTTTTTTCCTTTTTAATTTTTTTTTTTTAATAGGAAGTCTCAGGCTGGTTTCAAATGATGGTGCACCTGGGTCGTGCAGAAGTGTTGTAGCTTTAGGGGGTTGGTCCATCGTGCCTTATTAAAGTTTCCCCACCCTGAAGTTATTCCCGCATTTCTGTGTCTGCATTTTTTCCTCCCTTAAAATCATCACAGAATTGATTTTTTGGCTTACACAGAAACACAGAATTTCTGGAAACGCAGCTTTCACCGGTCCTTAGCCAGGAAAGGACTTGCTGGCAAATTATTTTAGATGGGATTTTTTTTTTTTTTTAAGCTCTTAGTGGACCGAAGCCTGAATTCCTCTTGAATGTTAATGGAAATGGAGGCTTAGCACCTTAGATCTTTGAGATTGCTCAAGTCCAGGGTGCTTGCTGGAGGGAAGTAAGTGAAAAATGGATATATACATGCTCATATGGTGCCAGAATGAACTGATGAAAATGGGGTGTGGCCCTAATTTTACAGATAAATCGGCATGTCCATGCTCCTTTGCCAAAAAGATGGAGCGAGTGTGTGCCGGTGTTAGGATACGAATGTGTTTCTGTGTCTGGCGGGGAGCTGTGCAGGCGTGAGGGTAAAACCCTGCAGACTGGCAAAATTAAAATGCTCTTTGCTGTCCACTTTCCTGAGGGGCTGTGCAGCTCTAGGAGTGAGCTTTGGCTTTCCTGCGGGTTGGGTGAGAAATGGGTGTAACGGAGTTCGGAGAGGCTTTGGAAACACGTAATTGGAGCAGAATCCCATTGTACTCCCAGCACACAAGAAGGGATGGCTTGTCCTGTCATGTCAGGCTGGGCACAGCCAGCTGCAGGGCTGAGGCTCAGGTGGGGCTCACCCTGGCTCACTAACACACCAGCTCAAGACCTTTGGAATGGGAAGTTACAGTAAATGGGAGTTTTGGAATTTCTGCATGGTATGTAGAGGCAAGCCAGCATCTAAGCCAACACCGTCCTTGCTAAATCAAGTCTTGCATAAGGAGTTGTGATGTGCTCAAGTCAGACTTTCTGCTGGCAGTGATGGAGAGAGACTTTGTCCAGATAAGGGCTTGTCTTAGCAATTTAGGTCACTAACTCAGCTCTTCCTTCCAAACTGACAGAGTTGCAGACAAGGACAGGTCACATTTGATGCTGTGTCAGCTGTCTGTGGCTAAACCCCAATTCACATACTATAAATGTTTGTTTTTTTCAGTGAAGCTCTTTGCATCATGTGCCCCCAGCTTTTGAGGATGGGGTTACTATACTGCTTATGCTGTGTGGCAGTCTGCAGTGTCTAACAGCAGGTAACAGCAGAGCATGGCTTCACATTCAGTTTTTGCAGTTCAGATTCCTTCTCAAGGCTATTCCTTTGCTGTTTGCTCTACTAACTTCTCTGGAAGCTGTATAACTTATTTAACTCACCTACTCTCACATTTACAGGATGTAATACCTGTTAGGGTTAGGTCTTGCCCTATGTGTGAGATTTTGTTGGTTGGTTTTGTTTGGCTCAATCCCATGAGACACCACTGATTAAAAAAGTTTGGCTCGCTTTACTCTGTTGTTCTGACTGGGACCAAGTTCTATTTGATCTTCCTCTAGCTACATAAAATTAGACCTTTATACTTCAAGGGTACATCTCTGTTTACATGTACAGCAGAAGGTGGATAAATCCGTTCTTTTTTTCACCACTTCCCTCCATCAGCAGAGCATAGCAGGACCTCCAGGCTTTACTTCTACAAATCCAGTGGCTTAGCTGAAAACAGGCTCTCACCTTGCTCATTTGTGTGGGTAGAAGTTGTTGTTTCATGTTTTTAGGGCAGTGCCACAAATACATCTTTCAGGCCCCGCATTCAGTGCCCTGATTGCTTGGAATTGTCTTCTTCCTTGAATACTTTCTGTGTTATCAATAGGAGCCTGCTTGGCAGACAGCTCCACAAATGGAGGACTGTCTGAGGATTTGCCTCGAGTTTGTTGCTGGAATTCCTTCTCAGAAGCTTATGTCAAATGACAGCCTTTTTCTCAGGATAGGGTCATATAGTGTTTCCCCAGTGTAGTTATTCTTTATTTTTGGTTCCTGTTCTTTTTCTCATAATGGAAAATCTGTAACAGGTGGCCACAGGCACACCAGACTTTCATGCTTGGGAGCATAAAGGACCATATGCCGTGTGGTGGCATGTATGGAGATAATAAATTGTAGGAAAAGGCAACCAGTTTATGTGAAAAAGAGGAGCTGGCCTGAATTTTTGATTCAAACTTGGCTAAAGTAAAACCTTCTCTGCTCTCAAACGGTGGGTTTTTTGTGTTTTGTTGTTGTTGCTTTGCTGGCTACTAACTGGTTTCTGCTGGAAGTGAATTTTTTTTCGATTTGCGAAGAGGAATGTTCTGACATTTTTACCAGACACTCTGGGTGAGACCCAGGACCCTTGAAGTCAGTTGGATTTTTGCCACGGGCTTTAATGTGGCCAGCATTTCACTGCATGAGAACCGTTTTGCTTGGTTCTGGGTAGGGTACATCAGAAAATAACAGCAATCTTCCAGGCAGGGATTTTGTGTGAGATTTTGGACTAAACATTTTCTTGGTCTGAAAGTGCTCAAGAAGACAGGATAATGCTTGTTTAGAATAAATTTTCTTTTTAATATTCTCATATCAGCAGCGATATGTTGTTGACCTTTAGTTTCCTTGTGTTGTACAATTTGAAGTGAAGGGTTTAAATTTTCTTTGGAGTTGCGCATTTGTGAATACATGAAATAAAAAAATATAATGTTGGTTGAAACTGAATCCAGCCTGAGATTTACCCAGAGATTGTACCATTTCAGCCATGAATTAGAGTCTGTTATCTAACAGACAGAGACACTGAATTTCCCTGTTTTCTATTTAAATTCTGTATTCCAAATTTTAATTCTGTATTCTGTGTCTTGGCCAAGAGAAGATTTTTGGGTGTTTGTTTTGTTTTGTTTTTCAGACACTACTTAATGTCAGTTTTTAGTTTTCAAGGAAGGTAGAGGTGTATTTCATGAATATGTTAAAGTATTGAACGTTGTCAAGAGATAACACCATGTTTGGTCAGAAAATAGTCTTTGTAAAGATCTCACAGAACCAGTTGTCTGCTTAAATATATGCCAGAACTGTTCATATGAAAAAGTACAAGGCAAACTGGACTATCTGTGATTAGTTACCATAAATGTACCCCAGTGTTTGTGGGGTTTTTTTGGTTTTGTTCCCTCACATCCCATCACTGTGGGATAAATTCATTTAGCAGCTGATGATCTTGCATAGTTTTCCACTCACACAACTGCAGCCAGAAATACTGTGAGGAGCTTACTGTCAAGGTCAGAACAAAAACGAGGGCATTTATGTGCAAACAGGGTATTTTAGGTGATTTTGGGGTGGAAAAAACCCTCACATTATCAAAGGAAGTATACAATGGAAAGGATGTATATCCATGGCATACAAGGAAAACTTGTTGAGTTTGAAAGTTTTGAAAATTTCTCTTGCTGTAATGTCTTATTTAAAGAGTTTTGCAATTACAGGCTGATAATTTCTTCCTGAAATGCAAATTATTTAGATCTGTGTCTGATCATGGGCTTGCTGTTGTGAAAAATCTTTTCATTTAGAACTCTCATCCTTTGCAAATAACTCACTGCAAACCACAACTTTGCACGGTAAATAACTTCAGTCCACACACGAGGCCTTGTTCTTGTCCACCAGTCCTATGACATATTTTTTTAAATTAAAAATAAAAGGTCAGATTTGGTGTTTTTGCAAGGAGCAAGTGCTCAGAGCATCTTGTAATGCCTGCCCATGGACTGGAGGGGAGGGAAGAGAGTTGAAATGGAAAATGAATTAGATTCTTAAGCCGTGGAAGGGGGAACATTCCTGCGCAGAGAAGCGACTCTGGAGATAAGTTTTAATTTCCTGAGCTCCAGTCCCTGTATAGGAACACTGAAAGACTTCCTTCCTGATCACCAAGTCAAGCCAGGGGCTGTATCAGTGGTGTGTGTGTGTCTGTAATTGCGTGCTTGGGTCTGCATTTGCATAACTGCAGCATCAGTACCAGCACCTGTAGGGATGGGAGTCAGCTTTTAACGTGAGCTGCCTGTATTCTGGGGCTGGCATGTAACAGACCTGGATATTAGATGTAATAGATTTCTCTAAAGGATCTCTTCCATACTTTGCTTAAAAAACAAAGCCCTGCTGAAACCAAAAATGAGAAAAGCCCCCTCCCCAAACACTTGTCTTACATTTTTAAGAGGATCTGAGTTGTGGTGCAGCTTTAGGAATGGCCGAGTCGCTGAGGTAGATGCGTTGCAGATTTCCAGTGCACGTGTCTCCTGTATGTGCTGTGCTGCTAGAACTGTTCCTGTCTTACTGAAGTGATCCATGATTGCTCAGGCAAAACCTTGAAGCTCACTTTGAGTGATACCTGTGTAAGGATTTGGGTAACAAATATTAGGAGACCTTTTCGGAGGTGTTTGCTTGTTTGGAGAAGGCACGAAGCATTTCCAAAAAAAGTACAAATTACCACAAATTCTGCATTTGCAAAAATATGTTTCAGAGCCTCAGACTGTTTCATTTTAGCAGTTCTAGTAAAATTGCTTTATTTTGCTGTTTCCATATTTTTGTTTGTTTTACTTGTTTTTATAAGTGAATCCCAGCGGTTTTCCCATAAGTCTAGAGTAAGTAATATTGTGCTAAAGTGAGCCACAGCTTTCTGAAGCACAGATTTACTGGAATTCCAGGCCATTGCCTGGATATCCCCAGCTGAAATAAAATTGCGTACGTCTCTCACTGCAGTTTGTGCAACAGCATCCGAATTAATGGTATCACTGAGCTGTTTTACATTTATCAGTTAACCCACTGGAATGTCAGATACGTTGCTTAAGTTGCTGTGAGTTTTAAGTATAATAGGTTTTAATCCCACTTGTCAATAGCTCTTTCTTACGGTTATTTTTTTTTAAATAACCATTCATAATTAAGACTTCGCCCCAGAGCATTTGTTTTGTACGACAGTGAGGGAATTTGTATCGGATGATGTGATTTTTAGAAAGCCCCGAATTTAAATGTATTGTTGGTACACAAGGTCAGAAAACGACTTTCCATGATTTTCAAATTGTACAAGCGTATTTATTGTAAAAATGAAACTTTATAGACTGTGTAGTTGTTTAACTTTTTCTGTAGAACTACTTTGGAAAAAGGGTAAAAAAGCCGTAAACTTAAAGAGATTCTGATGGTGCTAGAGTGTTGCCAAGCAAACCATTAAAGATAAGTCAAACTGTAATTCTGTAGGAATGCTATGAAATACTTCTGCATAGGGGCTGTAGTTGTTTTTGGGTTCCTGAAAGTGCTTGTGTGTAAAGTCAGCTGTGGAAATGGCTGGCTAGCTAAAAGCTATGATTCCTGTAGCTTGACTGTTGTGGGGAGAGGGTTGGGTTTTTTTTTCTGTGAAAACAGTTGTAAAGTGGAACATCTGAAAAATATGTTCCGTGCAAAATGGATCTTCACACACATTTATTTTGACATTTAGGTTTGATTTGAGAGAGAGAGAGGAGATTCTGAAATAGCCATTCACAGATGGCTTGTGAGGGTTTTACTTTTTTATATGCTTCTCTGTGTTTTTGGTTTGGGGTGGATTTTTCCGCATGTGTTTGCGGACTTGTCAATCCCTCTCTTCCCCCAGATCACATGTTTAATTTTTTATGACTTGAATTTTTGTCCTTTTTTCCAAAAGCTGGTGTTAAAAAATAAAATAAAAAGGAAAAAAACCTTCCCACCCCAACCTCAAAACAACAATAAACCACCCCAAACCAACCAAAAAACCAAGGTCTCAAACCCCAATCACCACCCCAAGGTATAACTTCCTGTGATAAAAATTCTGTCATCAGTGAGTGAAAATTTATGCATTTTGTGGAGTTTGATAATACTGTGGAAAATTTTTCAGGAAGCAGGAAACTCTCCCATCTTTACAGCTTCAGCAGTAAGTGTGGGGAATCCAGAGGGCCCTGTACACTGAGCTGGAGGAGTGTGCCCAGAGAAAGCTGGTGCTTGCCCAGCTGGATGTGTGAAATACAGATGCTGTGTCTGGCCACCCTTCCACAGGGCTGGGCTTGACCTCCGTAGCCTTTATCAAGGGAATATTTTCTCCAGGTGGGAGTCAGAAGGGAATTGTTACAGCCTGTCTGCTTTCTTGTAAAAGTATTGAGTGAGAGATGGTGCTGATAAATTGTGGTTGTGAAACATGCCTGAGAAGCAGGTCCATCTGTGTAAGAGGAATAGAGACTCTTAAGTGGGCACTGGTACTCTCTTCTATGTGAAATGCCCGTGTGAAATATCCTGGTAGGCCAAATTTAATTTTAATGAAATGAAAATTCAGTTATTCAGTGTATTGGGTTATTTTTTGTTAAGGAAACCATATGTTGAGCTTCCAGTGAATGCCATCACTGATACATCTCTTGTTTGTTTTGTTTCTAATTCCAGAAGAAGTTAGCTGTGTACAACAAGATGCAGGAGTCTCTGGAAGTGACCCTTCCCAGCAAGCAAGAGGAGGATGAGAAAGACCAGCCTGCCGAGATGGAGTACCTGAACTCTCGCTGCGTCCTGTTCACTTACTTCCAGGGAGACATTGGTTCAGTGGTGGATGAGCACTTCTCCAGAGCTCTGAGCCAAGCCAGTAGCTTCAATTCAGAGACTGCCCTTTCCAAGAGCAAGGCAGGGCTGAATCCTCTGTGGAGAGGTAAGAGGGGCAGTAACTCGCTCTCTGTGGCGTGGCTTACTTGGGCTGCATTGCAGTAACACACACGGCAGCGCAGCTGAAATTTTACTTCTCTGTGGAGGTGGAAAAATCCCCCTCAGATCTCCAAGAACCGAGGAGCTTCTTGGGTTGAGTGATCTGAGGTGTTAAGGGGGAGAGAGGAGCCAAAGGCATGGAAGGAGCAGGCGTCTCCTGCTCCTGCCATATCCTGTCTCTGCCAGGGGCTGGATGGGAGGGGGCAGAGCTCACGTGGCTTCACAAACGTCTGCTGCAAGGTTGGAGACTTTATTTTTTTTTTAGCTCCAAGTGTGAAACTTGGCCTGTGAGGCAAGAGCAAAGCTGTTTGGGGTGCTGGCCTTGGACGTGAAGGAAACCTATGCAGCCTTCTCGAGTGGCTTTGCCAGGTGATTAGGATTTGTCCACGGCCCCTTTCCAGGCAGGGAGGAGCCAGCACAGGATGGAATAGGCTGGGGGGCAAGCCCTGTGGCTGCAGCCATGTGGTGTTTTCCATTGCAGCCTGCTCGTGGGAGAGGTACAGATGATGCTATGGCTTGCTGGGTGTAAAATGGGCATGACATTACTGTGCCTCCAAGCAGGGAGCAGAAATGTGATTGGTTCTGTGAGGCACTTACTCGCTGTCCTGACACTTACCTCTTGTTATGCACATAAATGCTTATATGCATTATATGGATTGATGTGACAGAGAACAGATCATGCCAGAGACACCAGGCAGCCCTTACAGACAAGACTCCCAAATTGGTGCCAGGAAAAAGCATCCCACTAAGATGCTGTCGCCATTTTGTTGCATGTGGCAGTCTGAGTGTTTTCTCAGATCCCCACAGCTGCATCATTTCTGATCACATCCTTACATGGATTGGCAGAGGGGTGCAAACTAAGCATGGTGAGCAATGGCCTTACACTGGGTTGATGAGAGAGGTGCTGGTGGGATCTGAGCAGGGGCAGTGGTGTTCCTAATCAACGATGTGGAGGTGAGACTGTGTTGATGAAAGCCACGGATACTAAAGAGAGATAGGATTTTTGGAAACAACTGTGAAGAGAAAAATAGCACAGAAGGACTTGCTTTCCAGAAGGATGATGACAAATCCAAGGAAGTTTAAGCAAAGGTCAGCATAAGTGGCTGGGGAGCTGGAGGAATTTATGGCTTGAGCTGGGACCATTAATGTTAACGGGAAATTTTCCGTTGACTTGACTGAGAGCAGGATTGAACCTATGCTTACTAAAAAGGAGACTGGAGCATTTATAAATGGCCCAGACAGGCTATAAATGTTTTATCAATGGGATCAAGGCAGTCCCCAGAGACCCTGTGCCCACAGCAAGCCCTCTTCAGCGGGCTTGGGGACGTTCCGTTGGTGGGGTGGCGCGTCTTCCCTTTGGCCTCAGACGTAGCCTGTTGTTTTTCCCTGTCTCCCTCTGTGGTTTCACAGCCATCCCCAGAGGGCTCTGCAGGGGACGTGGCTGGCCTGGTGTGAGGGTTCTCCAGCCATGCTGCCTCCTGACCCCGTGTGCCCCATGCCCTCAGTGGGGAATGGAGGTCGGTGTGTCCTGAACATCTTCTGGGAATGAAGTAAGGAGATACGCCCTGTGCCATCCCTGCACCTGCTGAAGGGGCATGAAAATCCCTGGGGAGGCTGCTGGCTGCTGAGAGAGCTGAGGGCATTTGCTGCTCCAGAGAAGAGAAGCTGACATGAGCTTTATCAGGCCCAAATGGGCTTTCTGAAGTATTCCTGCTTGAAAACAATGGGGAAGGAACAGCACTGACAGCTTGGTCTTCTGGTTTATGCATGGTATCAAAGATGCTCAGCAATAGCTCATGAATGTGAGTTTGTATCCCATTACCTAAAGAAGTTAAAGTAGCATTAGCTTGAAGTTCTTCCATAAATCCCCTTGATGGGTAGTCAGAATTGCTGTCAATTTCTTACTCAGAGATAAACTGGAAAGAGAAGTGCTTTTTGCAGTAGCTGTTTTGGGAGGTACCGGTTTCAATGGAAAGTGTGTGAAACTCCCCACCTCACTGCATTTTCTTCTTTATCTGAAAGGAGGGATTAGCAATGTTTTTACCGTTTTTCATCTTTTTATGCTTGTTTTCTTTCTTTTTTTTTTTTTAAGGTGTTCTGATGAAAACACAAACTGATTTTATCACTAAGGTGATGTTGCAGGGGGTTTTTTTGTTTGTTTTGAGGAGGGATTTTATTTACATATAAAAATTAGAACCTGCTGTTCTGAAAAGAGCAAATTTTCATTATTTGTATGTTGAAAGTACTGGTCAGTTTAGGCTAAAATTAATTTGAAAACTGTTTTTTTATAAAATACAGTTCCCTAAAACAGGCTCGAGTAACATGAATATTCAGTTTTAGGTATAACTGCCTGAAGTATTTTGCAGATGCTAATGATACCTTGACACTGATGTTACCTTATTGGTATTTTTATAAACAGGTTTTTCCTTGCTGGAAGTGTTGGGTTGTTTTTCTATCTTACTTGTCTTTCCTCTTGCCTTAAGTGAGAGCTGGTGTGGAACTACAGGAAGCTCCATACCTTGTCTCCTTTACAGCCTGTGTGCTTCTGGCATGTTTTCAGTGTGTGTTGTGAACATTTGGGTTGGCCACAGTGAACATTTGCATCAGCCACAACTTTGTGGCCCCTGGGATGTTGCCTTGTCCCTCCTTCCCTGTACTTAGGGTAGGAAATTGTGGTAACTTGTAGTATCTTTCTTGGCAGACAGTTTTTGTTAAATGCCTCTGAAAGGCCATGAAAGCACAGATATTTTTTATTTTTATTGTTTTTATTTTTTTCCAAGGGCAGTGTGTGGAAAAGGCTGTTTTTCTGTGTTCCACAGCGGCCAGGTATCCGTGAGCACTTGGGGTGGGTGAAATTTTCCTGCATGTTTATATGATCTGGATGGAGCCTGCATCTCCAGTGACATGAGTGACCTTTCCTCACTGATGTCAGTGGGGGCTGGTCTGTGACAGTGTCAGGCAGCAGCAATGGCTTTGTGAAACCTGCACAGATTTGAAAAATGGAGATGACCAAACATGTTTTCTGTGGCCTAGACCTCCTGCATGACTGGCAAAGCCAAGCTGTTATGCAATCTGGGATGAATTCATGTTGGCAAATTCAGTGGTTTAAAGTGCTCTCTCCTGTTATTAAAGCTGTCCTACAGATACTTTGTGGTTTTCTGGGCTTTTTTTGAAGTGCAATGCTTTGGATTTAGGGCTTTTCCATGCAGATAACGGCCAGATAGCTTTCAAAAACTCGATTACAGAGGTTAATTTTCCAGAATACTGGCAGGGCATTGTCAAGCTGTGCTCCTTGGTTAAGTAGTGTGGAAAACAACAGACTGGACATGAAGTTTGCTTTTTTTTTTTACGTGTCAGCCCTGCTGCCAAGAGCACAAGCCATACACACTCTCCATCTCAGTGTAATCCCTTTTTACAAGGAATGGTTTACAAACAAGGAATAATACCAATTTTGGAGGAGTGCTGAGGCTTCTGTAATATGCTTGAAGCTCTCTCTAGTCTTCAAGCATGAATTGCAATAGAAATACATTGCTAAAAACAGCCCAACCTTTTGAAGAAAACCATATTGGGGTGCAGTTTGCCAGATAAGCTTGCAGCCTCTGAACACTTTGGCACAAAGCATCTTCTACATTTGTCCGTGGTCTTGTTTGCAAAGTTTGTTTCCAATATCAGAAGTTAATCAGCCTCAATAAACTGCCTCAATCGAAGCCAATTGATGTGTGGAAAATTTTCTATGATTTTAATAGATTTTAAAACAGAGACATGAATGCCCTAGTGAATCAGTCAGAAAACACTTTCAAGTTTTCTGCTTCCAAAATATTTTTGTATAAGCAAAGTTCAGAGGCAGGAGCGTTTGAAGAATCTGTTCATTCTCAATGATGTCTTCACCCAAGTCTCATTCCAGCTGCTTATTGAACAAAGCAAAACAAAAGGTGATGTAAAAAAAAAATTACTTTTACAAAAGTTATGAGGAGCAGAGGATTCCTCGCCTCATCAAATATTAAGCTTCCCTGGCTTTATTTCTCCATAGGCTATTTTTATGACTGTTCTTTCATCAGAGGTGAAGTTCTGTATTTTTATGTTTCCATCTTTGACCAAAAAAAAAATCCTGTTGGAGCTGAGACATACTGCATGAAGCAGTACTTTCTAGCATGAGCTGGCAAGAGGATTGTGAGAATGGAGATGCCAAGACTTCCCTACACATCAAAAACACTAAATGCTCCTTCAAAAGAGGAATTTTTAGAATGTGATTTCATAATGTAGAGGTATTGGAATCCATTTAAATATAAGCTGAGCCCTAGCTGTAAGAAGCAGCAAGTCTTTTATTTCTGACAAAAAACCTCTTTGAGCTACATAGACGGTTCTGCTCGTATGCTCCTATTGGGTAGAGGGCATCATGATATATTCTATAAGAGACTAAGAAAAGCTGTGTTAGATATGGCCTTTATCCCATCAAAGCATGCAATTAGTGAGAAGATCAGGTGTTCTTTTAGCGAAATGTTTCCTGTTCTGCAGTGTGAGCTGGTTCTCTCTCCTCAGAAGCATTTGCAACCACAACAGCTGGCTTTCTAAATGATGTGCTCTGGTCTGGGCAGGAGTTAGCCTCTCCTCACAATTCCTGTACCAAGATCCTGAGAGGGCTCTGACTCTACAGCCTGAAGAAGACAAATCTTGTGGGGGATCTTATGTATGTAAAAACCTCCTGATGGGAGGGAATGAAGATGGGGGAGCCAGGCGCTCCTCAGCAGTGCTTGCTAAGAGGACAGGAGGCAATAGGCAGAGATTAGAAAACAGGAAATTCCATCTGAATACAAGAAAACTTTTTGTTTTGTTGGGGATTTTAGGTTGATTGTTGTTTTGGAGGGTTTTTTTTTAAGAGGCTGTGGAGTTTGGAGCTCAAAAAACCCTCAGAATCTGACTGGTGCAGGTTATCCTGGATAACCTGCACCAGGTGATGCCACTTGAGCAGGGGAATTGGACTGGACAGTCCTCCTACCTGAAACATCCTGTGATTCTGTATTTACTGAGGAAGCTTGAGTTTGGCGTTACAAACTTCAGAGAGCAGCAAACCACGGTGGGGTTTTTGTCGCAAAATGCGTCCTTCAGCTTCAGTCATACTGCCCTTCTTTCCTCCCTACCAGAAAGCTCAACAATTTCAAGCCAAAGGAGCGGTTTCCCAACCTCGTTTTGGACCAGCTCTTACCAGCCTCCTCCTCCACCGCCCTGCTTAAGCGGAGTGCACCCCGATTTCCCCGTGACTGCACCAGGCACCTTCCCGACAGCAGACCCCAGCGGCTGGCCGGGACACGGCCTGCACCAGACTGCCCCACCTCCTGCCCCTGCTGCCTCCGAGTCCTGGCATTACCCTTTAGCCTCTCAGGTGAGCCCCTCGTACGCACACGTGCACGACGTGTACGTGCACCGCCACCACCCCCACGGCCACGTGCACCACCACCACCACCACCACCACCACCACGGGCCGGGCCCGCACCGCGAGCCCCGCTACGGCTCCCTGCTGCTGCCCTCGGTGCGCGCCGCCAGGCTCCCCGCGCCCCAGGGCGACGGGCCAAAGGCAGACCCCGCTGCCGTCACCAGCGCTACCTCAGCTTGGGCCGGAGCCTTCCACGGGACGGTGGACATTGTGCCGAGTTTCGGGTTTGATACAGGTAAGGTGGTTTGTTTGGGTGTTTGTTTGTTTGTGGTTTGGTTTTTTTTTTTTGTTTGTTTGTTTGTTTGGTTTTGGTTTTTTTGGGGTTTTTTTTGGGTTTTTTTTTTGGTTTGGTTTGGGTTTTTTTTGTTTGTTTTCTGTCTGTGACTTGTTTGAGCGGAGTGGTGAACTCCCTGCAGCCGTAGCAGGGCTGGCTCTCAGAGCCGTGTTCAAATGTGTTTCCAGGTGGGAGTCGCTCCTGTAATGGCTGTCAGGTCATCTCTTCCTGCCTTTTGCTGAGAGGCCTTTATCTGCCATGGTCCCATTCAAGCCAGATGAGTTGTGACATGATCTGCATTTTTTGTTTCTTTGGTTTTGTTTAAGTATTGTGAGAATTGTTGGAATCCCAGGCCTTCATGAGACTGCAGCAATGAATGAAGATTAAAACCTTGTCGGAGTGGTCCTGTCTTTACCCAACATAATGCCCACATGAGAAAATATTAATTATGCTTCCGTGGAGAAGTTCCCAGTTTGTTCACCTAATTCATATATGCAATTCACCAACATACAGCTCCAATGAACTAATAACTTGCAGTACATCAGGACTGCATCTTGAATTGGAAGGGTTCAGAATTTCCTCCCTGTGTAGTGTCCAGGTGTCACATGGAGGGTAGAGGTGCTGATTGAGCTGTGCTCAGCAGCAAACGAAACATCTTTCTATAGGCTCTAGGCAGAGGTGTGTGAATTAAATTCATTTTACTGCAGGGTCTGTAGTATGAACTGCAGACCATGAGCTCCGTCTGTGTCTGTGAGCTTTGAGTGGCAGGCTCTTGTCTCAGGAGCAGTCTGGCAGCCCTCAGTGTTTGAAGTTTCTTGCAGTCAGGTGGTGGGTGGCTGACAGTTCCCAGGGCATCCATCCTGGAGCTCACAGGCCCGAATTATGGGCTCCTTTTTCATTATGATATTTATCTCACCAGCAGCAATCCTTGCAGATTAGAACTTCTTAAAGACAGTATGTTATCTGATTAAGGAAATACTAGGTTTGTATCTTTGTTACCTTTTCCTTAAAGTATCTGTTTCACTTTTTGACAGCTCTCTCTGACTGTTCAATGTGCCTGAAGCACTTCCTTGCTTTGATTAGTGGGCAGGGGAACAAAGAATGGATGGGGGGGAAAAAAGGCTGTTTCTTAAAGATTAAATACTATGAACCTAATACAAATCTCTGTATCTTCCCTTTAAAGCAACTGGGAACCCATAACCTTTTCTACATACGATGCCACTTGCTTTTGGGGATGGAACTGACAATTGTATAAGGAATTGTTAGTCAGGAGTAACCACTACCTGGCTTAGGTACAAGTCCAGCCTAGACTGAGAGTTGTTTTTCTCTAAGAGCAAGCACCTCAAAAAGGACTGTGGGTCCTAGCACTGCCTTAGAGAACAAACACAGCTTTGGCTTGGTGCTGCCTGCTCCTTGTGAAAATCCCTGTGGAGGGGTAGAGTTGGGTGCTAATTTTGTCAGGATCCTGATTTGGCAGGGCTTTGCTTGTCCTTTGGTTGCTCATTGTGGAAGGCAGTGGAAAAGATCTGAACTGTTAACTTCTGCCCCATGCTTGATATGTGGGTTTTAGTCCATGAGTTCCTGTGGGGGAAAAAGAAAGAGGGGAAATGTGTGAGTGGTTTGAAGAAACAGAATCTCAGCAGACCAATGTCTCACTTGTTTAAGGCTGTTCAAAAGGGTCACACACTGAAACACAACAGTAAAACCCTGTTAGGCAGCCCCAGTTTTGGAAGCAAGGGTGCAAGCAATGAAACACAGCAGGTAGTGGGAACCTGTGGTATTACAATTATTTGCTCTCTTGCCCTGCACTCATCTCTGCTGTGCTTTCCAAGCAGAGGCCTGCTGGTGATACCTAATTAGTTTGACCTGGAGCAGAGGTTAGACAAAAATTAGAGGAATAAATTAGGTATCTATTGAAAGGCCTTCAAGGCTCACCCTGGGGAGCCAGAGGTTGCTCACACCTTGGACCCTAAGATGGACAAGTCACGAGTTCCTCACACAGCTATAGGTTTTGGTCCATTAGTATATCAGTTTAAATTTGCCAGTTACAACTTTAGCTAATGATGGAATTCTCCCCAGTTTGCCCTCCTTTCCAGGATGCTGGTTTACACATTCTGGGCCTAGAATAGTCTGGGTGTCCTTGAAGAACAGGTTTAGAGAGGTTTTTTTATGTCTATCATAGCGTGAGAGAACAGCAGCTAACAGGTTACAAGACACTTCAGAGTTACGCATTAAGTACTACAGGATTTGAAAAATATGAAAGTTAAAATCTAAGGCATCACTAGGAAGGGCAGGAAGGCTTAGCTCCCTTTTCAGCCTTGCCTGCAGCTTGTGCAGCTGAGATAAATGCTTTGGTGCCAGGCACTCGAGGCGTGGAGAGAAGAGGGAGCTTAATTGCCTCAGTGTTCTGTGTGCACATCCAGCAGTGCCATCCCAGGGAAGGCGTGGGGAGAGGAGGGGGCTGCTCAATTATCACAGAGGCACATCCAGCACTTGCTTCATATGCACTTGAGGGAAAGTGGGTTATGCTGGATAAATCTCCACATCACACAGCATTTCATTACAGTTAACTCTAATGTCAGCTGTCTCGAGAGAGAGGCCACAAACTCAAGGGCTTGGAAGAGTGAGCTGGCTTTTAGTGATGTGAAGTGGTTTCTCCAGAGTAGGGTAAGGCCATAGTGGCCAGTTCTGAACATGTTTGCTCATATATCCCTGGAGAAAATAACCTCAATATATCAGATTCCATGAACTTCAGGTGATTTGTATTTAAAAAGTTCATTTAGTCTATACCTAGACATTGCTTTTTGGAGTCTTTCACTTACAAACTAATTCTCCCCCTGCTTACCATGGGTCACCTTTCTTGTGCGATTATAGAAACATTTGCAGAATTCCTCACGCTGAATTATGTGGAATGATAGTGTTGGTTTCAGGGCAGGCTGGCTGTAATCTTACCTTCTTCCAGCTACATTGTTGCATCTCTGCCATGCCTGGCCAAATCCTCTTGAATGGATGATGCTGAATCACTTCAGAGGTTAAGAGGAGGTTCCCAGTGCATGCACAGCGTAGTTTGGGAATTTATATTTCAGAACACATTGTATGGGACATCAGCACAGCACCCTTCAGAGAGCTGACAAACTATTGATCTGTCTTGCACATCTGTTTGAGCTTACATGGTCCAGTTTTAGGGGATGAACAGGGATTTAGCTACCTGATTGCCATTAAATGTGGCTTAATCCTCACGTTGTAGGCTGCAAATTAACCCTTTTAGAAGCTTCTGTATCAGTACAAGTGGGATTAAAGAAAATGCTAGTCTGCATCAGGAGCTATTGAAACCTACTAGGGTTGTGTCTGCTGTTGTATAGTGTAGCACTTTCCAAAGTGCTACAATGCTCAATAGAAAGGTACATTTCATGTCAAACATCAATATCAACACGTTGGAATAAGCTTGAATTGTTTGGAGTTTAGGCCTCAGTTCCTTGCCCTGCTGGTGTCAAGCAAAGCAAGGTCAGGCTGTCACCAGTGCTGTCTTTGGTTCAGGGCTGCAGCTGTAATCCATTGTCACCACTAAATCCTCCTGCTTATGCTGAGGATGCACCAGCCACATCCAGCACTTAAAATCAGGGCTTGGGGAGGGGAATTTCTGTCTTGCAGTGCTGCTGGTGGTTGTGGCCATCAGTGCTTCCCTGGGGAGCAGGGTGGGAGGTGTCCTGCACAGCAGGCCCTTCAGGTGAGCAGTGGCATTTGGTTCTGCTGGCAGCAGCCCCTGGGGAGGAGAGCAGAGCGACTTGCCTTGCTGCTGCAGAGCCTAGGAGGATATCCTGTCCTGCTGTTGGACAGATGTGCTGAAGGAGGCTTCCTGCAGCCCCAGCACACCAAAAGCAAAGCAGGACTTTGGCATAAGTGACAGCTGTAAGTCTGTTAAAATTGAGGTGCACGTTCTTTATCCTGTAAAGTTATGCACATTGAGGTGAATAACTTCAAATTTAGATGAATTAATTGACATCCTTTAGTCCTGGCTTACTGTGGAAAAATGCCCTTTTGGAAATGCCCATGCATCAGTGTGATACATTGAATTTGGAATTTGAGGGGCCAGTCCCATCCCTTCTGTACATTTTTCTCTGTTCACGCACACCCCACAACTTTGTCACAACTCATTCAATTTGCTTAGGTGTTCCCACAGAACCTGTATAATGTTTGTGTGGCAATTAGCTCTGATGCTGGTGTCCCAGGGAAGGGGAATTGTGCTGGAGTCTCATGCAGTGCAAGTGGCAGTGTCCTTGCCAAGAGGAAAGCTCTGCAGCACTTGCACTGCAAGTGGAAGCTCTTGGTGAATAACAGGGTTGGCTTTGGATTTTGCATTAGGACTGCAGATGGCTTTGCCTTGAAGGAGATAGGAATATAATGAGGAAAAGGCATGAGAAGTGTTCCACATTCAGTTCTGTAAATAGGGCAATTTTGGTTTTTTGGATTGTTTTCTCCATAGCTGTACCTTAAACCTCCTTGTTACAGTTATCTGTGTCTTGCAAAGGGACCTGCTGAGGAAGGTGCCTGTTCAGCTGGTTATTCCCCTTCTACCACTTGCTGCTGTCAGGTGGAAGAGCTCTTGAACAGGTGTGTGTGTCATTTTTTTAAGCTGCCAGGACCAGGAGCCATGTAACCTGTTTCTATTCTTACAGGCTTCCATTGCCTCTGGTGTCCTTTAGTGCTACACTGGTGAACTTAAATGACTTCTTTATGCTCTGAAAGTTTTCTGCTGACTCCCTTTTTTTTTTTTTTTTTAAATTTTATTTTAGATCATCTTTGTTTAAAAAAACTGTAAGCAGCAGGGGAAAAAGCCCCAAATTGTCATCACTAACTTTGAGGGAGCTTTGAAGGGAACTAACAGCAGTTCATTATGACTGTGTATGATGATGCCAGGAAAACAAACAGCTTTTAAGCAACAAGGAGACATCTTAATTGAATAAAGAGCAGCTGAACATGTTTTTATAGGCATGCTCTGGCTGAGGGATATCCCAGTTTTTCCATTCTGAAGAAACAGGTACAAGTGCGTGTGAAATGGAGCAGAAAGCACTAAACAAGGTTTGGTGCACCACACCCGTGGGCTCTGCTTTCCCTGTCTCTTCTCTGCAGGACACCCAAGTGTTTGTACCCTGCTTGGGAGTCCTCACATGGATAGAGCCATATGCTCTCATCTTTTCTGTGAGTGCTAATTGCTTTGCAGCTCAGCTCTCAAGTGTTGCTCATCATTAAATATTTAACTGTTTGTACTCTTAAAGCAAGGAGGTAGTTGTCAGATCTGAACCCTCCATGACTGTTAGACTCTCTGAAAACTTATTGGTCTTCTTTCATGTTCACTGTGTGATTGGATTTGGAAATGAGATCCATGCCTAGCACATGCGTCTGTCAATTTTCACAGGTTAAACATCAAATGAACACAAAGTTCCAGTGGTTACATCATCATTGAGGTCTGGAGTTGCACCTATTTACATTAGTGGTGAAATTAACCCTAAATTCTTAGCAATGCAGGTGCCGTGGTACACTGTATAGCAGGAATGATGATTTATAGTGGGAAATGTACCTTCATTTCATGAAATGTGATTTATTTGCCTCAAAACATCAAAGGGTGGGTTTTAAATGTTGGGGCTTGAGTGCCTTACTACCTTTAAAAATATGTGTCTGCATCTCTCTCCTTTCCTTTCCCTATAAAGAAGAAAGAATGTATCTTCTTTGGGAAATTTAATATGCACTTCCCATTCTATTGTCTGGATTTGAGGCTTATGCCCTGTTAGGTGTGAATCTAGAGATTGAATCCCTCTGGAGCAGAGAAATCCCAAATTATAACACGGGTTCCAAGTCTATAATGCTAAAACCACAATATAGCACCACATTTATTAGATAGTCCTCACTTTTTACAAAGGAAAATGTTAGAGGAACTCATAACAAATGCAAGCTGAAAACCATTAATTTTTTCCCATGTGGAAGCACTAGCCATTCTTGGCTGAAAATCTTACACTCTGTGGGTGAAATTATTTGGGGTTTTTTGCCTGTTGCAGGAACATTTTCCCTCTCCCCTCTGCGAGGTGAAATGCCACAGAAACAGTGAAATCCTAAAGTGTCCCTGGCATTTTCTAGAGGAGATGCTGTATGGGGCTGTCCCCTGCCAGGAAATATTGCCCTGCTTCCTGCTGGATAATTGATGCAGACCTTTCTGAAGGGGTTTTTCACTCCATGCCATGCTCCACATTAGCTCAAATCAAGGGTGTGCATACAGGAATTTTATCACCGTTTCAGAAGTGCTTGAGCCAGAATCAAACTTCAGTGTGGTTTAATCTTACCCCTCATAAACTAAAAAGTTTGGAGTTGCTAACAAGTCCTTTAAAGTGTTAAATTGTGGGGGTTTTTTCTTTCCATTTTTTATCTTATTTATTGGTTTGGTTTCTTTTTTTTTAATCAAAACTTGTTTATCTTTACTTCAGTTGCGTGGGGAGGGGGAAGAAAAAAACCGTCGGATTTATTAATTTAATTAATACTTACTAATATTATTATTTTCCTTTTCTCTTCTGAAATGTAGGTCTACAGCATCAGGACAAGAGCAAGGAAACTGCTTGGTTCTGAAGTGCAGAGAAATTGAGACCAGCTAGAGCTGGAGTGGTGATCCAGCAGTGGTTGACTCCTTCTGCGTGGAGCAAAGGACACACATGAAGATGAAGAGCCAACTATTCTGGTTTTGCTATTGAGCCTTTTATTTGTAAGGCTGTTTATGGGTCCCACAGTGTTGGAAACAAACCAGAAACCTAACTTTTCTTTCTTTCCTCATCTGAGCCTGCTGCAGCTGGGCAACCTAACTCTTTCTGCTCCTTTAACAGTGTTTTGTTTTGTTCAGCTTGATATTTTTATGAACAGTCTCAATAGTCAGGAAAAAGACTCTCCCTTGACTACAGTGCGCCTTCTTTCAGGAATACAGTATTTTGTAGCTCTTTGTGCATCTATTTTTGTAGAAATACAGAAAGTTTGGGTAAGGATTGATGGGCTATTTTAGGATGACATATTTTTTTAAAAAAAATTGTAAAATTGTTAAGTTCTGTTTAAAGAACTTGCTCTCAGAGAAGCACTGGCAAAAATGTATAAAATGCTATTTTTAGATGTCTGTGATGTGTTTGTGCATTTTGGGTTTTTTTTTGTTTGTTACCTCAAATGTCTATCCTTCCTTTCTTTTTAAAGAGCTAAACTCCTTTGTTTCCACATTACTAGATTCTGATGTTTTTGTCCTTTTGTTCTAGCTTAAGCAAGTATATTTCGCACCTGAAGTTTCAGCCAAATATTTTTTCCTGGTGTTAGATTGTAGTAAAAGTGGTTTTGTTTTTCTTGCTTCTAAAGGTGGCTTTGTGTTGTGTTGATTGTCAGAAGCTCACAAACACCTTTAGCATAGAGCAAAGCTTGAGGTTACAGGAACTGCATTTCCAGCCCATCCATTCTTTCAAAATGGACCAAATACTCTTAAATCAGACACGAATATGAGCCTCGTCCATGATCCATTGAGGCTGTTGAACACAGTTCCCTGTGGGTTATGTTGCAGGCCCTCATAGTGCTCATAAATATTAGTACAATTTTACAGGCAGGACTTTCAGCTGAGCCATTTCAAGGTGGTAACTTTACAACATTGATATTCAGGGAAAATAAACAAACAAACAAAAAAGTCAGGTTTATAAAAATGTGTGGCTTGTGGAAACAAAAGGTTTTCAGCTGGCCTGGTCCATTTGCTGAGCAGCTTGGGGAAAGCACTACAATTCTCAACTCCTGTTGACTTCAGAGTGTGTTTGCCTGACCTCAGCTGTGCTGTGGGGCTCGCAGGACCCCAGCTGCAGCTCCGCAGTTTCATAACCAGCTGCACTTGCTGAGCCTGCACACACTGGGTCTTGGAGGCCATCAGGGCAAGGGCCTGGCCTTGGATGGAGAAGCAGTGTGGCCACGTGGAACCACAGCCCTCTGCTTGGGAAACCCCCCTGGCTTGGGCCTTGGGTCTGGCTTGGGTAATCACGGCTTTAGTTGGAGCCGAGGTGAGTGTGATCACGTCCTGAGAGAGGGCTGTGAGGTTGCCGTGGGCTGGAGCTGGGCTGGTCTCTGTGCCCAGCCCCTGGGGGCTCCAGTGGGTGTCAGTGTGTGCAGGATCAGGGCCTGGGCTGCTGGATGCTGGCTGTTGCTTGGAGATGCTGCCTTTCTGCTCTGGGCACCCAGGATCCCTCTGTGATATTTGCTAAGGCTCTTACAAAGCTTTATACTTCTGTCACCGCTGCTCCCAGACATCCCTGTGTGAAAGACACACCGGCCGAGTGGGAAAACCAAGATACAAACACATGGCTGAGATAAGAAAGAGTTTCATTTTAAAGCACTGAGCATTCTAAATGTAGTTTTGTCAGGTGGAGACCACATGGATCTGTGTGTGAAAGGGGAGGGGAGGCATTGGGCACTCTGAGGTTCAGGGCTCCCTCCCTGCACTGCTGTTCCCCTCCAGGCTTTTTGGACATGATCCTATGAGGTGTTGAGCATTCTCCCTTGTCAAGGGAGAGGGCTTGACATGCTGGCACTGGAGGCATTAGGATTGTATCACAATTTGGCAGACCCTTAAGTCTCTACATTGCAGATTTGAGACAGCATATAAATGCTGAATGGACTATGCTTAAATATTGCTTTAAAATAATAGGCTTGTAGTCTCTGTGTTGGGATGATGAATTAAATGTGGTGGGGTTTTTTCCTCATCTTTGTAGTCCATCAGTATTTCTTTCTCTCCGTAAATTTTGCTCTCATGACAGTTCTATATATTATTGCTACTCTGGTGGAGCCAGCTCCTCAATTTGTCAATAAATTCATAATACAGTGGGAAAAGTGTATGGGGGAGAATGGAGTATCAGCTGCCTCAGCTCACTTTCTTATCAGGACAATGCAGTTCAGGAAATACCTCAAGAAAAAGAGTTCTGACTTAGGAATGTTGACAGTATTAGAAATACTGGGAGGAAAAAAAAAAAAATCAAAGCTTGTTTTCTTTTTTCCCCCCTGAACTTGGCAAAGGTGGAAGTCAAAGAGACAGTGTGTCCTGTTTGAACGTCAGGGATGGAGAGTTTGAGTGGCAGGGGAAGCAAAAGAAAAGGCAACGCTTCATTTTTTGAGGTGGGTTTGACTTCCTGAAATAGTTAAAGCCTGACAAGAGCAGTCTGCTCACTGCCTTCCCCTTCACAAGCTCCTACCATGAGGGACCTCCTATAGATGTCCAAGCAAAACGAGACAGGAAAGAAACAGGCCCACAGTTTGCACTGGAATCTCTTTCTGGATTGTTTCACGGAGTTATTGGTAAGTGGGGATGAAGAAGTGGGGAAGCTGTTGCCTCTTTCACCTCCAGGACTGCTGTTCTGCATCCAGTTTCCACTGCTGAACCTGGGAGTGAGCTGGAGGAACTTCTGCAAGCTCTGGGTGCCAAGTGCCAATAGAAACCTGCTATCATCTGTAGCCAATCATGCACTGGTGCATTGCCTTTGAAAGTGAAATAAATTCTTTTTTCCCCTCGGTCACTAATTGTTCCTCGTGCTAACAAGTGAGAAAAGAGAAGCCTAAGTGCATAGCAGTAACCCTGCTTCTGTGTTCTACAATTTGAGGGATGGGAAAGGAAAAAAACCAAACCAAAAACTAACCTCTGTGACAAACTTTTAAGTTAAATTCAGCAGCTTTCCCTCTCTCTGTCTTTGCTATACACGCACAGAAGTGCTTATGAGAAGCAGATGCTGCCATGGTTTTGCTCTTGGAAGAGGGGAGCACTTGCCTGCAGTGCTGGGGAATCCATGGCAGCAAGAAGGAACAGAAAGGTTGGGACTGCTGGTGTTTCTGCAGATAGGAAAAAAAAAAGGCCCTTGAAATCAGGTCACAGATAAGTTGTGTGTCTTCATGCATTACTTAAGGAGTTGTTTCATTCCTTTTATGTGTGGTGTGTTCTGATGCTCTCCCAAGAAAGTGGATGATTCATTTTGAGAGGGCTTATAAAACATGTACTCTGTCACTGTTTCTGGGAGAACAGAGGGAAATGATTGTTTTATTTCAAGAAACTCAAAATACTGACCTCCTTAAAGTTGTCCAGGATTTTACTTTATTCCTGTTAATGTTGAGAAATCTGACATCAATTTTTATGTCTTCATTTGAAGACTGGGAGGGTTCAAGCTGTCCACCAGTTTTTGAGAGGCAGATGCCAGTTTTTTTTCAAAGGCCCGTTTCCCTCCCGGCAAGGAGATGGAATAGTGCAGCTGCTGACTGCCCAGGAGATTGGATTTCTGGAATTTCTGGAGAGCTGAATCAGCTGCACTTGGCAATAGTGAAACAGACTCTGTTCTGATTCCTTTCCTCACCAGACACTCGAGTTCAGGTGGTCCTCAGTGAATGGCAGTTTTCTCTCAATCATCCACACCTGCATCAAAACACTTTTGAGAGCAGATCTCTCATCAGAGTGTTCAGAAAGCAGAGGTTGAGGGAGGGGAGTGTGAGATTTCCCCCCCACCTGGCCTTAGGATTGCCTTGCTGCACCCAGCCTTTCTGCTTCCAGGCTGTTACCTGTGTCCTGCTGGCCCCCTCCCACAATTCCTCATGTGTATGCATATATTTCTCTGCAAATATATTTATACACATCCACATGTAGCTATCCCTGGTTCCCTCCATTCCACTCTCATGCCTCAAATGCACACCCTTTGGAGATGAAGTGAATGACTTCACCAGATCTCATCTGAGATGGAAAATGTAGGCATTTTATTGCATTCTCTGTTAACTCAGGAGTGAACTTTTTCCCTACTTGTTAAAAAAAAAAACCCAACACAACAAAAACACATTAAAAAAATCCTTTCAAATCACCTGATTTGTGTCTGTAAAGGTGACCATGGAATCAGCAGTTATGTAGAGAGGTGCAGTATATTGGCTTTCAGCAGACAAGCCTATCTCTGAACATGATTATTTTAATTAATTTCAGGTACAAGCTTTTGTTCCATATCAATGGACCAGCAACATATATATTTCCTTATAAACAATTTAGAAATATATATATATTTTTCAAGTGGAATTCTTGGTTTTAGTATGTCAACCTTTGAGCTTCTAAAGGGTATTTGGATGATAAATATTGTTTGTGTGTGGGTTTTTAAAAAAAGTTTGATGCATGTTGTTTGGACCTAAAATCTCATGTAAAGCGGGAAGGTATTTAAAAATAAATACTGCTTTTACATATTAGACCTATGGGCACAATCTGAGATTTGTGAAGCAGGGAAATGCCCCTTTAAAAAGTAGGAGTCTCTTGCCTGAGCAAGTTCAAAATCCAGGAGAGGCAGGAGTGGTCTTGGGAAGGTGGAGCTGAGAGCGGAGATGATCCTCTCCAGAACTGGAGGTACGTGGTTGGGCAGTCACTGCTCAGTATTGTACATTTAGGCTGTGTTAGCAGGTTTATCCTTGCAAGGGTGAGCTGATTGCCAAGGGGAATTGCAGATGGCCCTGGAAAGCCCTGTTTTGGCTTCCCTTGCTGTGCTCAAGCGCCTGTCACTCTCCCTGTTCCTGCTCTGCAGCCTCTGTGACACCACGGTGGGACCTGTGAAAGCTGGGCTGGAGTTCCCTGGGAAATGCACCATTGTTTTGGGTTTTGGTTTTTTTTCCAGTTCCCAATTAAGAAAGTTTAGGGATGGGGGGGTCATTAAAACATCCCAATAATTTCATGCACCTGCTCAAAGGCTCGAGCCTCCAAGATCAATCAGCTGTGCACCCTGGGTGTTTGCCTACAGAAGCCTGAGGGTTGTTCCCTTCTCTCAGTGCCCTTGGAGATGGTTGGGGCCAGCCTGGAATGCCTGAATTGCAGTCCAGTGGTGGCCTGGGGGCTGGTCCAGCCTTGATTCCCATGAGCTGGGTGGGGCTCAGGTGTTTGGCACCTATAGACAACCAGTGTTTGTAGGAGTTTGAGGTTTACAGTAATCGAGTGAAGGATCTGCAGAACTGTGCTGCACTTTCCCTGCTCGCTCTTTGTAGCTGTTGTTTAAAACCATCAGTCAAATCAGGGTCCCTCTCTTCCCCCCACCTGTTTGCCCACCTTGCTTCCCTCAAAACTCCGTTGAAATTTTTGCCCCTCTCATCAAGACTGATGTAGGGCTGGGGGGGGCTTTGTATAAAGAAGAGTGTCACTGTTTATTACTGAATAAATAATTTAATGTGAATTTTATTGTTATATTTTTTATGTAGCATTTTCAGTTTGGTCTGTATTTCTCAAAAATGAGCTAATGCTTTCTTTTTATTCTTATGCAGCTGAAGAACTCATAAATCTCTTTGTAAATTTCTGCATCCTGAGTTTCTTTTCTTTGCACGAGATTAATTTTTAGAGCCAAGGATTTGTCTTCTGTTAAAAATCTTGTAAAACAAGTGTTCTAAACTGGTTCTGTGCTAAAATTAAATAGAGTGAAAGCCTTGCATCGAAGGGATTTCAAGCAGAGGTCTCATGAAGGCACAGGCTTGCCTTTTCAGATACTGTCAAGTGCTTATGCTACCATGTCCTCTTTTATCCTTAATATCTTTTTTTAAATTACATTTACGGTATTTTACCATCAGACTAGTGGAATCACAACCTGAGACTTCTTGGTGTAAGACCCTTTTTAAAATTTTATCATTTCCTGGCAGTTTTGACAGTCATCAGGCAGAGATTTTTCCATGCAATTTATTTACCTCAAATTGATTTTTTTTGGCAAAGTTCAGTAATTCCCGCTAAGGAGGTAACTGCCCTTGCTAAAATTATTTTACAGCTGTTTAATTAAGAGATGTTTGCATGTCTGTGTTCTGGCTCGAGGGCTGAAGGTTTGGTGTTTTGGTCACAGATACATCATTTACTGCTCCAACAGTGGGGGGGAAAAAAAACCCTCCAAGCTTTGGCCAAGCACTCAGCTTTTGAAAAATTGCCACTTGCACGCAATCAGCAGGGAGCTGTTAAGAATTTAGTTGCAAAATCCTCTGAAGATCCTGACCATATGGGATGTACTCTGTTTCAGAGCATCAGGAGATGAGCAGGATTTTTCCCATACGTCCTGCTCCAGGCTCTGTTTCCCGGAGCAGACAGCGAGCAGGGCACTCTGTGCACAGTCACTGTGCTCTTCTTTCTCAGGCTCTGAGGAAGAGATGGAGAGAGCTGGCAGCCAAAAACTCCAGGAAAGGAGGAGAGAGGGTTCAAAAAGCTTTCTGTAGGAGAGAATGGGATTGGGAGCTCTTGGGACAGGAGCAGTCTCCGTAGTGGAGATGAAGATGGGACTGCTGGAAAATGATTAAATAATGCCTCATGATGATTGATCTAGAGTGGGGTGTGACAGCTATCAAAAATACCAGAATAATCTGAGGACTTAGAAATTTGGAGGGAAAATGTAGGATAAACGTTGCAGAAAAATTATTTCTTTGAAGTAAGGTGTGCACACTGTGGTTTAGTCAGCGAGAAGGGGCATGGGAGCCCTTTGCTTTAAGACAACCACAATTACCCCCACAGAGAGATGTGCTTTAGGAAGCAGGAGAGTGTTAAGCTGGGGAGTGAGATACCTGAAGTGGTTTTTCTTCTCTCTGTAACTTTCCTGCTCTTGCCAGGGCTGGTCTCCAGCTGCATTGCCCCACACCTGGGTTTCCAGGTGCTCACGGGGGTTATTTCTATGCTCTCATTGCATCAAGAAATGAAAGCAGGGGAAGTGATACATTATTTTGTGACTGATTTTATTCATGACAGTCCACATCCTCCATTAATGAATGTGACTCACTGGCACTCAGTTGGTTTTAGTGAATTTAACGCCTGTGGAGAATCTTATCAGTTCCATCTGGACATACCTGATTTTGGGTGTTATCAGCTGGAAACTGGCTCCCAGGTGGGTGCATGGGGCTCTCCCTCAGAGCCAGGGTCTAGCTGGGTGACCTCAGGGGTGCTCAGTCCACCTGGCACAGGGGAAGGTCACAAAAAAGGAGAGGAGTGGGATTGGACTTCTCTGTGCTGGCAGGGTGGGCAAGCGTGGCCGGGGCTGTGGCTGTGGGTGAGTGTCCCTGGTGGGACAGGGGTGTCACCAGGCTGCCATGGACACTGCAGGCATGGTGGGACTGGGTGTTCCTGGTGGGACAGGGGTGTCACCAGGCTGCCATGGACACTGCAGGCATGGTGGGGCTGGCTGTCCCAGCAGGACCTCGGGCTCGGAGGGGTTATGCTGCCTGCGTGACGTGGGAGGCCGGGTGGGGACCGAGACATCTGGTGAGAATTCCTCACAGCTGAGCTGTGCGTTGGGCTGGGATGCCGAGTAATTTAGCTGATTTCTTTTTTGGGGTTGCTGGGAGGAGGAGGAGGAGGAGGAGGGGTGCTGGATGCCACAGCCTTCCAGTAACTGTCTCTCCTCCAAAGTATCACTTTTGCTTTCTTTGAAGACAAGTAAGGAATTATATTAAAAAAAAAAAAAAAAAAAACAAACCAAAAACAAACAAGAAACCAACAGCAGGAACTGCACCGATGTGTTTGCCTTGACAATAACTGTACATCTGCAACAGTTTATCACTATGGGAAAATGAGTGGGTAATAAAGTTTTGATGTTGGCTGTTGCATGTACGGAGGTATCACAGGCTTTGAAAATGATTTGTTATGTGAATGCCCATAGTAGCACCAAGGTTCAAAGGGAGGTGGTTTGTTTTCTGTGCCCATTTAGTTATGAATAACACCAGCTCTAATTTCCTCCTCCCACCAGCAAGCAGAGAGTCCTGCATCGGAAGCCAAATATAGCAACAGAGATTTCTATCCCTGGCCAAAACCAAAAAATCTGTTCCCTTTTAAGAATAGCACTCTATTCTTTTCTGATGGAGATGGATAAAGAGAAAATTCAACTTTAGGGAAGCCAGCTTCTCAGTGGGAAACTCCCTGGTCTCCCTCAAATGGCCAGTATAAAAGGTATGCACTTATTTTTTGGCATCTGCGTGGAAGCCAATGAGGAGGCTTCTGTAGAACCCCATCAGTAAAGCCCTTTTGGAGTGGCAGTCTGGATGAACCTTCCCTACTTGCTGGTGTGTTTTTCCTGTACTGCCCTGTCTGTCTTGTGAGCAATGAGAATGCCACAAACTGCACAGCTACTCCTGCTTGCTCTGCACCTTTCTGCTTTGCTTTTGTGGAGAAGTTAATCCCTTGGCCCTGGGGGACAGACCGCTGTTCCACCTGACAAGGCAGCCTGACGAGGTGACATGGAGCAGCAGCCAGCCCATCATCCTTCCTACCCCCTCAGTTTTCTTAAGGGGGGAGATGTGGGAAGTCATCCCTGGGCTCTTTCCCGTGGCTTCCCAGCTGTGTTGTGCCCCCAGAGAGTGACTGTGGGCAGTGGGGCTGCCCAGTGCCCTGCCAGGCTGGCTGGGCTGGGAGAGAAAGGATGTTGTGCAGAGAAAAAGCAGAAATGTTTGTGGTGAAGAGCTTGCTCAGGTGGTGATCTGACCTTTTCTGGCTGGGAGTTAACACTCCCTGAAGATGAGCATGCACGTGGGTGTCACTGCCTGGTTTTAAGCTAGCGTGTGCTTTTAGGAGGAGGCACACACCTACACCCAGGCCCCTTTTCTGATCTGGAACTGGGAGGGTTTTTTTTAACTTTCCTGCACTGTCTGAGGAGGGCTATTCAGACTTTCCTTCGAAGGATTTATTCCCATTCCAGCCCACCCCCACCACCCACCCATAAGCAACTGGCATGTGTGACATGTGAGCAGAAAAAGCCCTTTCTCTAAAGTAGCAGCTGTCCTTGCTTTAGAAGTGTTGCTTCATTCATTTGCAGACTGTGAGGCTGAAGGCTGTAAGGTGAATTCTGAAGGATTACATTGGTTCCTCATTTGGAGGTTCCAAAGTTCTATTAGTTCTGGTCTTTCAGTGTCTACTTTCACACAGAGAGCAAGACTTTCTCCATCACAGAAGAGA
>VZTR01029538.1:435599-490214 GCA_013400775.1 Chaetops frenatus | reverse complement strand
GAGCCTTATTCCCCTAATGCATTTTCAAAACAATGCAGGGAAGTGTCATCCAGTAAACATATTTGCACTGGATCTGTTTTACCAGACATGTTTCTGATGGAGTTTTAAATAAACATAAGGATGTTTGGAAATATCTTGTGTATGTAAATATGTAAAATATGCAAAACAAAGCTGACAGCTGTGGACTGTACTCGTTGCTCACGTGAGGAGGCTTTGTGTAATGTTTTTTTCCATCCCCCTGTCTTTTTTTTAAGCATCTGTGTCTGTTCCAAGATAATCTGTGATTCCCACTGGACAGAGAGGGAGGAGGCTGGATGAGCCGGAGCGACTCCCCTGAAGTCAGCCTGAAACCAACCCTGTGAGGAACCTCCTGGTGCATGGTGGAACTGCCTTCCACAGAGCAGCTGGGTGCAGCCCCCAGGGATCCCTTTCCACTGGAGGTGGGACAGTGCTGGCTCTGGTTGAACCTGGCCCTTCAGGAGGGGCAATGGGAGAGCAGAGCCGTCCTTGGGCAGCGCCGCGGAACCAGCGCGACAACAGCGTTAGTCACCAGCACACCGAGCTCAATTTCCTGAGATCCATCTGTTGCTTAGGAGAGGACCACAGTTTTGCAACCTCGATTTAGCCTTTGTTTAGGCAGGGAGAGTTGAAGCCTACATCCCTGTGTCAGGCTTAGGGAGCACTGCAGTGAAAAGGAAAAAAAAAAAATCACCGCAACTCTTAACGTATTTGTTTTTAATTGAGCATTATGCTGCTTTTCAGACACCCTCCCGGAGGGTAATTCATCCTCTATGCATAGTAACTGTACCACTTCCAAATTCTACAGGATATTTGGTGTGACTTAGCCACCTGTTGTTTTTACTGATTTATTTTTTTTTTCCCCCACCTCTTTCCTTGCTCTCGTTTTCCAGTCCCACTGCTTTAAGGGCAGTGTTCCAAACCCCTGGCTGTCTGGCAGGGTGGATGTCCAGGCCCATGGAGCAGCAGCTCTGTGTCACACTTGTGTGTGCACACCGAGTTTCTCCTGCCCATCAGCTAGGACACTTGGATGCACAGACCTCCAAAGGTGTGCAACAAATGGGAGCTCCTTCTGTCTGCTCGGTGGTTCCAGTCACAGCAAATGGAAGTGCTTGGCAGGAACAGCAGCCTGGGTGAAGGACAAAGTGGAAGCATAGCAGCTCAGGAGACCTTCTGGCTCCCTCAGGAAAAGTCCCATTTACTCTGTCCAGGGGAATAGCTGAAGTGCATCCTGCACAGATTTGCTGCTGCTCATTCTCTGTGCTCCCAGGCAGTCTCAGCTGGTCTCTTTGCCTTGCTGTCACTGACATTTCTCTGTAAATATCCTTGAGGAGATCTTTATGAGATCTAGCCCTGAACCTCATTGTCACCCGACCTGTGTTGTAATGTCACCTTCCCTGTGTCCCCATCACCATGGGCATGGACACTCTGGCCACCTGTAGCAATTTGCAATTCCTTAATGCTACGTTCTCCCAGTTCACAGAGTGACAGGTTCCTGAGCTCCTGTTTCCTCAGCTCTTACCCCACATAAAATCTCCCAGTGACTGCATGTATTCCAAAACCAGCTTCACCTTGAAATGACCAGAAATTGCTACGAGTCTGGATGATGCAGTAAAGTCTTTGAAGCCACTGTTAAAGCCTGTGGCTCAAAAAAATGTTACTGCTTCGTGGCTCATATGTGGCCAGGTTTTCTGGTCTCTTCTGTGATGGAGAAAGTCTTGCTCTCTGTGTGAAAGTAGACACTGAAAGACCAGAACTAATAGAACTTTAGAACTAACTAAAGACCAGACCACTAACACTCTACTTGTGCCAGCTTTGGGTGAGCCAAACAGAGAGGCGGAGGCAGAAACAACTCAAGAACAGGACACTGGAATTCTTTCCTTCCTCTTCCATCCCATGCCTGCGTTGTGGTGAGACCAGCACAAGACATGGCATTTCATTCTTCACCCTCACATCACTGGGCAGAAAGGAATTTCATTTTGTTTCGTTGTTTTGTGTCTATGACACTTTGCAGTGTGTGCTGGTCCTGTCAAACAGGCACTGCAACCCCTTGGACAGTGCCTGACCAGCAAAACCTTGATGTTTTTCATGAACAAACTCATCATTCACAGTGGGCACTTGCAAAACAACGTTTGTTATGCAGGGGTTGATAAAAAAACAGGGAATGATATCAATTTTTTTGAAGTTTGGATTTGAAACATGCAGAAACGTAACATTGAAACTGAATAGGTTCCCCCAGCTTCAGATCTGTCCCTTCTGAAATTCCCTTCTGATATTTTGGGCTGTATTTCTGTGGTTCTTAACAAAGGGTCTCCCTAGTGAAGGAAAAGCTGCAGCTGTCATCCGTGACAGACATTGTTGATTGTTTTTCATGTGGCTGTTTGTTAGTTTGCAGAGGTCTGAGAGGAAGTATAGACAACCCAGATCAGCTGATAAAACCTGCAGTTCTCATGTGCACAGTTTAATTCACCATTACAAAAACTCTTATCCAAATCTCAGACCTGAGATTTCGTATTTTCTTTATATGAAATCAGTAATCGTTATAATTTCATTTCAGCTGGAATATTATTTTCCTTTTTTTTTTTTTTTTCCTTTGCTGTTTGATGGGTCAGATTTAAACCATCTGCAGGCAGATGGAAAGGAAAAGTGGAATTATTGTTTTCACCAAAAAATTTTGCAGCTGTCAGGGTGTGTTTGACACAAGCCTGATGGCTGAAAACAAAGACAGGACACGTTGTCCCGGCTGGATATCAGAGAGCACAAGAACTCTTCATGGCCAACTCCTACTTGGAGAATTTGGGGCTAAATGAGGTAAACAAGGTCATTATTTAGCCATACTCAAGGGCTTTTCAGGGAGAATTATTGACTGAATTATGTACTGCTTTTGCTGAGACCCTGTTGGTTTTGGTGTGAGGGGGTGGCTCTCCAAGTGACAGGCAGGATTTGTCACACGGACAGCTCTTTGTGACTGTCACACCTCCTGGCAGAGGCTGCAGCCATCGCTCCCAGTACCTGTCAGGACATATTGCTTTTATAATCCAGGGTGATTTATGGCCCTGTCACAACCACAGCCAGTGACAAAGGGCTGGAAGTGGAGCTTTCTAGGAGAGACACCGGGAGCTGTGGCTCAAACCCTCCCAGCAGGGGTGAGATTGTTGATTCATGTCCAACACCAGTGGCTCCTTGGGGATCCCAGCACTAGCACTGCTTTTTAAAGCAGCCCTTCCTGCAGGGATTCAGTCTGGGAGAGCTGGATCCACCCCTGGCAGCTCGTGCATCTCGCTGCTGCTGCTGCTTTTGTTATTAGTTTTCTAAGAGTGGCCATTCCTCCTGATTGCACCAAGCTGGGCATCTTCAGGAACCATAAAGGAGTTTCCAAAGTGGCCCAAAACTCAAATCTTCTTACACACGTCAGTGTATTTGCATGAAGAGAGCAGTTTTTGTTAATGTGAAGTTTATGACTGCTAGGCCTTCCTGATATCTGGGGGTTTTTTTGCATTTAATAGGAGATTTCTGCTGCAGTGTTGTCTGTTGGTTTGTTGTTAGGGATCTTTCAGTATTAATGTGAGCACCGTGGGCTAAGACAGTTTACAATAAATCTTTTGTCCTTTTCATCATTAGTTTTGAGACTGCTAATACCATGAAGTCATTGGGAGGTGCAATTTTCTGCTCTGAAGACACAGCCCCATATCATTTCCATCTCCTGTGGCTGACACTGTCATGTTGGTGTTTTTCCACATTGTATTTTCTCCCCACAAACAGTTTGACTGTGTACATCTGTAAACAGAATGTTTTTGAACTAAGCTAAACCTAAGAGAACAAGACATTTGTGAACTCTGAGCTATTATCTGTCATTAAGCCATCTGAACCCTTGCAGTGCACAAGAATTGAGTTGCTCTCCTGTAATTCTGTGGTTACTGGATGTGTTGTACAACAGCACAAATTGAAAGCAATTTTGGAAATGTTTTGTCCTCCAAAACAGCTCAGGAGACCCAGCTTCACATCCATCTTTGGATCAAGGTAAAATGGGACTACGCTGCTGCAGTTGTCATAATTTGGCTACTCTGGGAAGAAGGGAAAGGTCTGGAGATGTTTCAGTTGTTTTGGGGTTTTTTTTCCCCCACCCATTTTGGGGGCCAGGATCCTAACTTCAACAGGAAACCCAAGAAATCAGAGCTGTGTTGGCAATATGATCACAGGGAGCCCAGAACGGGTGGAACACATAGAGGCCAAATCCTGCTCATGTCACTCTCATTAATCCGGGAAGCACACCCCAGTTGGAAAGAGGAGCAAGATTTAGGTTTAAGTGCATCAAAACTCGCTCTCACCGAGGGATTATTTCCTCATGCACTGCTCACAGCCTTCGCAGGACTGTGTGGGGGCTGTGCTTGTGCTCCCTGCTCTGCGCTTTGCAGAGCTCTTTGCACCTGCCCCGAGAGGCTGTGAAATGTCCCCACTCAGCGCTGGTTATGCTCGTTCACACTCACTTAACGCTGAGGTTAAGGAGCCTGAAAGTGGCCAGAAAAGGCAGAAAATCATCCCCAGCATCCTGCTGGCTCCTCAGGACAGATGTGCCATCGCTGGGGGTCACATCCCTGTCACGTCCCACACCGAGCAATGAGAGTGAGGTGAGGGAGCTGCATCAGGCCAGCCCTGCAGGATGCTGCTGCAGGAGATCTGCTTCCTACACTGCTTTCCTTCAAAAAAAAAAAAAAAAAAAAAGGCAAATATTGGCTTGTACCTATATTCCTTTGATTCCTTTGTTACCCAGTGCTATCTTTGTAAATTATTAGTGAAAAAAAAAAATGCTGTTAGTGAGGTGAGGCTGGCCTGGTCTCTCAGAGCTATCCATTGTCATGTGGTTTTCTGCTGTCTGTAGGTTTAAGGGATTAATTAATTCCCACATGGGAAGCTGCAAGTGCTTTACTGTGGTCTCTGGGCAGGTGCATCTGTAGCATTCCCTGCCCCTCTCTGAGAGGAACACCACAGGCTCGAGGAAGGAGAGAACCTGAAATAAATCTCCGAAAAAAAAGTGCCTGAAGAGAGAGAAACTTACTGAGCTCTGAAATGAGATGTGGGACATCTTGAGGAGAGAAAAATGTGAGGCCATCCAAAAGCAAATGGTAGAGAAAGTGTTGTGGGATACAAATGCAATTTGTGCCTGCTACAAACAGGGCTCAGCCTCTGGAAAAGACTCAGCTTTGCACAACCCCTGCAAAGAGCCAGGAGCTGTGCAGGAGTGCAGCTCTGCCAGAGCTGCTCCTCAGCCTTGTGTGTTTGTCTCCAGGTTCCTACCCTAGTCACAGCTTCTGAAAGTTCAAATGGGTACAAGAAAACAGTTTTTAGATTATGTTTTTTCCCCTCTGCCTATAAACTGACTCACTAAGGGGAAGCTGTCTATGAAAACTTCCCAGAAGTTCAACAAAATAATTCCTCCACTTTGTTCTTTCTGTCCTATTAGGGAAATGCTTTAATAGCAAAAAGTTATCCAAAAAAGATCAATACTACCCTTGGTTCAGGCTGCCTTGTGCACATCAGAGCCCTGTCACAGGTGTTGCCATTTTCAGTACACAGCTGAATATGGACAGACTTTTTAGCACCCTGACATAATGTCTGGAGGGAGGAAAAAGTGGTGGATGCTGCTCTGCTTTTCTAGGTGTTGGCTCACAGAATGAGCATTTTGAAAGGAGAGTTCAGTTCCAGGATAGAAATGAACATTATACTTTGTGATCAGTGCATTATAATAGAAGGGAAAGCTTAATTTTTTAGTTAAAGGTCAGGGTAATTACATAGAAATATACAGCTGAGCTGATTGCTGACCAAGCTGAAGAAAGAGCCAGGAGATTTTGTGACATTTCATCAGGCTGTTCCTGAAAAAAGATTATAACTCAGGTAAGCTTTCACCTATTTTTCACCAGTAAAATGTCCTTACTTGTTTTCAGTAGGGTCTGGTCAGGAGCACTGAAATTAGTTAAAGCTAATATGTGGGTCTTGCATTTTCTGTGATTCTGTTGCTGAAGTTGATGATGTTACTTGGCTTTGCAGTAGCTCTCCTATAGCTGCTCATTTAGTAAAACTTTCAAAAGTTGCCTGAGATTGTTAAGTAGGAGGAAGCTTAGAGGCATAGCATGATGTGTTTCCTGTGTTTTGTTGTACTTATATATTTATAGTCTTTACTGAGGGGATCATGCAGTCTTCTGGATCAGAGGTTCTCCTCACCCACTTCCTTTTTAATATATTTTTTTTGTCCTCTGGGGAGTTTTTGGAGAATATTGCATTTGAATTGAACTCTTTGAGGTGCAGTCTTTTATTTTGGTGGATGCACAATAATAGGTGTGCTCCCTGGAATGAGACAGCACAAGATCTGCTGCCAGGGTCCTTGAGTAAAATTATAGCTCAGCTGAAGGTAAACACCATTCTTGATATCAATTTTGATCTGCTTTCCCAAACAACTGCTATCCAATTGGGAGATGTGTGCACATTCTGTCCACCCCTTCAGAAAACACTACACATAACTTAAGGCTTTAAGCTCGTTATGAAGATAAGCATCTATTTTATTTTCTGTGGACAACATGTACCAGTTGCTTGATTATGTATTTAGACTATTAATAGAGACTGCACAGGCAAAAGAAGGTTTAAATGTGTCAGTGGACTGTGTTATTAATTATTAGTTCTCACGGTGTAGTCAGACACTCAGGGCTCTGGTGAGACCAGAGTCTCACTCTGTGCTCGCTGCTGGGTTTAAAAGCAGCTCTTTAATCTGGAGAAATGGCCTGTGAGTGCAGCTGGGAGAACAGGGAGGTCCCCCTGCTGTCAGGAGGCAGGTGAGCACAGGCAGCGATGCTGTGCTGGCACAGCACATCCTGGTGCCCTGTGAAACCAAAGCCTTGCTGGCAGGCAGAGCTGGATAACGTTAATTACAAACGTAGGAGATGTAAACAGAACCAGCAGATTGAAATCCTGAGAAGGGAACATTTAGAGTTTACCTCTGTCGGTTTTTGGGTGGGTGGTTGTAATTGTAACCATTAGGCACAGCCTGTGCAACAGCTTGGCTGTTACCGTTTACAAGCAATTATTAATAACACTGTTAAATTACAAGCTAATTTCCTCTAAGGCAGCTTATGCTTGAAGCTTCTGTGATTTAAATGTGAAACGACCCCATTATTCCTTTACTTGATTGATACTAACTGAGAGTAATTAACATACAAAAGTGAAATCCACTTTAATTAGAAAACCCTTGCTGCCACCTCCCTAATTATTATTGAAAGCAATAGCATTTTTGCTGGCACCAAACATGAAAAGTAACTGTATGAGCCACAGGGAAAGGAAATGACTTTGGACTGGATATACCTATAGAGGTTTTGTCTTCTTTTTCTTTTAAGGTTTAGTGATTTAAACTGTAAATCTACCCTTAAAAGCTATGTACAGGCTCTCATATTTGCAAACTGCTTCGAGGACACCTGTATATGTATTTAACTTTTGGGGTGAACTATGAAAGCAGGCTGCTTTTCTGTCCTGAGGAGAGGAATTAAGATTGAGCTAATTGTCCTGAGTGACACAAACAAAGTCTCATTCACAGCAGGGTAAATCTCTCCAGCTGTTTATGAACTGGATATGAACAGCTGATCTCATCTAAAGAATTCAAGCTGGGAAACAAGGCAGGGGAAAGCTGTTGAGCAGGAGCTGAAATGGGTAATGATGTAACTTACTATGAAACTGGTCATTCAGTAGAGCTATGTGCTTCACCTGTACCTGATTTTAACAGCACTGTTTGGTTTGCTTTGAGTTTCCATTTTTTTAACATGGACTTTTCCACACTGCAGAAAAAATCTGTGCTATTATAACTAACTACTAAAGCCTGTAGGGGTGCACAGTGTGGTCTTAGATATGGCCTTAAAAATGAGAATTTTTGTGTTGGTCAAAAACTGAGTGTATGTGCAGGAGGGGGAATGCAACAGGGGAAAGAATGGAAGTTGTATGGCTTTTGAAGTGAGAAGACAACTTGCTGAGTGGGACAGCTTCCCTGAGCTGGAGCTGCAGCAGCAGCAAAGGTGATGCCTGGGAGCAGCCTGTGCACAGCTCTGCTGCTGGGGAAGGCTCCCAACAGGGGCAGGGCTGAAGGAAGGGGCAGCTCAGCCTTGTGATGCCATCATGATGGGGCGTGGATCACCACGTCCCCTTGCAGGTGTTATTGGAGATGTCAGCTTTTTCTGGCAAAGGTTTCACTGAATGTGTTCAAACCCACTCCCACCCCACACTGTCATTTCTATCAGTGTTGTTGGTCACTTTTTTTTTTTTTTTTTTTTTTTTTTTTGTTCTGGGAAGATCCTATTTGAACCTCTTTGGACTGGCTGCAGCACTATTAGAGAAGGCCAATAGACCAGATTCCCTCTCTGACATGGTTTCTGTGTTACTGTTGTTGTTTGGGTTTTATTTCTTTTTTTTTTTTTTTTTTTTTGTTTGTAGCTCCATCTGTGTGAAACCAATAGAAACATGATTTATCTAGTAGCATGGAAATCTCTGATGTATCAATCCATTTCCAGAAGGTTTGCTGGAAATACACAGTCCTCTGTGTTTGGAAAGAGGAAAAAAATACCCTTTACACATCTATCTCTTTTTGAGCCTTGCATTTTGTTCAGGTTGGAGAGCAACCTCTTACACCAGGGCTGGGTTTGAAGCTCAGGAAAGGTTGTAAGCCCTGGGATGGTGCATTGCTCTTGGTTTCTGTTTGTTGGGAGATAAGCACAGCTAAGCTGATGTGCCTTTCTCAGGGGGTAGGACAGGCTGAGCACACAGCACATCCCTGGTGCCAGCCAGGCAGGGACCAGTGGCAGCTGGCCAAGCTGCAGGTTTTGTGTGGAAATAGGGCTCCCCAAGTGGCTTTATACGGGTTTACCTTGTAGATGTTGTGAGTTTCTCTTTCTGTTTACACTGTTAGGTTAAAATTCTATTTCTTGTGAATGTCAACTTCAGAAGCCAGCTCGGTGCAGCTTCCCTTGCAATCAAGGCTTTAATAAGACCAAGGTATCTTTTGGTAAAGGAAAGGGTTTTGCTCTTGTGCCCCACAAATCACTTTTGTGAATCCCTGTCTCAGTGCTGCTGAGGGTAATTTCAGTCTGCTCAGTGAAATCCTTGGTGGAAAACTACATTAACTAATTAACTGCTTTCAAAGGCTTCCAAAACCAGACAGGCTTCAGCTTCAGAGCAGAAACTGGAAAGAGTGTTACAGTGTAGGAACACATCTTGATAAGCTTTGAGATCCTTGCAGAGCTTTCTGAATGCCTGTTGCAATGTTTGAAATAATAGGAAATGTGTATTGGAACCATTTCAAGGATGTGTTCTCCAAACACCTATTTCATGCAATGGCAAGAAAATATCGAGCCATTAAAAATTAATACCTGTTTTAAACTTCTGTGGCTTCTTTCAGTAAATGTCTTCCACTGCTGTAATTGCAGATATAAATACAAAAACTTTGGTGATCTAAGGTATGCCATGAAGAGAAATGGAGCATTTGTTCCACGCTAATAACTGATGGGCCAACAAGGCAATCTAAGTGATGCAACTTTTATGGCATATTCTAAATTGTAGCAGGTATTCAAGATGACATTCTCACCTTTTGTGTACATTCTCTCCTTTAATACATATATTCCAAGCACTGAAAACAAAACTGTGCACCTTCAAGAGGCCATTAATTTTGATTTTCATTAGGTGTGTGGGCTTTATCATATCTAGAAAAAATGGAGAAGGAAGTTCAGTGGAAAATGGGAGCCTTAAAGAACTGAAGGAAAAGTTAGATCTTACTGAAAGATCAGTTTGGTTACTCCCTATATATTTTTTCAAATGTATTTGAGTATAAACTGTAAGCATATTTTTCTTCTATAAATCCACAGCTTTTCAGCCCATCATGTCAACCTGGGGCAAGAGTACAGCTGATAGAAATGATTGTACTGAGGCCCAAGGCCTTGGGTGAATCAGGATCTTTGCTCTTGAGTAAAGGAGGATTAAACCACTGAATAACAACCCCCAACCAAAAAAGAGGAACCTCTCCCTTCAAGAGCTGTGTTTGTAAATGCTAAATTAAAAGGAGTCTTTTGGATATGAGGCCAAAATTACTTGTATGCCATGTGTGTTCATAGATAAGTGGTTCTTGCTAGAGCCATCTCACTTTGAAATGACAGACAATACCAGCAAAACCCTTCCTCCAGCTGAGGCTCTCATTGTGCAGCTGTCATTGAGCAGAGCTCCTGGGTACAAATAACCTCAATGCAGGGATTTAAAAATAAAAAATGCCTGCTCAAACTTGGCTTTCTTTGAACTTCCTAGGCAAGTCTTGTCTGTAGAAAAACATTCTGTGCAATTTCAAAACAGAAAATTGAATTGCCAAGTACTGTGGGATAGACTCAGACAAGCAGCAAAACCAAGATCTGGAAACATTTGAAAAGCTTTATTTACCTTCACTTAAACGAGATTTGAATTCACATACTATTATGCTTGTACATTGGAAATGTAATTTTATTTTAAAATGTCAACAACAGGGTGGTGGAAAAGACAAGATATGGAAGCTGCAGAGCATCAGGAAAATAAATGCAGCAGAGGCAAAAAGCTCTTTTCGTTACAGAGAAAAGCAATTTAGGCCAAAGCCAACTGCACTGGAGTGAGAGAAAAGATCCCCATTAACCTCTGTGCATCTGGATTAAACTTTGGACTGGGATAACTGGCTTCCTTAGTGGATCATATTCTACATCTCATTCTGTGTGTTCAGCTTTTTCATGCTGCCTAAAATAACACTGCTAGTGCTCAGCATTACTGTATATGTTATATAGTGTGTGTATATATGTTTTTTCTTTTCCTTAAGCATGGGAGATGTCACTGAGTCTGAGAAATAAGAAATGGGTCACCAGTGGGTAGAGGCTGGATAAGTGCATTGTGAACCTGTTCTCTGAATGCTGTGGGACTTGGACCATTTTGTTCAAATTTACACAGAACCACTGACTGAAGTGCTTCAGAGTGATCATGAACTTCTGGAAATCAGAATATCTTCATTCACCATCAGGAAATCACTTTTAGGTTCATGACAGGTTTTGCGTATTTATAGAAACCAGGGGATATAAATTGGAAAAACAGAAGAGAAGTGTTGACTGACAAAAAGATCTGTAATTTTGTTTACATATCAGGAACGTGACCTAAATAAAGTTGCTGTAGCTAAAGGAGGTTAGATTTATTGTAGGGGGAAAAAGTACTTTTACAACAAAAATAAGCCTATATCCCATTGCTGAGCAGTCATTAATTTTTATAAGTTCCTTCCTTTTTCCAGGTTCTAATTGGTGGCCTGTTGGGAGCCCTGAGTGTGGAGCTGTCAAAGCAACCCCCTCCTTTTTTACCTTTTTTTTTTTTAAATCACATTCCCCTATAATTAGAGAGATGATTATAGTAACAAACACAGTACCAGCTGTTTGAAGCTTAATAGTATTTAAGTATTACCATGCCTTTATTTTAAAGGTACCAAAACATATGGAAATCATAAACCATTTCTCTCTCTTTTCTCTGTTAAACTAAACTTTTGTGTTCAGATGCTAAGCCTGTATTTGAAGAAAGGGGGAAAAATAGAGAATATTTCTGAAACACCCTGTAATAACTCCAACTCATCTGTCCCATTCATGCAGCTCCAATTCCCTTTTCTACTCCATCTCTGTCCTGAAATTATTTCTCTGGACACAGAAGAGTGACAATAATACAGGAACAGGTTGGTGCAGCTCTGACAGCTTCAGAATCAATTAATGGCAATAAAAAGAGTAATAAAACTAATAAAAACTTTTTGAATGCTCTTTTCCTTGAAAAACTCCTTGAGGCAGCACATGTATCCTTTCTAGATGGGGCTGCATGGCTGCTTGGGCAGCTACTGGAATGAATTTCTCTCCCAGGATTCAAATTTTCTATAGGGGAAGTTGTTTTCAGGCAGACAGTCATCTTTTTCTCACTTTTCCTGTATGTTTTAGAAGAAAGCTTATAGAAAGGGGGAAAAAAAAAAGGGCCATACACCAGTAAGTAATTTAAAGATTTAATAAAAAAATTACAGCCAAACTTGCCCTGTGCAATATTACTCAGAAATCTGCAGAGCTATTCCAGGGATTAAAGTAACCACAGAGCTTGCATTCTTAGTTCTACAGAGCTAGCTTTCTGCCAAAGCACTTTAAGACTTTGGCATCTTTTGCTTTCATGTAAGGGGGTATCAGGTCCTAGAGTTTTATCCCCTCCACCCAGAGCTCTGCTCAGTGAAATCCCCGGGCTTTGCTCTCCCTGTTTGTGATGGGAGGGAGGGATGAGCAAAGCCAGGGGTGAGAGCTGGGCTGGTCCCTGCAGGGTGGAATCAGGTCCTGGGCTGGTCCCCGGGAGGGCACCGTGGTGTGTCCCAGTGCTGGAACAGAGGGATGTGCTCAGGTGCGATCCCACTCCTCCCATTTCCCACAACAAGGCGTTTTCTGCTGCATCCAAAGACCGTGGGGTGATTTATTCTCTTTAAACACCATTTATGCTCACGTGCACACACTCCCGAGCCAGGAAAATGTCACCGTGCTTGGAACCAAATGCCCGGGGCTGTCAGCAGGGGTTTTGTGGTGCAGGTTGGGCTGGACCCTTAGGAAAGCTGCCTTTCCCCTGGCTGGGGTGACAGCACAGCTCCCTGGCTGGGAATGGGCAGCAGCAGCAGCAGCTGCCCCTTGTCAGCTGAGTCCTGCAGGGTCCCCAAAACTGCTTTGGTTTTGCCTGAACTGGAGATTAAGGCCTCGTAGAATGATCTGTTTTCATCTCTATCAGAGCATTGGGAGGCTAAGTCTGGTTTCCTTTTAAATATGGACTGAAATTAAGCATGAAAGTTGCTGCTCCTGCAGTCAAATGCAGAACTGCTGGTTCTCCTCCAGTCAAATTCAGATGGTATGATGAGGATTGCTCCTGTAAATTGTTATTAAGCCTGATTTTATCAACAAATGCTTTGGAAAAATTAGCTAGGAAGATGAAAGAGAAATTCAAGACAGTAGGAAAATATTTTGCTTTATTTTGGGGGAAAGGAAGTTTATCACATGTCAGTGTTTTCAGCAGACCATTATGAATGGATATTGGCTGTGTGAAAAATGAAGAGGTTTTTTCTTTTGGTTTTTTTTCGTCTCTCCTCACCTCCCTACTACTTTAAGTTTTGAAAATTAATCCTTTCCAAGAAGCTGCTGATTTTCTTTTTTGATGTAGAGTCAGTAGACAACTGAGCTATTTCACACTTGGGGAGCCAAATTTTGTCTCCTATTGCACATGTTCCAGCATAAATTTGGGCCTCAGATGTTTCAACAAGAGTACTGCAGGCACAGGGTGTAGAAAATTACACTGGATCTTGTGTAGGTACTCTAGGGAGATAATACTTTCCAGGATGGGAAATAATTTCACCTTCAGGGACTCGTTTTGTAGAAATAAATCTGTTGAAAACACCCAACAGATTCAGAGAACAGAAGATGTGGTTTAATTGCTTAATGGAAGGCTGAGGGGAACTTTAAAGCCATCCTCTTCAAAGGCAAACCAAGCCTCTGGAATAAATCAGAGGATCTTAAAAAGTGGTAGAGTTAGTGTAGAGGGTCACCACTGCCCCAGTGACACCTCTTTGCTCTGGCCTGGCCCTTCCTTGCCCTCAGGACGTGACCTAAACACCATTTCAGGATGAGAAATCCCACTCTTGCTCCACTGAGACAGAAATGAGGGAAGGCAGGGAACTGACTGTGGCCAGAGCTGGGGCAGTACAGACTCTCCCAGTACCTGAGACATTTATGAGATGATGTATTTATGGATAATAAATTTATAAATATATACATTTATAGATATAATTGGACTTTAGCTGTGAACTGAATGCTTTTAACTTGTAGTTTGTCCCAAAACAGCTTCTTTCACAGTGATATTTGTCCTGGTCTGAGGCAAATTTGGGAGGAAAGGGAGGTGAGAGCTTTTGGACAAGCAGCCCATCTGTCACTTTGTGTTGGGCAGTTGCTCATGCAAAGACATTGTCTGGAGATGCTGGGAAGGACTGTGGGGTGACCCCCCCTTCTCTCTGCACAAACTGACTCCCACAAGAGAGCATTCAGCAGTGGATGAGTAGATGGACCCCAGTGTAAAACTTTATCTGAATAATGGTGCCTTGGCCAGATGGGAGCTTTTCTCATATTTTAAATTGTTCTTTGCCACTTTTTCTTTTTATTTTTTTTTTCCTGAAGGTTTTCTGCTAGGAATAAGTTGGTCTCCTACTGGGATGATTAAAACCAGTTGGCTGCCTCTGAAGTGGGCACACCATATAGTGTAGCACAAGACATGAGATGCTCTGAGAAAGCTTTTTCTCATCTATCTGCTCTCCTATTGTACCAACAACAAAGTAAGCAAAAAACAAAAAGTGGACCTCTAGCTCCCCTTCCCCAGCCATGTTTACCTAGAGAAAGCCATGCTGAATATTGAAACTCTTGAATTTTTTAGACATCAGTCTGGAAACTGAGCTGTGGTCCTTTTAGTTTGGCTTCTTTTAATTGTGTTAAAAGACTTTTTTTGCTATAAAGTCATAAAAATCTAGAGCAAAACACAGAGATTGCTGAGAGAAGATGGTTTTTGGTCCAAGTGGACTAGGATGGTGACTGTACTAGAGAAGTACAAGATTTGATATTTATTTACTCTAGAAAGATTCCTTGTTTTGAGGATATGCAAATACAGTACCACACAAGTCCACCAAGGACAGTACTTGGAGCAATATCTGCCTGTTAAAAACAGACAGACTGTATATTCTCTCCTTCTAGAGTTGTAATCTGGCACCTTTAATATGAGATGGAGTGAAAATCACAGCCAGATATTCCAACACTAGGAATGCAAGGAGGTGAGGTGCCAAAACAGAAGTGAAGGCCACGTGATTTGTGGAAATACTTTAATTAAGCTGCCCAATGACTCCTTGTGAGGAGCTCTGCAAAATGTGACCTGTCTGCATGAGGGGGATCAGCCAACTGCCTTGTGGCACACCTCACCCTTGAGGGCAAAAAATTGTTTCCAGTTTGGTGCACAATACAAAAATTGTTGATGCTGGATTGAGCACCCAGCTGCATTTGATGGTATAGATTATCTTATGGAAGATACCTGGAAACTTAATTGTATCCAGGCCATTTTCATAGCAGAAATTGCTAATACCAATATGAATTGCTTAGCATTTCTCTTACTGAAAGACACAGGTTTTCATGCCTGGCAGATAAACCAGAGAAATCAAGTTTAGATCTTAAAGATGAACCTAAGGCATTAAAAAACCCCCCTGACTGAGGGCTGATCACAATGTAGGGAGGGCACTGGAGGACCCAGGGCACTGGAAGCCCCACAGACTGGCTTTAATTGAGTCAGGCCAGAGTTAATGTGTGTTTTGGCCTGCACTGAATTCTGTGCTGTTCAGATATTTGGACCTGAGATAATCTGGTTGTGTTCTGAACCAACACAACCTGCAGCTGCACCTGCTTATTAGTGGGTAACAGTGGGTTTGAGAGTGCAACTTGAATTTTTGTATTGCTTGGAATGGGCTCTGGTCAGAATTCAGAGATGTTTCTTCCTCTCCCTGTCTCTGAATGCTTTGGAAATTCATAATATTATGCATAATATAACTTTATGAGCGTGATGATAAAATTTAGTACAAGGCCATTGTCAGACATCTGAAGAGAGACAGCAGTGTAACTCTTCCATTTCAAAGGTCTGTGGAATTTTCTGTGGATTTGCTTTGGTCCCACAACTCTCTGTTTAAAAGACCAGCATGGTTTCTTCTCTGTGCTTCATAGCATGACACTGGCTCATAACACAATCTATTTTAACCATGAGAGGAAAGAAAAAGACCACTTTTGCTAAGCCACAAGCATTTTGTACAGAGATATGTTTTGATTCAGCTTCCTTCATCCACCCCAGACTGTAATTTGCTTTGCTGCAAGCTCTCTAGGGCTCTGCACAACATGTGTATATTTTTGGATAGTTATTTCAAAACAATCTTTAAAGCTTACAGGAGGCAACTTTGAATTTTAGTGGGGGAGAGAAAAAAGGAGACAGTGATTTGGAAATAATCATGGTACATGTCCAGTTAATGCTTTTGTTCAGAATATTAGAGGTGGCTCTAAAGACCCATATGGACTTGGGCAAAGTCACTTTTTCACAGAATGCTTGACATAATAAAGGACCCCTGAATGTCACCTTGCTCATCCCTCTTGCTCAAATATCATCACCTGGACTTGATTGCTCAGAACTCTGTCCAGACAGCTTTTGAATATCTCCCAGGTGAAAGCCTCCACAACCTCTCTGGGTTTCTCAGATCAGAAGGCAACAGACCAAGGCGTTTTTCCCTTTTATTTTTTCTTTTAAATATTTTTTAAATTATATTTTTATTATTATTTTGAAATATGCCCTTCTGTTTGGCACTCAAGCACTTCCTTACTTTTAAGGAATCTGTTAGAGGTGCCCATTGTGAGGCACACAGGCCACATCCAGAAGTAGCATCAGCAGTTCAAACCTATGTGAAATATTTTGGCTGCTTGCCATTTTTTTTTTTCTCCTGTATTTAATAGCTTTTTTTTTTTTTTTTTTTTTTTTTTNTTTTTAATGTCCTGGATTTCTGAATTAGTTGGAAAAACCTTGCAAATGGGAGCTGTAGAACTCTGTGTGCATGCTCAGGGGTGATAGGCACAAATTAGGAGGAGTGTGGGAAAGAAGGCCCCTGAAGAACAGCTGCTGTGCCATGTGCATGGCTGGGTTGGGAAGGGGGAAGGCAGGTGGTTTTCTGATCAATAAATGTTATTCTGGCCAGAGCCATCTTGTGGATGCAGTTATGGATTATGTCCCTTTCACATAATGTGAATTTATGCCTCTATCCCCATAGGAGGCTTGGACTGCAGTGAATTATACTTGCATAGCTGCAGTATGGTTCAAATTATCTGAGTAGACACGACTGATTTCCAGTTTCTAATGAAACAATAGGGGCAGATCCAAAGCCTGTCAAAATTAACGACAGGAATCCTGTGGGCTCCTTTCCACTTATTCAAGAGCCACCTAAGAGGGCACTTTACCCTCTAGAAAGAATTTAAAATATAATTTTCAATGACTTGTGGGCTTATTTTCCCTCCCAGGCTAGCAGAGAGGACCCCCATTATTACTTTTGGGAGGTGGTTGAGATGCTGGTATTGGATGTGAGTTCTTTGAGAATGTAATTAGGAAATACATCACTTCAAAATTTTTTATTGTAAGCATACATCACTGTAACACAGCCCTGCTATGAAATAAATACCCAATATTCTGGAAATATGGAACAATCCCATTTGTTTTAGGAACAGAAGGCAGGCAACTTTTCTTCAGGATCACAAAAACGTGCTGCAAGCATGCTTTGCATTAAACTCCAGAGTCAGTGGGTCTGGGCCCATGGAGGTGTGGCTGAGGGTGTAGCTGTTGGATGTGTAGCCTGTGGAGATGGCAGCAATTCTGGGAGGCTGATTAATGAAGACAGGCACCTTGAGAAGTAAAACCATCCGTTTCCCTCACAGTCTTGTAGATTTTTTTTTTTTGAAAGACATCTGTACAACTTGCCTGTGAGCAGCATTTATTATTGCCTGTGTATGCCTTTAGAGATCCCCATCCTTGTGGTGTCCCAGGTGACACGAGGAGTATCTGAGAATGCTGCTGGTGCATTATTTGCTCTCCATAATCTGGTTTGCTGTTTCAAACCCTTCCAGTGCAAAAGGAATCACTGCCCAAGTCAGCAATCAATGGCTTTCTGCATAAAGGCTTAATTATCTGACACCCTTAGTTCTTTGGTGAATTAGTAGTTTAAAACACTCTTTGCCTGATCCAAGAGGCAGACTACTTGAACCTGAGTGTTTGTAGCAGATTTAATTGACCTAGTGTTTACTCTTTTGCTATTTGTCACCTTTGATTTTCTGCTTTTTGTTTATTTCAGTGCTGGGTACCAATGTAGTGATTATTTTTGGGCAGTGGTTCCTGTGAACACAGTTCTGCCTTATGCCAGCACAGCTGGTGGCTGACCCTCTCCTAGAAAATGGTCTTTTGTCAAAATAAAAGCATTTAGCAGAGATGAGTTTCAGACCTTCTTAGAGGTGAGCAGGTTGTATAGTATTTTTTGACTAAAATGCTCCATTTGTTTGCCCAAAATACATATCCACAATTTCTTCTTTCCTTTTGCCCTTTGTTGATCTGTCTCTAATTGAAAAAGTGGTCACAATTCAGCAAAAAAACAGGCCTGGTTAGAACCAAATGGACACATAATTTGGAGCCAGACTAATTATTTTCAGGATTTCCTTTTTATGAAAGATGGGATTTCTTTCAGTCTGAAACCTCCCTAATGGCCAGTGTCAAAATGGTTGAGCTGCCATGAATGCCAGCTTCTAGGAGCTTTTCCCTGGAACCCATTTGTCTGGTGCCATGGTGATTTACTGGGGTAACAGCCCTGCAGGGATCCTGCAGAACTCAAAAAATGGTGCCTTCCACAAGCAGGTTCTGCTGTGGCAATTGATGCCTCCAGAAGCTTTGGCAAAGAGCACTCAAAAGAGGTGCTCCTGCCCACCCTGGAGCACAGGTGAAGTTCAGGATGATCCTGGAAAGGTGTTGGTCCCACAAAAACTGCTGCAGCACCTTGCTTGGTGGGGAGGCTGTGCTGAGAGGATGTGAGACCCAGCTACAAAATACCATGTGGTGTCCTGTGGTAAAGCTACAGCCAGGACATGGTTTCCTGCTGAGAAACTGCAGATTATGGCAAAAACCAGAGCTATCCTGGGCTGTGGCCCCAGCTTCTGCAGGAGGGGCAAACATCAGCATTTCTGCTTTGACTCTGGGTCTGCCTCCACTACTCCCCCTGTGTTTTGCCTGTACAGTTCTGGAGGAGTAGGATCAGGCTCAAAACTGAGGAAAGGAGGTAAATTTATTGCTGATTTAATGTAACTGCTGACATAGTCCCCCTGGGAAGGGGCATACACAGTGACAGTAGTAGCCTTTGGCCAGGAAATTGTTTTAAATGTAACCACAGCCTTTCCCATGCACTTCAAAATCCCATTTAAAGTGAGGGTTATCCCTAGCAATGGTAGGAACTCACAGGCCCTTGTGCTACCCTGTGAATCAGAACCAAACTCAGCAGCCACCTCCTCCTCCTGCCTCCTCTCTGTGCAAACAGGAGAGGATTGCAGGGAACTGAACAACAACTAAATGTCCAAAATGCTTCTTCCTCTGAGGGATCATGTGTTGAGGAAAGGTGCCACACTGAGGTTTTGTTTGGAGCAGGAGGAGTTCATCTGCAGCCTGACAGGAAGCTGCTGTGCTACTTGCTCTGTGGCAGAGTCCATGTTTGCCCAGAAACCAAACAGAAAATCCCTTCTTCTCTCCTGGTTCCAGAGAGCAAAATGGAGAAAAGCACATAAAAAATGCCCCTCTGAAGTGACAGATCAGAATTGAGTTGTACTATGAAGCAACTGCATAGGCACCTTAAAATGGTGTTTGGTTATGGCAGGAGTGGTTTATTTTTACATCAGTCAGTCTTGTTCTGTCTATTTGCCTTCTCATTAGCTTGGCTTTTATGGGGGAAAAGAGTTAGTTCATAATTCATTTCCAAATGATTTTGGATAGGATTCTCATGTTGATTTTGTCAGTTTGCAGTTAAGGTCCTTGAAGTGTAGGCTTGGAGTCCTTACTTTTTGTTATTGTTTCTTAGTAATTTAATTTATCAAAGCAGTCCTTTGGGAATGGGATATTTATCTTTCAAATTGACAAACAAAAACTCTTGGGATCCCAAGGATATTCTCTCCTGGAATATGTGGTTATGTGTATTCTTTTCTTCCCGAGGCTTGTTCTTTAGGGTGGGAGAAAAACCTATGTTAAGACTATATTATTTTATTATTTCACACATGTTATGCACCTTTGCTGCATACAGCCTTGATAGCTTTGTCAGGCCAGTCTGACTTTCTTTAGTGGTTCCTTTGTGCTCTTAAATCTCAGAAAGTGAGCATGCAACAAATTAAGCACTGCTGTCCTAGGTTCCTGCTGTGGGACCTGATATGGACTTGAACTTCCTCAGAACAACTACTTGGAATTTAACAGAAAAATGTAATTCAGCCTGACAGCCAAGCACCTGTAGCTAAAAATCCTGCCCTGTGCAGTGTCTTGTCTTTTCTGTGGTAGCATCTGAGTGTTCTCCCCAGGCAGAAATGAACCAGATGACCTCAGTTACTCAATATAAAGTCAGTGAAGTCTATAAAGTTATGTTTCCATCTCTTTCCTTAGAAAAGTTGCTTGAAGTATTTACTTACCTGATTACTTGTTTCTAGAGATCTGTCTGTACAGACTTACCAAAGAATCAGTGCCTTAGGGTTGTTGTCAGCGTGGATTCAGCTGCAGCTGAATTGTTTGGAATTTTGTCCTGAACCCGGCAAAGATGAAGCACCTCCATTCAAGTGCTACCAGTGCCAAATAGAGCCTTTGGCAGCAAATGAGAGCACAGGGAAAGACTTGAGTGCACAGGTAAACCCAGGCCTAACCTTGCAGGCTGTCACTGAAGGGAAGACTTAAACCTCAGGTTTCTTGGAGGAGCAACGGGAGGCAATCTGAGGTTTTGCAGTTTGTTTTGAGGTTACTTATTTCTAGTTCTGCTTAATTCCATGTCTGCAATCTTGTATGGAAAGACAAGAACTGGTGTAATCATTGCTGGTGAGGAGCTGATGGACTCTCTGAGCAGCCATGGCCTGTTACAGGCAGTGCTGTCTGTCTGTCTGTCAGACAGGAATGCAGCTCCTGAACTTGTGGTCTGTCCTTCAGGGTCTCTTGGTGCACACCCTCAGCCTCTGGAGACAGCTCTGCAGCAACTGTGCTTCCCAGAAAGGACATTTCCTTTCCCTTGCAAACAGAGCTCTTTCTGCTTGGGTTTGTTTCTGGCCAGTTGTTTCTGTGCTGTGTGGTGAGCTCCACCTGGCACCTGTGGGTAATGGGGATTAAACTGAGCCAAGACACTGCAGAGTTCCAGTAACCTCCCTCAATCACTGTTCTTCTCCCAGTTCCCCTGAACCAGAGCAGTAAAGTCAGTGAGGAAAGCAAGAAGGGCTTGAGGTCTCATTCCATAACCCTTGTGAACCTGAAGCAGAGCAGACTGCACACACAGAGATCTCCTCCTCCTGCTGCTGAGGGAGCAGCACTGTCTGTGCCGTGCTCAGCCATCCTCCGTGGTGTAGGTGAGCTGTAGGGATACCAGAGCAACCTTAGTTACTCTGCTGGCTGCCCAAATTCTAGTCTAAACTTGGATTTCAACCCTGCTACTGCAGGGATTAACCCAGCCCAAGGAGCTCATGCTGACTCATATTTTGTAATACATGGGAACTCAGTGAGGAAATTCAATAGAAAAAAGGCCTAGCTGTGCATTCACAGAAATTTACGTAGGGGATTTGGCTCTTGGAATTTTCTGTATCCTGAAAATGTGAAGGAAATCCTTGATTTCCTTAAAATGAAAAGCATGTTTATCAATTACTGTAGCTTAAAGCCAGTCATTAACTTTCCCTGGGATCACAGAGGGCCAGCTGCTTGTTTCAGTCTGATTTTTGATGGGAATTCTGAAAATTGTATCTGCAGAGCAGGAAGCAAAAGGCAGGAGCTGGTTCTGCCTTTACTGGGTTAGCTCCTGGTTGCTGGGTTTTGTTGATATCCTTGGGTGACATTGCTTGTTAATCAGGGATGCGTAAAATATTAATAAAAGACAGTAAAATATTCATATTTAAGTGATAATCATTCCTTTGTTAGTGATGAGATTTCTGGGCTGAAGCACCTGGTACAACTCAGAAGGCTTGTTCAATAGAACCACCTTTTTTTTTTTTTATTTGACTTTCTAAATTTTTTACTAGCAGCCAGTCCTTGGTAGGTCCATCCAATAATTACTTCCCTTTTCTTCCCTGGTTCACTATCACCACACAGAAAGAAAGATGGTTCAGGGCGCTGATAGTGACATATTGAACAAATGACCTGTATGTAGAGACCACATTGCTATTAGTGACTGCTAGTGACTATTAAGTGACCTGCTTTGTCTAGACCTAAAGTTTGATGCTTTTTGGCAAACCAGACCTCTGTCTGAAAAAATTGCAGATTTTTTTTCTGTGTATCAGCTCCACTGCATAAGTGAAAAAAAGTTTTGCAATGATTCTTCCTTTTTTTTTTTTTTCTCCCAATGAACTTGGATAACTGAGTTAAATATTTTTGGGGGAATGTTTATTAATATTGTAAAGAGTGTTTGGAAGTCCTCAGGATATGGAATTCCACTTGCATTTTGGTAAGAAGTTCTTCCTTACCTGCATAGAAATAATATTCACTGAAAAGGATCATAATGGGTTTTGAGGCTAGTAAAGCTCATTACACCAATTCAACAGAAGAATGGGTTTTTCTGGAAACCACTCATGTTATTCCAGGCCACAAATCCAACAAATTAATATAGGATTTACAAGGTCACATGAAATTTAGGGTTTTTCAGGGAAGAAAGGCCTTACTTTATGGTATTATAAAGTAAAGAATTTACTCCCACTTTAATATTCTGTAAAAGTAACCTCAAGATTTACAGCAGATTGGAAGTTAAATATTGCCTTTGTTTATAAAATATACATATATAAAGGAAGTGGAGAAATTGATGTTTGGAGTTTTTTTAATCAATGAATGCATGTTTAAGGATTCATGTGGGATGGGTACACATTGTGTGTATATATATGTATTTTGATACTTATTTCTAAAAGATATTATTCCCAAAAGCGTTTTTAAATTATGTTGATCTATTATCAACTGATTTTCTTACTTCAGGATTAGTTTTGATTGCTGAGAGTTACAGAAGCCAAAAGTTGGGGCCAACTAAAGACATATGAGGAATTCATAGCTCTATAATGCCCCCAAAATTACATGTACAGGAAGCTTAGAGTGAGACCAACAGTGTAGCATGTAGTATTACTTTATACAAAGACCTCACAATAATTTGATTTGCCATAGTTTGATATATTGTTTCTTGACAAATGGGAACCCTGTAGGTTTTATTCACCCAAATTTTACATGCACAACTCTTTAATCATCTTTCTTTCAACAAATGTAACCTCTAGAATATTTTCAGACAAACTTAAACAGTCATATATAAGTTGCTCTCACTTCAGAAGAATTATTAATATATATTCAGTCAATTTAAGCACTGTAGAAAATTTGAGTTTGGTACTTNTTTTTTTTTTTTTAATCCAGTAGGCCAACACCATGCAGTGATGCTCTTGGATGACTTTTTCAGTAGCCAAGTGTTCCCCTGAATGCAGGAGCTCCTTTATAGCAGCTCTTACCTTCTGGCAAGACCTGGACACCAGCAGTGAAATTCCCCAGCAGTGCAGTGCAGTGAATGGGTGCTGTGAATTTGAATGGTTCCAGGAATAAAGATTATTGATTTGCTCTTGGATTTGCCCACACAATGGAAGTATTTTGCAGACCCCAGCAATTATTCCCTCATCCATAATCTACAGGGATTTGCTTTTCATTTCTCCTTTATGCTTATTGCCTCTTTAATTACCTACTTTAAAAAGTGCTCTAAGTTCAGTGATGCCTTTTGGTTAAAATTTTTCAAACCAGAAGACAAATAGGAAAATAAGAATGTGAAGTGGCTTCATTTGTTCTTATGAGGGTTTGGGACTTATTTACATGAGTCCTTGACCAACATAGAAGAGGTCATTTCACGTTACCAGATGTGTTAAAATAACAGTCTCAAAGATGTTTATTTAACAATCAAAGTTAGTTCATTATTTTGGGTTTACTTTAGCGAGTCTTTAAGTAGTCTTTACTTTTAGTAGGTCTTCAAGCAAGCCAGACTGCTTATTTTGACTGAAGTATCCAACTTTCACCTCTCCTTGTGAGAGAAAGGAGGGTAATCATGCTGCAGCAATGCCAAGCAAGGTCACAAAATGCTTTCAGAAGGACTTTGTTATTTAGAATATTTGGGTATAGGGTCTGAGCCAGTATTTAGTTTTGCTTTTAAAGTGCCTGTCCTCAAGCACCAGATACTTATACAGATGATTATAAATACAGGGAAAATATAAATAATGACAAAGCCTTTCAGATGATGCCAGATTCCCAAATATAAGTAACCAGCAAGAAGACAAACCTCTTCTAGCAGCTTTATGATTTACCTTGTCTCCCCACAGTTTTTCTCTTAGGAGGAGTTGCAGCAGGTAAAGCTGTTTTACAGGGTTTCTTGAAAGTTAATGGATTTTGGTGTATGGCTGAGGAAGAGATGAGTGACCCTGAATGGAAACACCACCCCTACCATTGTCCTCTCTGCAGCAGGGACCCCAAAAATTTTGGCAGTCCTGCCTGTTTGGGCTGGGGCAGTGACTCCAGGGTAATTCCACAGCTGCTGAGCTGCAGACCACAGCAGAACTATCAAACCACGTGGTCACAGTACGATTTTTCCCCCTAGAATTCCTTCCTGTGTCAACCCTGCCTTCCTGCCTGTTCAGGAGAGAAGAGAGTCCTCCAGATGTGGCCTGAAGCACCTGTTCTGAGAGGTTTAACTCTGGCTATTGCCACAGGGGAGAGCCAGTGCTCAGGTAGCACAGCCAGAAAATGCAGCAGCCTCAGTGTGAGGCACCAGCACCAGTGTAAGCTACTTGATTCAATCCATGTGAAATATGTCCTTCAGCACTGACTTTGCCTCCTGGTTTCCATGGAGATGGATGCTCTATCTTCTTAGTTTTTAATTGCAACCCTTCTGAAGAGGGGGGGAACACAAACAAACATGCATAATAAAGTTGACCAAGTAATTTTTTACTTAATTAAAAAGATATACCCTGTTCTTTAGACAAACTCAAGAGAGCAAACTGATGAGAAGCAAATTCTGGCAACGGTGGTTTTCTTAATTCTGAATGTGCAGCAAAGGGCTAGCTTTGTGTGTCTTTCTTTTAATGAAATAATCACAAATGATGTTTGGCTCCACTGAAGTCCATGGCATTGTCCACAATGGAGTGGACAAACTCCACTGACCTCAGAGCAGCTGAGTTTTGCCCAAACTGCAACGGAGGGCATTTCTCACAATGAACCAGAAGATGAAAATAAACATCTCCCTAGTGTGTCTTACACTTGAAGCAAACCTCTTTGAAGCAGATAAACTCTGACTGGACTGTGAAAGCAATTTCAGTTGTAGAAGCACTGAAATCATAGCAAATACCACAACTAATTCCTCAGCAGTGGATTTGACAAGTATTAGTGCACATTAAGTAGAAAGTGCATATTCAGTAGAAAGGTACAGCAAAAACACACCTTGATTGTCTGCTAAATGAAGTTGTGCTTTCAAACCTCTTGTTTCTGGGTTTCTTGGCCTTTCTGAACCAGGAAAGTCAGGAAGGGTTTTTGTCATTTTGGACACCAATGTGTGCATATTACAAGTTTTCTCATACAATTACCACGTAAACAGTGTTAGTACTTTGTGTCACTTGTGACAACAAAAATGTGTTTATTAAGCTCAGTGGTTTTAGGATATAGGTGATTGGATTGTTTGTCTGACAAAGTTGAAAAGCTTTGTTAAAATTGGCAGTTTTCTGTAGAGTATCCCTGGTCGTGGAATAGAAGAATTAGACACGCAGAATATGGATTAACACACTAATTCAGGTAGAAATCTTATGAAAAAAAATTAATTTACTTTTTTTTTAAATTATCTATAATACTGATGTCAACTTGGGACAAAATGTGCACTTAGTTGTTTGTCATGTGGAGAAACGTTGACAAAAAAGGCAGTTGAACTTGTGAAGTCTGCAGGGAAGCCAAGGCTCTGCAACCTTTTTGCTTACTGCTTCAAATTCACCAAACCACCACCTATAGCAATGTGGCATGTTCATGCCTGCAAAGTGGCCAGGGAGGTTGTCTATATTTACAGTTCTGTAATAGTGACCTAAACACAAACAGTTCCATCAAATTTTTTTGGTAGTTGCTCATTCTGTGCATGAATGTGTGTGGCTGTTTCTTGAGTTGGAGGAAGGAGATGGAAATGAGAAAGAGAAAGGTGTTTTCAACTGCAGCAGGAAGATGAGCTGGAGGAGGGGGGGAAACCCCTCATTCTCCTGGGATAGAAACATTTTCTTTTCCAGCCAGTGAGACCATTTGTTTATTGTGACCCTGTACCTCCCTGGATTCCTGCACCTTGCTCTGTTTCCATAAGGTCCAGATAAAAAAAAGAAAGGAAACTAATTGCACAGTTAAATTTCACCACACCTGACATGCTATTCCTGTGTTATGTGAAATGAAAATTCTTCAACTGGGACAAGGCACGAGTTCAGCATTCAACAGTAGGTACCTGCCAAATCTGAAGCCTTAGAAAAAGAGAGAGGAGAGAAGGGGAGATGATTTATTCAATTTCAATAAAGAATCTAACCATATGTAACAGCTGGACTGCCTATGATATTTTTACACGTGGATGGCTTCAGGTGTGGCCAGAAATAATAATGTACTTTGGGCATTCAGTGAGTATGAGAAGCAGTGAGGAGGGAGGGGAAGCTACAAGTCTTTTTAAGTGAGGTTTTGCATGAAGATATTGTCCCAAATAGCTACTGCATGGCAACAGTAATAAACTTATGCTAGGGGACAGCCATTGTGAGCTTCACAATAACCTCTGACAGGTGCCAAAAGAAATCTCTGAATCAACCTCTGCTTTCAGAGGCTGCATATTCCCAAAAGGAATATTCACTCTTCTACTCTTATCTCCTGCTCCATCCTCTTCTACCTGCCAACAGCTGTGAAGGCTGGGGAGCTGCCTAAAAGGCTCTTTGCAGTCTAAATTAAAGAGGCATGTTAATTTGGGAAGACTTCTTCAAAACTCTGGGAGGTGGTGGACACGCCATAATTCTGTATCATTCATGTTCTTCTTGTGAAGAGATCCCCTTCCCAAACTTTTAAATACTGGGGCACAGGTGATGGGACAAGTTTGATTTATTTTTTTTCTCCTGTTTCCCAGGCTAGATCCCTATTTTCTGACCAGATGCTGGCAACTGTCACCCAGAATTGTACCCATGCACTAATTTCATTTTATTCATTTTTCTGGCACATGGTTCCACGAAGAGCATTGAAACGAAGTAGCTTTAGAAATGTGGGAGTGGCTGTTCCCATTTGGGGGAATGTCTGGAGCTGGAGAAGGTGCAGCTAGGATGGGAATGACAGTCCTTAGTGAGCAAGAAGGCCTCTGGGCAGGATTTAGAGCAGCCTTGACACTTTTTTAACCTGGGGTATGGAAAGGTAAAATGTCTTCCAGCTGCCTGCTGGATCTGGAAGCAAGAAATTTCAGCAGCCTTCCCTTGTGAGGCCCTGCAGAAACTATGTGCAGTAGCAGAGAGAGCTGCTTAAGAGAAGAAAAGATGGAAATTTTAGGAAAAGCTTCAGAAATGAATTGCTTTGGGTTCTGAGGTTCAGAAGAAAGCAGGGGATGGAAACTCTTTGGGGGGAAAAAAAAAAAAAAAAAAAAGAAAAGGGATCATGCGAGCCTCAGCTTGGCTTTGCAGAATTACAGAGCCTGCCAGGGAGGTCTAGGCAGGATTGCAGACCCAAGGGAGCTACAAACCCCGTTGGATTAAACTGGCTTTCCTGCCAGCTCACTGAGACAAGTGGGAAGTCCGAGGTTTGTAATCTCCTTTTAAGTTTTCTCTGGACTTAAGTTGCTTGGAGTTTGTTCGCTCGTTCCCTTCCCCCCACCTCCCTGCCATTTAATAGGAAAATGAAGGCTAAAAAGGTTCCGTCTCTCCTCTCTTATTAAAATACCCCAAAACAAGCATGGAACAGGGCAGGGAGAAATAACCCCAGTGACCACTGGCCAAAACTCACAAGTAGCATGTGCATATCTGAAATAGTTGGTGCACCCGCGTAGGAAATCGCTGGATATTTTACACCTCTTGCAGCAGTTTAGGAACTGGCTGTGGAAGCTCATTCCCCACTTGAGAAAGTCATGAATTATACAGTTTTTACATCTGTTGAGCATGTTGTGCTTCTCAATCATCCAGCTATACTGAGCCCTAAGTTTGCAGCCTTCACAATGAGATCACTGTTTTCAAGCACGTTCTAGTGGCATTTTGTCAAGCCATGTGTGTTTTCAGCATGGGGGCAGGGAGGGAGGAACAAAAGTATGCTGCTGTTTCACAGGGTTACAATCTACTTTTCAGCCTACATGAAACTGTGGCTGACCCATCAGCAAGAAATATTCTTTGTTTACTACTACTGCTCCCCCTTGAAATGGCCTGACTTTTGTTAGGAGGAAGAGCATAAAAGAGAGGAATATGTTTTTCACTTTTGATTTCAATACCTGACCATCTTTGAAAAACCACAGCCAAATGAAACAAACAAACACCAATTAAAAACAAAACAAAACAAAAAAAAAAACACCAACCAACCAAAAAAAACCAAACAAACCAAAAAAATCCCAAAAAACTCCCCAACAAACCAAAGCCACAAAACCTCAGTCATCCTTCATCTTCTTCTTAATGCCTTTTTTTTCACTCTGTGGAGATTGATTTTTTTGCTTCAGCTGTGTGGTTTTGAGTTAAACTCTCCTACTGAATGAGGGCTGACCACGCTATCACTGAGAATAAGGGAGATATAGCATTTGAATATTGTTTAGGTGTAAGGAAACCACATACAGTAATTAACAGAAGTCAAATCAAACTGCTCCATGTTCACAATAGCAGGAGGTAGATTCCATACAACTAAGAACAAACAACTTGGCAAGGGCCAAGGAGGGAAAACCTTTGTAGAAATTATCCGTGGAAAATCTTTCCAGTAGAGGCAAACAGAGAAATTAATCCATTTGTCTTCAGTCACCCAGGACTCATTGAGATCCCTCCAGGCTGAGCAATTCACAGGCAGATAATAATTCCTTGCACTGAATGCATTTGATCATTGCTATATTAAGATTATTTTATTAAGTTTTTTTTATTTTCCTGGAGATGGTCACTCCTCACTTAAAAATTGGTTAACCTTGGTAACACTTTTCGTGGCTAAAATTCAGGTGCAAAGAACACGAAAACAATAGATGTAATGAAGGTTGACTACTCAGTGCATAGGAATAGCTTAAGATTTATGCATCTTTTGTACCAGCTTTTTGGATTTGGACTAAAATCCACTTGCTTGCATAGTTTTTACATTGTTTGAAAAGGATGAACAAGCATTCCTATCTAAGTAGATAACAAGCACTGCTAGAAAGGCACTGAAAATTATAGCCCCATGTAAAATAAGCTGGACTAGCAGTTGGATAAAAAAATGTTCTTGCTGAGAAGTAACAGGCAGAGCAAACCATTCTAAAGGCAAAACTCCTCTAAAGCACTTAGACCCTCAGTGCTTAATTCAGGTAGTCTGAGTGAGTGCAATTCATCTGTTTTCCCAGTCCTGTGAGAGTGCAGGGCCAGCTGGGCCCAGCTGGGCTGTGGGAGTGTGAGGAAGGAAAAGCTCTACTGCTCCCTGCTGTGTCCTGGGACAGATGTCAGCCCTGCCTGTGGCTGATGCTTTCCCTGCTGCCCAGAGCTATGCAGGGAAGAAACTGGGTTCAATAGGAGCCCAGGACACTGCTCTGCAGCCCCTACTTATCCCCTTAGCCCCAGTGATCTCTGCTTCTCACTGAGTATACCCCAAAGCCCCTCCTGAAATGCCCAGAGCAGCTGCTGCTCTGTGGCTGTGTTGAGAAGCCCAGAGAAGTGTCTTGGCTGTGAGAATAATCTTGACAGGGAGATCTAGCTTAAATTTGGCTGAGTGGAGCCCACATCCTCCAGCTAGACCAGACCCATTCCTGCAGTTTTTTCCATTAGGATCAGGATAGTCCTCACTCTGCATGGACTGGAGAAACTGCACTGCTGTCTCTTAGCTCATGTATGAAACACACTTAATTTCCTCTTCTTTTCCTTCTCATTAGCCTGTTCCAACTAAGCTCAGCAATGTCTCAGTCAAATTTTTGGGAGGATCAAAAATAAGTTGTCTGTGCCCTACTGTGGGATGTGATTGTGTGACCCTGAGGTTGGCTTATCTGGTGTCAATAACACCAAGATTGAGGGTTCAATCCCTGTATGGACCATTCACTTATGAGTTGGGCTTTATGATCCCCGTGGTTCCCTTCCCACTCTGATACACACAGAGAATGTCCTGGTAAACCATTTTATTGGTGCATGGCTACGTCTGTCTACAGAGAGAGATCCCACACCAGCAGTTTCCATGGATGTCCTAAAGAATGGTGACATTTTATCACCCAATAATGTCACTGTTGAAGAGGTAGGGCAAGGTATAGGAAAAAAAAAAATCCCTCTTTGGGCACAATATGGCTGTGGTTGGTATTCCTAAAAATGCTTGCCCTTCTGCAGGTAAATGCAACCTGCATCTTTATATTCTAATTAAATAAGCAAATCCCTTTCCATACAGAACATAACAAGGCTGAAGTCTGCTGCACCTATGTGTCCTCATGCTGGGTTTAAGTTTTGGCTATTTAAGCTCTCTAAGAGACTCTGATTAAACTTTAACATCTGTGGTGCCTCTGTCCCTTCTGTTTAGGTTATAACATCCAGTGTTTCCATTATCTGTATGGACAATACCCTGACCCTTGTGTGATTTCTTTACCCTATTGCAAAACATTCTATGCAGCCAGTTTTGCCAGGATGCAGAAATACTGTTAAAAGTAGGGACAAATAGTCTGGAACAGTGACTGGAATTCTATTTGACACATATCAATGTCATGATACGTGAATGTAAATGGGTGTGTGAAAATCAAAGCTGTCCAGAAAAAAAAAAAAAATCTGAAAGAGGATGTAGCTCACCAAAGAGAGTTGTTCACTATAAATTACTAAATCATGTTTTAATTTTATGGTGTTTATGCTGAGCTCAGTCATGGCAGAAGTGAAGAGAAGGGATGAAGACTGGAAGAGGGTGGCCTGTGGGTTAACGTTAGCTGCACTCTTTGCTTCAGGACCCTGCCACAGGGAGAGGATGAGAAGCTGAAGCATCTTTGGTATCAGCACTTGCATGCTAAATGGGATTCCCTCCTTGAAGATATTTTTTTGCATTGTCAGAGGAAGGGAGCAGCAGCTGCGAAGCCGGGCTTGGCCTGCCCCACCCCCCTGCAAATCTGTGCCAGATGCAGGAAAGAATGAGCAAGGTTTTCCAAGTGGACACTCAGCATATGGGAGGGAATATTTTAGCAGCTTAGAGAGCCTCGGATCATTTCAACAGCTCTGGGTACTTGAAGTGGTTGTTCAAGGCCAGGCGGCCCGAGTCCCTCTCTGGTGTGAAACGAAGAGCTGAGTGTCTTTTTCCCTTCCGTGTGGAAACCAAGTTTAGGAGCAGGCTGCTGGAAGCCTCTCTTGCCAGAGACTGTCTGCACGCTTGCTCTGGAGCAGAACGAGTGGGTGCTGCCTTTGGAGGAGCAGTAAGCTGAGGCAAGGAGGGCTCTGTGAGAAGGCAGAGATCTTTGACCAGCCTCTGAGACATTCCAGCCTTTTTGGGCTCACTGTCTCCAAATGTACCTTGATTCCTCAGCCCAAAAGCCATAGATGGGATTGGTTAGGAAATGGTAAGAAAATCAAACAGACAAACTTAAGAAATGCTTGATTTGCAAATATCAACAGAAAGATTCAATGAGAACAGCCGAGCAATCAAAAGTCCAGCTTTATTTTCCAGTTATTTTGAATGTTTCCCTAAAACCCTGTCTTCTAGGAATAAATTTCAAAATATTTTGGGCTCCTTTACCTATATACAAAAGAGAAAAAACCTGAGCAAAACACACAGCATCTCCAAAAGGATCCATTTCAGGAGAGGCCTTTCCCCTCTTTTGCAGAAAAGTGCTTTGGTAGAAAAAATTTGACTATTGCACAGAGTACAGAAAGTTAACAAAGGGCACCTTGGCTCTGCCAGGAGCACTCCTAGTGAAAGGGCTCACTCCATCCCTCACCTTGGATTAAACCCACCCAGTGAGCTCAGCCTTTGGTTTGTTGCACAGCCAGCAGTGGATACAAACTGAAGACAAAAAAGAAGAAACAGATATTTAAGGAGGCAAAGAACGAGCGCAGACGCTGGGACAAGGTTATAGATCTGCTGAGAAGGAAGATGATTCTTCAGCTGGGAAGTAAATTACAAGTTGAGAGGAGAGAGAGAAAATAATACTTAAAGGAGAATGTATGTTTTCTGGTTCTTTCCTGGATTTCAGTAATAGCCTTAGGTTCTCTGGTCCTTCACCACAGCCATCTTTTTAGTGCTCTAATTTCTTGACTCACTATCTGATAAACAATTTTAATGACATAGTACTAGGGATGTTCTCTGAAGAGCTTTTCGTATTTTCTATCTTCCAGTGTTGTAGCAAATTGCAGTTATTTAGGCACAGCTGCTGCCTGCTCCCAGCGTGTTCATACTGACAAGGTAGGCTGGGTCAGAAAACTCCTCCCATCAGTAATACACTTGTTTTTCTCTTGAGCAATGTCCACCTTATTCTTCTCCATGAACAACGGATTGAAGCTATAGCCTTATTCCAATTTATGTCAGCATTGGATGGCAGTGGAAATGTTATATATATATATCATTGTGGGTTGAGACGTTAATTTTTATATTTGGTCATCTGACTATCATGGATATACTTCATATCTGAGCTGAACACAATATAGGAAATTTTATTAGGAATATCTCTTTTCTGGGTTTTCCCCGGTGGACCCCATCAATCTTTTCCTCATAGCCAGGGGATCCTGGGCACTCAGAATCAAGAGGGTGCTGCAGCCCTCTGGTTGCAGATTTGGTCTTCATAGGAAATTTTTCCTTTGCCTTTCCCAGTCAACAAGAACAAGGATTGCTTTTCTGAAAACTACCTGGGCTAAACTGTGTGTTAAAAGCTCTTGCCCAGATAGTTCCTAACAGAGCTCATATACAGAGCCAACAAATGCTGACTTTAGTGCTGTGGTCTGCTGGTTGAGACTTGCACTTCCAGCAATCATTTAAACAGAGATATTCCCTTAGTCCAACACAAAGACAACCAGTTATTATATAATGGTAGAAAATGGTGTGCAGTCTGGGGAAAACTGTTATGATCATAAGTTTGAATGCATTAGTGAGCATTAAGCATGAAACTGCTCTGCCAAGCCCTCTCCTTCTCTTTGTGGCCATTTCTAATTTGGGTTATACTTGGTACAAAGCTTTCCAGCACCTTCTTGTGGATTGTCCTTGGTCTTCCTTTGAGAAAACTTAGTTCTGTAATGTCAGGTTGTGGGGAAAACAATCATACCAGTAACTAATCTGCCAAGAGTATATTTCTAAAGACAAAACCTTAAGGGCATCCCATGCAAGATTCTTGCATTCTTGATCCATGCCTTTTTTTTTTTTTTTTTAAGCCCTGTTTCTTCCATACCTTTTGAAATCCCCACTTTGTTGTCATAGAGTTATAAATGTGAGGGCTGAATTAAGGGAAACAAAGAAACATTCTTTTTTCCTGAGGAACTTTCTACCTACAAGGTCTAGACAATGGAGGTGAGCCTAATAAAACTCTCAATTGAAACACTACAGCAGCATAACAGTATGTTTTGTCATGTCTAAATATTGTATTTCTCTGAATCTTGGTTATTTGACTCAAATATAGAAAACAAGGTGCTTAAAGTGATGTGAGGTCTAGAAATAAAGACTGTGTTTTGACCAATAGCATCTAAAAATAGAATGATTTCAGTAAAAAAAAAGTATCCTACAGAAAGAGCTGTTTCTCTTTATTTTTAATTCCTTGTGTTTTCTCTTTTTTTCCTTCTTAGTAGTTTTAAGTTCAAAAACTTAATGCCTTTTGCAGAAAGAAAATCCACAATATTACAATAGCAAAACCACCATGCCCTTTATAATGGAACACCTATTCAGGATATCAATAAGTTAGATGAACCTTTCATAAAAGCACAACAACAAAAAAAGGGAGAGCTGTGCTTATCATCTATAGGAACACCTCCCAGACAAATTACAAATAAGGGCAGCTCTGATACTGCATTCCATTTCACTGGCTTCTACCAAATATATAGAAAAGGATGTTGAGCATGCTCATGAGCTGGATTAAATCAGGTCATCTAAAGAGAGATTTAGATTTAAGGAGAACTAGAACTTTAGAAAATTCACTTTAATCTGCCCTGCGATGCCATAACATCTTTATAAAGGATGTCATTTGAGTGGCTTCTGAATGCTGTTGATCAGAAATTAAAGTTCTTTGGGGTTCTTTATTCTGCTATGAGGAGTGCCCCCTTCTTTTTATTAGACGGTTTAAAAGAAAAATTATTTTGCAAACCTCAGCCTGTTGGTGATAGAATATCTTCCTGAAAACTGTTAATGGAAGAAACTGCAATTTCCATATTCTTCCTTCATTCTCTTCTGTCTTTAAGAGAAAAGGAAAATCCCGCTAACATGATCTGATTTAAATAATTTTCCTGGAGAAAAATAGGTTCTGCATGAAATATGTGGCCTTGAATTGCTTTTAACATAAAATTGCATCAAGTTGTGACAGGGATGGAGTAGAGACAGTGAATTCAGCAGATGTCACATTTTGCTTGGACTGTAGCGATATTTGCCATAAAATGAAAGGGCTGGAAGTTCCTGTGTGTGGTACTAAAACCTTGAGGACAACATATTCAAGTAAAAACAAATCAGAACCAAAATCCAGAGCCCAAAAAAAGCTGGAGGGGTTCTCTCAGTCATCAGCTGGAAGAAAGATGATAATGGTAATCTGGTTTGGGTTTTTACCCCATTCATATGTAATTAATCCTCTCTGCACCTCCTTCCAAGTCTCTCTTTTCAGGGTACTTGAAGAACATGATAAATCAGGCCAGGTGGAAAGCAGACCACTTCTTCACACTCTGCATGCAGAGTTACTCCTGTGTGTAACTTCATCATGTGTTACAAAATCAACCTTCAGATGGTGAGCTCAGCTCTCCCCATAGCCCTTCACGACACTGCAATGATCCAGATGTGCAGGGGCCAAGATTTTGGTTTCACCTAGTTTGTCTCCCTTCAAAATACTCCTCAGTGTTCCCAATTTTGTGTCTGTATTAATGCCCCAGGTATCATTTCTGGGTGAAGCCTGGTGCTCAAACCTCCTTTGCAGTGGGATCTGCACTCCAGCACGTTGGCTTCAGTGTGTGAAATGAGCACGAACTGAAGAGCTGCTATGAACGGGCCCTTCTCCAGAATAGGGGCCTTCCCTTAGCATCCACAGCAGCCTTTCTATCTGGCCCCTGTGATTATTCTCTGAGCACAAATAGCTCACCTTATAAAATTGCCAAAATCATGGATAGCACGAGTTTTTCCTCACATACTGTTAGATCAGTCATGCAAGTAAAACTGAAGTTCTGCATCCAGGCCTGCAGGAAGTTTGAAGCACAAACTGAGTGAAAATTACTTGGATTTAGGTTTTCTTTTCTTCCTGTCCTTTTGGACTCACACATGTTCTCTCATATGCCATATGAGTATGGTAAAGCAGAGCCAAAAATTGAAGTGATAGTAAGTGTGCCATTTTTTTTTTCTGCCAAAATTAAAATTGTTTGGCCCTACACATGCTTACACAAGATGTTACTGCTTTTATTTTAGGCCCTCATTGTAGTAATAACTTATCTCTGATAGATAATTCATTTCTGAGGGTATTGAAACCAGGACTTTCACAGAGAAATGGTCTCAGTCAGAGGAAAGTTAGAAGCTTGATTTAGGAATTAGGTGATGCAAACCTGCATCCTCTGTTAGCCAGTGATGAGTTGTTCCCTGCTGTGCTTTCTCACTTAAGCAGCAGTGAATCTATGAACAGCAATACCAGGTATTCAGCCTGGCTTCAGCTGTGTTCCAAACTTTGCAAGAAAACTCATTTACACTTACATTTCATACGTCTCAGTCTTTGTATTTTTCCTGCCTAACTAAATGCTAATTTTCTGCTGTTAGAAATTAAACAACGACATCAGTCTGCTGGCAAACTCTGCTGTCACATTTTGATTGTACTTGCCCTGGTAGCTCTCCCGAGGAATGCCCTTCCAGTGAGAGCAAGGGAACCTCAATATCTCACAGGGTGTTCTCACACCCTCTCTCTGTTTAAGTTGTAAGTGACAATCACCAGAAAGAGCATCAAGTTCACTATTTAAAACCCACCTCATAGATCTACCCATTAGCCCAAACCCTCTGAGGCCACCTGAAGGCATTCACAAGCCAGGACCTTTGTTTCAAGGATCCAGATCATGCCTGAGCAGACTTTGGTCTCAAAAAATATCAGTCAAAGCCACTGTATGAGCCAGGTACCCTTCAAAGAGCTATCCAGTACCCTCGTCAGATGGGCACTGGTGGGCAAGGAGAGGGACAGAAAAACTGTCTGCTTCTTGGGCCAGTTGAAAGCTGTAGTTAGACAAATTTGTGGAGTACACTGAAAAGGTGTGCTTCTTAACACCATTGGTGATTGCACTGTAATTAGTGTGTTTTAATTAGGAATCAAATAAGTTGCTGTTTGCTCACAGTGTATTCATCTCTCAACAGTACCTCCCCAGCAGCAGCTGCATCAAACATGCTTTATTTTCACAGCAAAGGTGTATTAAAAAGGAGGAAAAAAATAAAAATCCCACCCCACAAAACAGTACTAGCTTTGCCAAGACTGGCCTGGCTGAGGGGTGAAACTCGATGATCAATAACAACAGAAAACACTGGGTGGGGGGCAAATCATGACACATATCCCAAGAGAAATAAGAAAATATGCCCTGCTTATATGGTTAATCTTCTCTGTAGGCTTGCTCTGCAAATTTAAGGAAGATTAAATTTCAGATATGCTGTTTCTTGTTTTTTCTGGCAACAGTAAACTTCAATTTGAGGGAGATGGGGGAGGGAGAGGCTGAGTGGGGAGAAAGAGCCACAGTAAAGTGTCTGCTGTCCATGTAGTTTTGCCAGACTGCTGTCTCAATTGAGAGCCGTGATCGAGATTTATTGGGCTTAAAATATGAAACAGACCTTTCATGTTGGAATTCTAAATATCTCCTTAAGCAGTAGTGAGTACCACCAAATGCTTAAAGGCAACACACTAGAGTTCAAATCCACACAATAGTTTCTTCTCTCTTGTGAGCCAGCAGATTGTAGGAATCTTGCTCCATCTGATTTTTGAACTGGGGAAAGAGTAGGTTGAATGTTATTATGATTGTCTGAAAGTCACTTTGTCTTTTTATATTAGATTTTGGCTCAGATGGTTGAGATTGCTTGTATTTGAACATGTGCATTGCATGGGCAGGTTTATCACTTAAGTTAATAAAGAAAATGCTTGAATGCATGCAAGATGTTTGCATCTTGGTAGCACATTTTATTAAACTCTTAGTTATGTAGTGGGAGCAGGAACAGCTTGGAAAAGGTCTGGGCTGTTTGTTTCATGCCACTTTGCCAGCCTCATGTTCTTCTGTTATGCCAACAGCAATGTTCTATGGGAAAAATAAAGCTGCCTGCTGGAGAAATAAATCCAGGGCCAAAGTTTTCTCTGTGGACTTCAGGGGTCAGAGAGGAAAAAGCAAAACCTGCCTTCTTTCACTACCATTATGTTTTATAAGCATATTCAGAAGAACTCATCTTCTCCTTCAGTTTATTTAGGAGGTGCAGCAATGAGAATATATTAGGATTGTTAAGTTCTACAGCTTTGTTTATGCTGAGATCTGACTAGACTGCAGGTCAGGGAGAAGTTACATTGAATTTTTGGTATCAAGGATTTGATTACTGCAAATTTTGATCATTGAATGGAGTTCCAATCAGGAGTTAAAGCCTGGATAACAGTTTTTTAGTAACCTATTACTAGAAATGGGTCTTCAGTTGCAGTTCTATCAATGTGGACCAAGTGACCTGTTGAGTGCCCATTGCACCTGTGCTCAAGCAAGGGCTTTGTTTTCACCATCTGTCCCAGTGGCACAGGGTAAGAGAGAAAACCCCTCAGGTTTTGGGAGAACAAGCACTACAAGCCATAGGAAAAAAGAAAGAGTAGAAACTTCTATGTTTTTCTTTCCTTCATGAAGGATATGACTTAGAAAGAATGAAAGAGATATGGATGAGTGGAAAAGTCCCTTTCTTTGCTGACTGGGAGATACATAGCAGCATGATCCACAGGATTCATTACCTGAGTGGGGTTTCTCCTTTGAAGATGCTGTATTTCAGCCATGCTCAAAGGACTGAGCATCCCTTTTCTTTGCCAAGTACACCCTTTCATAGCAAGGCTGTATCTCATTGGATTGGCCCATGTTAGTCTTCCACAGTAGGCTAACATGGATGCAGGATCCCAGAGGCTTTCTTCTGACTAATTCAGTGGTTAGCTCCTGAAAAAAACAATATTGACACCACTCCTTGGGTTGAAAGAGCCACCAGTCAGATCTTGGAGATGTTATTCTGACCATTTCTAGCTGGAGATATGATGATGCCTGCAGTGCAAGGACAATACAGAAGTTCTGTATTCCTCATGCTTCAGAATTTTGCACCAATAATGCAGCTCCCAGGTGCTCTGTGGTTTGACCTTCCTGGGGAAAAAACTGGTGGGCTGAATTTAGATTTGCTTAAAAGAGCTTGAGATGTTTTTTAGCTGAAGGATAGTGATTCTTTTGAAGCTGACTAAAATCCTGTGAAGGATCCTTCACTCTGTAGTCCACTTGCCACCAGACCCCAGGTTTGTTAATATTCCAGGCATGCTGCAGAGCTCATAATTTGCACAGTATTTTGATTTGGAGTGAGTTGAAGAGTGATGAAGATAGAATAGATTCACTATAATTGTTGTTTGTTTTAACCAGTTATACGTCTCTTCTAGTTTGGATAGCCTTCATTGGGCAGGTCATTGTGAGCTTTATTCCTTTTCCTTATTTGCATTTGTTGGGCCAGATTTAGAGTATAAACCATTTTCCTCATTAATTGGACAAAACTTCCTTGCAGGATGTACTTCAGTTTTGTCTGTCATTGTCAGTGGTATTTCCAGTCATGATAAAATCAGTGGTTTCTCCAAAATGAGTGTATGGTTTTCTTTATACCATACTTTATATGCTGTTTCTATCAGGATACAAAAAGTATTGTGTAACAGTTGGCAAATGTGATGTGAATGAAAATCCCATGGAAATCCAAAGCTTCTGTGAATGCTATAGGAATGTTAAAATATGAGTTTTCCTTGCATACTAAGCACTGTGAACGTGCTGCCTTATTCTTTCATCGTCACCAGAGGAAGGCAGAGTAAATAATAAATAAATTGCTAGGAAAATTAAAAAAAAACCAAAAACCTAGAAAAAACTCCATGTGTGTTCAATTTGTTCTCTGACTTGATATGCACAACTGAGGAGCTGGTGCTCCAATTATTGGTCCAAAATGTTAGGTCTGGGATAGTGAACATACTTTGGACTCGTTGCATTCCCTATGCAGTGACCCCAATCCACTTTTCATTTCTTGTGTAATGGATGCTGCGTGGCACTATAGCTCCACAGTGGTCTGACATTTGCATTGGCAGCAGTAGGATTCCTGGACACAGCAAGAATGACAATAGCCAGTGTGGGAAGGAATGGGTGACAGTCAGGACACCAAACAGATGTAAAATATCTTGTCATTCCTCTTAACAGCTGTCAATCACAGCCCCACACTAAATCAGACACCCCTGAGGGTGAGAGACTCTGTTGTCTCCTGATCTCCACAGAAGCTTCCCAGCAGGAAGCATGGTGGGACAGCTCACCTGGGAAACCCAGGCTCCTACAACCTGTATCATCTTAGACAAGTCTAAAAACAAGCAAGCATGGAAAGTGGGAGCTCCTTTCTCTTTGGGGAGGCCTCTTGGCACACATGGCCCCACTGGAGAGTTGGACACAATGGAATTAACATCCAATTTGTATCAATTCCCATTAGGGTCAGACCAGCTCATGTTATCCTGTTAGCTTGCAGCAGCTAGAGAAACACACAGATGGGTCTGTGTTCTGAAGACCAGGACAAAGCCTTGTTATGCTTTTTTTTCCCCCTCTCTTCCCTCCGACGGGATTACAAAGGTCCCTGTTGTGTCTCTTTTGTTTCAGCACTCCTTGATTGACAATACCCTGGGAGATGTCACTGTCCTTGCTCTGTGCATTGTGATAGCCTGCAGTGCCAAGGGTGCTTTAGGACCTTCGTCCCCTCTTTCTTTTTCAGGTGTTGTAAACATCTGCCACTGCTCCACAATGACGACCTCTTGTTGAGCTTACATGTCTGATGCTCTATCACTCAGTGTCTGGGGAAGATGCAAGAGAAAACTTTAGGTAGTGACATGAATAGAGGGCAAAGAAATAGGGCAACTTTATTATGGACTATCATCTGAAAGTAGCATGTGTGGAATGTCAATTTAATAATAGAATTGACAGCTTTTCTCTGGTTTCCGCAGTGCCACAAGTGTTTCTTTGACAGTTTAAAAAATAGGCCCTTTGTGGCAGGCAGTCAGTGGCACTACATACATTTGTGAATGCCCTGCATAGCTGAGATTCCCCCAAATGCCACTGTCCTTAGACCAGCCCCAAGAATCCTCCTGCATTGACTCAGGCAAGTGGTGCATGGAAATCTGGTGAACCTAAGCAATGTGAAATATGGTGTACAGTAGCTGGGAGGATGCAGAACGGCTGCAGAGATGCTGAGTTACCATTCTGTCAGGAGGGAGTTTCTAAATCAAAGAGGATGCATGTGCCATGGCAAAAGTTGCTAAATAGCTGGCAATAAATTTTCAGATGACTGGTGACAATTTTTTCCCCATTTTTCTATTCAATGAGCACTCACAGAAAGCCTCCACAGAAGAATACTCGTGGCAAAACTAGGGGGTCATAAATTTTTTTGTTTTTCAAACAAAAGGTTAAAGAAGGAAAAAGGCAGAAATTTACATGATTTTTTTCTTGGTTGTTTTTAACCTGGGGAAGAAACTCTAACTAGTTCCTCTGGTTTTGTGTTCATGAGTACAGCTGTTCTAGAAAGCAAGGGACGTGGTCTGGGGAATAATATTGATCCTCTGCAGGCTGCAAACACAAGAATAAATCAGAGAGCTCTCTTTTTTTTAATGTCTTCTTTTCAGTATTGAATCTGATATGAACTATCTTAGCATAGAGCAAAGCACACTTCATAACCGGCTTGAAATTCTAAACCCATGAACTTAAAGATTTTTTTTTTTTTTTTTAATTTACAACTCTAAAATGAAAAGTAGATACCGCACCTTTGTTCTGGTGTCAGCTGAGGAATTTTTCTTCCTCTTTAGAGGAACAGAATCATTCTAGTAAAGAAAGGGTGACCGAGTAGAGTGGAGAACAGAATAAAATTAAAACAGTAATGTCTGTGTTTTGGAAATGATGCCTCATAGCATAATTTATCCTTCTCTGTGGGCATGGATTTTATAATTAATTTTGGCTTATAAGTTTGGAGAGTTTTTCTGGAAATCTAAGGAGAGAGCCATCCAACTGACTTTTAGTCATTTTCCTGTAACAGTTTTACACTGTGTACTGACAAATATATGGGAAACTTATAATTAGATATAAAAGAAAAACCCTGTTTCTTTACCATTTGGTGCTTGTAAAATTGGTTCTCCTTCATAAATGCAATTTTCAGTGACTGGTTGAAATTGAAAAGAAACTAAGTCAAGGGAAACACATCCAAACTGAGGGCCCTTATACCTCCACACAGCAAAGCAAAGCAAATGATCTCTGTTTATTCTGTGTGATGTGTTGGGAGAAAGAAATAATTGTGTCTGAATGAAAATTCAGTTGTTCAAATGATCTGCAAAATAACCTTAAATTTTCCTTCTGTGGCAATTTCATGAGGAAAGCACTTACTCTTTTCTGTTATAAGATTTGTCCCATTTCTCAAATGCCAGATACACATACTGTAAGTCAGACTATTTGATAACTTTTTAAATTTTGAGTTGAGTGGCACTTGGACTTATGACAGAAAGATAGCTTAAGGATGTGTTCATTCTTCTGCAAGGAAGGGATCCTCCAAGGCCCCTGTGGTGTCAAAATTTACTAATAGGTGCAGTCTCTTTTCTTTGTTGTATGAAGGCTTTATGCTTATGAAAGTGAAATCTGCCATTACCTGGTTCTCAGAGATTAACAGGAATGCTCCTTCTCTGATTCTTTCATTTATTATAGTTTAGAATTAGATCATTAGTCCACTTGTCGAATATAATTTACATCATTTATTTCTCTTTTAAACAGTCAACATCTTTGAAGTGGAAGCTTAAGTCAGACAAGCTTAGCTCAAAAAAAGGCATAGCTTTACAGTGCTGTCACTACAAGGAGCTGAACCACGTCCAGTTTAGGCAGCATTATATCATTGGAATTAAACTGCTTTCCTGTCCTCTTGAGAGAAAGTCTTTAAAAAAGAGAGGGAAGAAGAAAACAATATTCTTCTTGTTTGACTTTTCAGTTTTATGGCCCTGTGAAGTTCCCCTGTCACTTCCAATATCCAAAGAAGTATCTTTCATTTTTGGGGCATCCAGGGTTTCTAGTTGGATGTTGTCTCTGCTGAGGTCTTTATGGATACCTTATAAGAAGTAGCTGTGTTGTGTTTAGCAAGAAACTCATCCCCACTGTAGGTGCAGGAGAGCTTCTGTCACTGGTGGGACCAGACTCCCTCAGAACAGATTTTTAAAATTTTTTAAATTCTTTTTGTCAATGTCTGGGTTAAGAACGGAGGAGCACAGCACTGGACCCTTCAGGGCTGTGCCCAAGACACCACCAGGAACTGGCAGGCCTTGATAGGCTTTTTCCTGGGCCATAAAAGTCAGTACAGAGTGTGCCTGGAAATCCAACTTGCCCATAGTGCAATCTATTCCTGCCAAGCACTTAAGATCAAAATGCCCTGTGCTGTCTGGATGGATACAAATGCTCTCCAAGTCCTTTTTTATTTTATTTTTTTCTCTTCCTGAGTCTAGAAAGACAGAGAAAGCATGAATTATTTTTTGGATCTGATCACGTTTTGGGGGGCTGACAGGACAAAGAAAACCAGACAGTCTGGCCCTTACTCGTGCCTCTCTGGTCACAAAACAAATTGGTTCAAGGAACAACTAAGAACACATTTCTGAGAGTTTCAGTCTGCTTCCTGTGTGTAAACAGAAGAAAAAGGAGACTTTATCAGAAATGTTGCTCACAAAACAGTTTGTCTCTATCTAATTTGGAGACACGGTTTCAGTCAGCTTGACCTCACAGTTAAATAAGGCTGGTGGTCTCAATCTGACACCTAATTAGTATTTCCCCACCTTGCCATTATGCTGTCTGCAGTTTGGCATGATCTGTGATTTCTCCTCAGGAGACCCCAAGTTGTGCAAGGCTGAGGCTCATTTGGGCTGGGGAGAGGAAGCTCAGCTGAGCTCCAAAGGCAACTTTGCAGAGACCCTGTCCCCACTCAGCCACCACCATCAGCCTCATACTTTCACCATGAAACTGAAAAATAACTAATGAAAGCCTGGAGGCTGCAGTTGAGCTCCAGAGAGAGGGAACAGAGCTCACAACACTTTGTGGAGACTGAACTCCCAGCCAACTGTGAGGAGCTTCCAGGGTACAGCTGCTCCCCCACCTCCCATTTGCTCCGTGCCTGGAAGGTTGCTGGACTCCTCACAACTGCTAATTGGTACTGATAGCACAGCAAGCAGTGCAGAGGGGCTGTGCATCTGTAAAGCTCCCCACCAGTGCCAGTAAAGCCACTCTGGAGTAAAGTGTTTGACGTCCCAATTCACAGGATTAATTTTGCACGTTTTGTCTGTGGGGAGAAAACAGGGTAAAAGTGGTTTTCCTATCCTTGTTATTTAGTTTTTGTGGGTTTCTTTTCTTTTAATTTTGTTTTAACTTCGTTACTTGGCTTTACCTGAGGAAAATCAGAGTTTTTGCTGAAGTGTAACAATTCTTTTTAAATGCTTAGAAGTTTTATGTGGGCTAAATGTTAGCAGTTGTCACTTCATGACATAAATTTGATATATTGAGTGAAAGGAAAAAATCCCTCTCAAATAGAGAAACTTCTGTAATCTACCACTTAGGACTTGTATAGTACATGCTTCAGGCACAGGGTGAGGTGATGATGATTGAAAGTTATTGGAAAATTAGAGGAAATCTCCCCTGAAACAGAACAATGAACAAAATAGTCAGCTGAAGGAATGCAATTCTGGTGACTGACTAGTAGAAAAGGCACTGTCCCTGATTCCTCCAGTCTTAGTCCTTGCTTCCCCATAAGAAGGCCTAGGAATCTCTCCTGTTGGCTGGACTCAAACAGTGATCATTTTGTCATAGAGAGGATAAAAACTTTGGTCTTTTTTACCCTGAAGAAAACCTTTCCTGTCTTATCCTGCATTCCCTTTGCTGTGACGAAAGCCACGTTCAATTCTTCCTTTATCTTCTAGGCTAACATGAATTCAGTTCTTTTTAACCTTGCAAAATACACCCTTTCTGTGCAGATTCTGCTTTTACATCCATTAAACCCTTCCTTCTCCTCTTACATATGCTTCATCTCCTACACTCTTTCCAGTAATGTAGAATCACAGAGTTCAGATTAGAAAAAACTTTTAAGACCACTGAGTCAAATTGTAAACCTTGCACAGCCAAACCCACCACTGATCCTTGTCCCCAAGTGCCACATCCACACTGTTTTTGAGCACTTCCAGGCCCAAGCCTGCTTTTCTCCAGGCTAAACACCCTCAGCCACTGCTGATCAGATTTGTGCTCCAGACCCTTCCCCAGCTCCGTTCCCTTCTCTGGGCTCACTCCAGCCTCTCAATGCCTTTCTCAGAGTGAGGGGCCCAAAACTGGACACAGGACTCGAGGTGTGGCCTCACCAGTGCTGAGCACAGAGGGACAATCCCTGCCCTGCTCCTGCTGCTCACTTCATTCATGATACAGCCCAGGATGCCATTGGCCTCCTTGGCCACCTGGGCACACTCTGGCTCATGTTCAGGCACTGTTGACCAGCACTCCCAGGCCCTTTTCTGCCAGGGAAAGATCAGGTCTGGCAATTTCTGGCAGATGTGGTCTAGGGAGAGCTGGTTAAAGGCCCAACATGCCTCCCAGGTCACTAAACCCTGCTGGCCTGACTTGTCATCCGAGGTCTGTGAGGGAGGAAGAGCCTGGGGTCACACAGCACTGTCCTCACACCAGCAAAGGCCTTGGGTAAGGAAGGTCAACTCTTACAGAGAGGCTTCTGCCACTCATGAACACTCACCTGCCCTGTACTCCCACTCAGTTCCTCCATGCATTTTAAATCCCTTAGGTTAGAGAACTTGAGGATTTGCAGACACAGGGCCCTGTTGGCAGCTGGTAATCACAATATGCAGGGCTTCCACTGTCACCAAATTCACTCCTCGACCTGGCACTGACACTGGGACCCACACTGGAGTGTGTTGGGTTATTTCTCTCTGCTTTCCTGTAGCCTTTGCTGAGATCTCAGCTGTTTTTGCCCTCTGTAACTGATACCCCACGTGCTGGAGCACACTGGGGGCACTCCCAGCTGCCCTGGGGTGGGGGACATTGCTGGATATGGGGAAGGCCAGGCTGTGGTGCAGCCCCTGCCACAGCCACCCTGCAGAACCCTGGGCCTCCTCCTTGGGGCCCTCCTGCAGCAGGAGCAGCTGGTGAGCAGGTCACAGATGAGAGAATCAGAGTAACAGATGAGGTTGGAGAGCAAGAGAGTGTCTGCTTTGCTGCAGCACAAATGCTAAATGCCAGGATGGCTTTTTCTGGGGGAGGAGGGAAAAGATACTTAAGGTGGTGCTAGGTGAGGATTCCTCTAGAGCAACTCCTATGATTTGATACAGACTTTCCTTGTACCAAGTTCTTTGGAAAGAGGTGCCCATCTCTAAAACTTAAACCCTGAGCAGCATTACAAGTGCAAGCCTCTTGCTTCTTACAAATGCTAAATCTTCTGGAACTTCATGGAAAACAACATGGAGATAAAACACCAGCAGTCTCATCATAAACTTACCTAGAAGATGAGTTTAAGACACTCATGTACAAACTCTGCCTCTGTAGAACAAGACATACCAGTGCAGTAAACCCAGTAAACCAATTTGCCCAGTGCCTGTGTAGGGCTCTTGTATTTGGAGCAAGTGCACTGTAACCTATGGCATCGTTACCCTCAGAACATCCCCTCGAGGTAATGAGTACTCACAGGGAGTGATACGAGGCTTAGAGAGTCAAAAAAGGCTTCCAGATTTGGCCACGTGGCTGCTTGTTGCTTCGTGAAAATCATCTCCCCACTTCCCTTGGGCTGGTACTGGGATTCGTGTGACGCCTTGAAGAGTTCAGGTGGTTCTGCTCTCATAACTGACAGAAATGTGTTCTTGTCTCTTGCTGATTGATTTTCTGTCAGTAGGGTTCAGAAAATAGCTAGGGTGAGGGCAAGAGAGGTGATGGAAACTTGAAGCAAAAAATATGCACGAAGTGGGGCTATTTCTGGTACAAAAAGAGAATCTTCGTTTAGTAATGGGTAATGATTTTCTGAAGTGGAGCTTTTCTTAGCAACACTCCCACTTACTCAAAAGCAAAAAGGAAGAAACCACGCTGCAGAACTTCTCCTGAAGTGCCTTAACTCAGGTTACAGCAGGGCACCAGTGGCTGAACAAGACTGGGTTTGAGATTGAATTCAGGTCTTGAAGGGTGAGGATGACACTGAACCTTTGGGATCATCCTTCCTCCCTCTCCTAAGCTTTTGTTCTATTTTGCTGTTCTGAATTCCATAAAAGGAGACTACAGGAAGAGAGAGTTTTTCCTGACTTGATTATAGTTCCATTAAATATCCATGCTCCCAAACACACTCAGCTCCTTCTACAGTAATGACTCATCAAGCATTACAGTAGAAAATAGTTATGTGTTACATAGGGCTGCTGTGGAGAGCAGAAAAGAATGTGATTGTGCAATTAAAGTCTCTGTATTTGAGCACTTGAGATGGAGAGCTAAGATAAAATTACATCTAAAACATTAATTTAGCCATTTCCTGACTATAATTCTTTGACTGTCAAAGCAGATGGTTGCCTTAACATGAGGTGGGTGGGTTTTTCTCATGTAAAATAGCAAGCTGTAAGTTGTGCCTAATAATTTAATTATTACTGTGTCCTTAACCACAAATAATTTCATTCATTAATTTCAGCATTGGCTTTCCCTAGGGTATGATTATTATGAAGCAGATCATATATTAATCTGATCAAGTGTTCTACACGTTAAAATAAGATGGATATTTGCAAATGATATAAGTTATAGGTTAGAGTCAAATTTAAAGTGACTTATCCAAAGTTTCACATTTGGGTGAGATGTCCATATTTTGGGAAGGAGGGAGTGTGATTTGAGAGCAGCTGTTTTGAAATAAACACCCTCAGATGTTGTCTTTAGTAACTACTAATAAGACATTTCTGCTCCAAGACAGACTTCTTTCTTACTAAAAGAAACATGTTCTCTGAAGTAGAATTTTTCTTAGCAACATTGCCATTTGTTAAAGAGCAGAACAAAAATATTTAAGTGATTTTAAATGAATTTCACGTTTACCTAGAGAAAAACTTCAGCCCAACCATCTGCAGGAAAAGGCCACTATAATTCACGTTTCTATAAACATGCTGTGATGACAGGATTTTTAATACTGCACCTGAAGGAAAAAGACAGTGCACAAATGTAGTGCACCTGCTGGCTTGGGTGTTTATATGATCAGCTAAGCAGGAGCTCTTAATACTTCCCAGCAGATCCCTGCCAGTGGGCCTGCTATAAATCCCTCCACAGCCAGACAAGTTGGCCTTTATTTTTTTTCATATTGCTCTGGGCATCTCACATGACATTCCCAAATAAGGAATTGTACTACAAGCCTGCTCTGATTGCTAGTAATGACTTAACTGCAGAGGAATTATAACAGTATGAATAACAGTGGTTTGCACTGTGAATGCCTGAGCTACTCCAAAAATGCCAGAGCAACCAATATAATGTGCTTCACACTCATAACTTTGAAATGGGAGAGAAAGTCAGGGCACTTTACAACTGCTGCTAATCTGTAAACATGGGTTGTTCATTCAACAGCAGGAAGCAAAAACAAATGGAGAGCAAATAATATTAGTAGTTGTTATTGGGTGTTGTGGAAGCAAAATTACGCAAACGATTAAATTTAAAAATACAGGAAGGGAAATAAGAAATCCTCCTCATTTCAAAAGGACAATTTGAATGGACAAAAAGTTTCTCTGTGCAGGCAGGTCCTATTAAACAGCATTTCTGACTCCTAGCTCGAAATAAGCCAACACTGTTTGTATATGAATTACGCTGCAAACTCCCTGGGGACACAATCTTCTTAATTGTTTTGCCTTGCAGCTTGTTTAAACTGGCCTGTAATTTTGGGCTGAAGCTGTAAACTGTTTCTAGAGAGGTATCTAATAAAAGATACCAACAAAAAGACTGTAGGTTTGAAATATTTAAAAAGGCAGCAATCAGATTTTGAAAAAATGTAACACACAGGTGACTTCAGCAAGGCCACTGAATTACACGTAGAGCAGGGAGGGGCTGGCAAATGGGCTCTGCCTCTCAGTGCCTGTTCATGGAAAAAGCTGGAAATCGCTGATGTGTGTGGAGGGCACGCGAGAGGAGGGAAAAGTCAGACCAAAAAGCAATTTACAAATCAAGCACAGGGAAGGAAGGAAAGCCCGCGTTTAAGCTCAGCAGTTCACAAGCAATTTCAGCCACTCTCCAGGCATGATTTAAGCAAATTCTTTGGGAGGGTTTCACCTGCAATTGCTACTGTGCTGGTAGTGAGTAAAGCAGTTTCCCTTGTTGTGGCTGGCGCTGCCTGGCAGCACTGGAGGAGTGAGAGCCAGGAAGGGCTGAGGGGAGACAGGGGGGAGGTTGGAAAGGCTTTGTGGGATGGTTTAGAGGCTTTCTGGGGTGGTTTAGAACTTGTTGTAGCAGCACTTGCTCTGGAGGGAAGTGTGATGGGCTCTTCCCCAGATCGCCATCCCTGAAGGATGGGGTTGACCTTCCTGGCAGGGGATGGACGCAGTGTGGGAGCCTGCAGGGATACATCACCCAGCTGAGTGAGCTGCTGTGCTTGGCTGGGCACCTCCGGGCCTGGGAGGGACAAATCTCTCACTGCAGGGCTCTTGCATCCCCAGGAAAGCTTCAGGGCTGATGATGTGGCACCCTTGATCACCCTGCTGGTGCCTGTCCTGCCACCACGGGGCACCCTCCATCCAGGGCAGAGCCTTGCCACAGGCAGCTGTGCTATTTGGAGCTACGGTGAGAAGCCAAAAGAATTCCTCCTTCCCTGCTGTAAAAACCTGCATTCCTTCCTTTGGGCAAAGCAGGCTGGATTGCTCCTCGTCTGAATTCTCTGACTTAGCTGTGCAATTTGCCAAGAAGTCTGCCTCCCTGGAAAAGAGCAGTTGCCACTAATTGTTTTGCCTGAGAATCACTCTTCCGAGTTGTCAACCAAAGCTGCCTTCTGGCAGCTGCCCAGGTTGCCATAGCTGTAGACAAAATGAAAATTTCATTCAGAGAGGCATCTGTATCGAAGGGAGAATGGATGGAAATATCAGTCAGCAAAACTTGTGGTGTTCTGCCTGGGCGTAGCTGTGCCTCAGTGCTTTACACCGTGGTGAGATTGGTGCTTGCAAAGAGGAGGAAACTGTGAGAGCTGGCCACGGATTCAGAATTCCATATAAGGAAAAATTCCATTTTTCAGATTTCAGTTTCCTCACGATGAAGTGTGCCTTGGGTTAGAATCACTGTTTTCTCATCTACTTGCCTACCTGACCAGAAACACAAGGGAAGAAATAGCAATGCTTCATAACTTACAAATTAGCCTTCAAAAACTTATTTCTTTGGAGATTTTATCAAAGACCCTAAAATAAAATCTTTACTGTTATGAGCAAAAATTAGAAAGAAAAATGCTTGCAAATCTGGGACAGTGTCTCCTCTGGAGTGGCAGTCTGCTCCAGCACTTTAACAATTGCCAAATAATGGAGAAGAATTTTAGAGAGGCTCACCATGGTATGGTAGGATATTTAGTAATTTGATAATTTTTTCCTTTAAGAAAATAAGATGACTAAAAAAAAATGCCTGAAATGATGGAAATATTATCAACATTAAAACGTCATTTTGAAACGAGAAGGCAAAGTTGAACTTGGATTAAAAAATCATTTTTTTAATCACAGAGGAAGATCAGCTGACACTCCTATTTTTCACTGTGGTTCTTTTGTTTCTAGTGGCTGATGTGCAAAGCATTTTGCCAAGAAAAAATGTAGTGATTTAGTGTAGTTTGAATCTTGATACAGCTACTTCTTATCAGAAGAGAGAAGCATGATGGGCTGACCTGGCCTCCAACTCCTCTCCAGGATTCTCCTGCAGCATCCCCATGGCCACACTTCTGAGTGGTTTGCAAGGCAGCCTGGCTGCTTTTAGCCACCTTCTTCACATTTTGGACTAAGGGATCCTGGGCCCCTGTGATAAAGTCACAAACATGGGTTAATTTGTGGGGGTGTTGGGAAAGAGGATGAGAGCTCCTGGTGAATCCAACCAGTATCTAGGCCTGTGTGTTGAGAACACAAAGAAAACATGAGGTGGGAGGGTGGGAGTGTTGTTTGTACATTTTCTTTAAAAAAAAAATCAGGCTTGATACATATCATTTTTGGTATTTATTATTTTGATGGCTTCTTAATTTTTACATCTTAGTTATGTTTCCCTCCAAAATGTGAAATAATAATCCATTGATTATGTGCCTCACAAATACATTTCGCCACAGCTTCAGCCCTGAGCTGGACTTTGTCTTCTGCTGGAGGAATTATGTGGTGGATCTCAGGATTTTTGACTAGAGGGGAGGTTGTACAGTGAAGAAGACACTCTGTGTAGTTGGATGCTTGTATGAATAGGTAAACCTTCTAACAGTTCCTAGGGCCCAACACAGCTTCAAGGTGACCTTGAAGGCTATGAGCATAAATCAAATATCTTTGATCATATCCAATTATTTTAAAAAAACAAAATTGGGAAAAAATAGGTGCTATCCAGCTCATTTCTTTCTGAGTATCACTCTCCCTATTCTGATAAGCATTTCTATCTCTCTCTGGAATTTTACTGGCTATTTTCTTTTAACAATAGCAGTTGTGTGGAGTGCAGTCACAGATAATTTGCATTTGGGTTTTTCAATGTGCATTCTTCAGAGTCCCAGGGCAATAGTGGGATGCAAACTCTTGTTAGACTATTGGCTTTATTATCCAGCTCATGATTCACGGGAAAATGTTGTAATGACCTCGTACACCAGCAACTAATTCTTTTAAAAGATGAAAGTAATTTCTTCTCCTGGCACAGATATCAGAATCTGCCTTCAAAGAATGATATGGCATTAAAAGTACAAGCTGCCCAACACTTCTAAAGGAGTAAAAATGGCAAAAAGATTTTTTTTTCCAAGTGTATACACAAGCCAGCTGTATTTTTTTTTTTTATCCTGTGCTTCAGAGGCAGAACTGTTTCCTCCTGCTACTCAGACACAGCACATGTTAGCAATAAGTGAATCATATTTAAGATGGAGAAGAGAAGAAAAACAACTCTGAACAGAAGATTGACCCAACTCCCAAATCAAAATTAACCTATAAAACTTGGATTCGTTCAGAGAAGCTTTCACAACTATGCTGGCTGTTCTTGGTACAAAAGTGCACAGGTTCTTATTCCAATCTGCAGTGTGCTCCCTAAAAGAGCACCTAGACAANTTCTGCCCTAGGAATTCATGTAATTGATTTCTTTTACGAACCATACTGCTGTGATTTCTTGTCCTAAGAGTGCTTTTGATAAATAGCTGCTCCAGAATATCACTTGCCTTGTGTTTTGACCTTTTTCAGGTTTGTTGTCATAATTAATTGATGCTCTCCTGAAGTTTATTGGGTGATGTTGTTCTTTAACCTAAATGAGTTTCCTACTTCCCTGGTGGTTCTACTTCTTTGGGATTGGCAGCAACTGTTTCATCTTGGTAGGCCTAAGGAATCACTCTGTCCTGCAGATTTTCTGATTGTAGAGCTGGAGGTCCAAGAGGTTTACAGCCATGTTTTCTTTTGGGTTAACTTATTCATTGTTCAGGTGTTTTATATCTATAATAAAGAACTTAACAGTGTTTTGTACTTTCCTGTTTCTGTGGGAAATGTAGCCTGATTTGTCATATTTTTCCTTTCAGAGGGATACATCCTTGGTGGATTCAGCCTTCTCTGGGGCTTCCTCCTTCTTGGTCTATTTTGATTCATAAGGATGAATTTGTAGGAAATATTCTTATCAAATGCTAAGGGAATGATATTTTATTTTAATTTTCTGTTTTGTTTCACTCACGTCAGCCCTCAAGTGTTCCAGACCCTTTTGCATTTGACAATGAATTTCATGAATTTTACGCATTTTGTGCATGTTAGACCAGATGCAAAGGGCTGAGCATATTTTGGCTTAAAACAGCTCCCTTCCTGGTCAAACTGATATCTTAATAAAATAGAAGTTGCTTATCAAAGACAACTTTAGTGAACACATGCTGCATTTTCTGCCTTTTCCCTGTTTATTCCTGTTTCTAATTATCTCCTCCAAGGCTTTTTTGTAGCTCTTGAATATTACTGTCCTTTTTATGGACAGGTATTATTGGCCCTTGTTTTTGTTTAGCTGCCTTAGTCTGGCATTTTTTAAAGCACAAAATCCCACCTCTCAAACCCTTTCTGCAGGACCTGGGATTTCAAACTTAAAATCTGCCAGCATTTTAGGAAGAAAGTATCCAGCTCTTCTGATGGGAATATGTTGCATGTCAATTTTTGGCAATGTATTTCTCTATTATATGGAATGACTCCTCATTTTGCTAGCTACACATCCTGAATTCTGCCTTCAAAATTACTACATTGAAAACAGAGGCAGAATGTTAATCTTGCCTTAGAATATGAGTGGGTTAATTTTTGTCTTAAACTTGCCTCTCTATTACATGATAAACCAACTTCTTTTACATTTTTCTCCAGTGTACAGCTACTGAACCATTTGCTTTTTTTCTGTTAATTTGCTTCATAAGTTCTGACTCCACTTCTAGAAATTCTTGTGCTGTTCCCTCACTTGAAGACCTCCCTAGTGATTCGTGTCTTTGCTGATATTGGTACCTGTTTCTTCTATTTTAATCTTCTTCACAGTAATTATATTTGGTACTGTATTGAGTTTACATGAGGCTGGGGCAACATCACTGATCCCCTTCCTCAGGGTGCACTTGGTTAAGTTCTCATTTACCTGTCTGAGTTTTCAGTCCAGGTGAATTCCCTGACTTTTGAGATTTGCCTTTTTGAAATCATAAACTTGACTCTGTGATCTATTAGGCTGTAAACTTGTGGTTGCCCTATTCAGAACCATTTTTATAATCAGGTTTTCTCTGAGGCCCGTGCTATGCTACCTTTCAAAAATACTTCTAAACCTGCATTATCTTAACCTAAAACATTCTTTTCTTAGTGAATGCCCAAGGATAACTTTCCATTACTCTCAAGTGCTTTTTACATTTGCTGTCCATCCTGCATAGAGGAAGCTAAAACCTTTTCATGACAAAATTTTAACTATTACCTCTGAAGTTATGAGGGGAGTTTGTAGCTGACCCTTACCTATATTATTTTAAATGTCTAATAAAGGATCCACACTTTTCTGGTTCCTTGAATGCCTCAGTGTGGCAAAAGAACATTGCTAAAAAAATTCTGTATCTGAAGACTTCATACACTTAATAAGGTCAAGGCACTTCTTGTAAGAGGAGAAGTAAGGAAAAGTGTTGCTCTTTCTTTATAAATCATTTTTTCTATGCCTGCAATAATTGTATGAGACTCTTAGACTTGCTCTTTCTATATCCCAGGGTTTGTTTGTTTTGTCTGAGGAGTTGTTTTGTTTTATTAGGCAATCTGCTCTAATCCCAGGTTGTCTTCAGCAAAGTTGTTTCCTGACCAGTCTCCCATCCTGTTTTGTGCACTTGCTTCTCCTTGCCCAAACACAAGGTGCTGTGCTTGTCATTTGGAGGAATTTTGAAGTTTTGCACTCTATTTTGTAGCTTTCCCCCCCTGCCACTCAATGACTTCTTCGTGTCACTGGTAACTTCTTGCATTTGAAGCCCTTGCTGGGGTGGACAGGTTCCAAAGTAAGGACACTGTCCCACTTTATTCAGGTCTCTGTAGATAATTTCTGACAGCACCACATCCAAAACAGCTCCCTGCACAACCTCCCCCTTTCCCTGCCATTTAGAAAACAAATCACTGATAGCTCTTTAAAGGGATTTAGTTGGTTTTGGGGTTTATTTTTTTTAAATTCACCATTCTCTCATTCCCTTCTCTGAGAGAGCAATTAGCTGGGGCTGATATGGTTTGTTCTGTACCCATCCAAGGAGCAGCTGCAGAAAGGTCTCTCATGGACACAAGAGCTGGGGGAACTTCAGATGTGACCATCACTCCTCTGCTGAACACAGATTAATTTATAACCTCTCTGCTCTGGTGGAGTACTAAAATTGCATGCTTTTAAAGTTAATGGCAGTTTACCCTTTAGTGCATTCAGTTCTGATGCAAGTGAAGAAAATACTGCAAAGACAACACATTCATTATATTGTTGCAAAAAAAAAAAAAAAAAA
>VZTR01029538.1:411231-435589 GCA_013400775.1 Chaetops frenatus | reverse complement strand
AAAAAAACAAAAAACAAAAAAACAACTTAATGATTTCTCCTCCCTCCTCTTTGGAACTGAATTTAGCATTCTGGTGTCATTAGCAGACCAAAGCAGTACAGTATGAGGCTGAGCTCTTGTCTTCCTGAGGATCATCAGTAAATTCATAAAAGGGAAAACCCCAAGATCTTTAATTTTACAGAAGTGATGGCTTGGCCTTTGGTTGGGATCAAAGGCCTGCACTGTGAGCATTCAGTAAATGGCAAACACATCTCTGCAATGCAGAGCTGGCACTTCCAGTGCTTCAGAGCAGCACTCATCAGACAGAGTAGTGCTAATGTGAGAATCAAACCCATGTGATTAGAAGCAAAGCACCAATGGTGTCATAAAATGCTGGGGAGCATCTGATGATCTGAAGTTGGGGCTGGGCTGGGGAAAGAAAGTCACAGCTTCTGCTCTGGATGTCAGGCTGGCTGCCATCTCTGCCTTCCCTACCTCTGCTTTTTTCCCTTCTCACAAGTGCTCCCAAGCACTGAGTTTTCTCTCTCTGGAGTTGAGGAATGGGGAATACACCTGGATGCTCTGCTTTGGTCAGAATTGTGTCTCCTGCCCTCGTGGCCTCATCACAGGCAGAGCTTCTGCCCATGGACACACACATGCAATGCCCCTGACCCAGCAGGGCTTCACTGTTGTGTCCCAGCAGGGATTGCTGATATCGAGGGAGATAAAATCTGATCTCAGGGCTGTTGTTCCTACTGCTGCCTTGATGTTTCCAAGCTGCCTACCAGCTTTCTGTTGTTTTGTGGGAAAACTGACCCTGCTGTGACTTGGTGAGGCCTCTGAGTGCCACCATATATCTGTTCTGTAATGACACAGGTGACAACATTTCACTTAACAGGCTACTGGAGAGCTCAGCAAGGTCGGTAAACTACACTAGAGGGAGAACCCAGAGCATCCAGAAAAGTCTTGATAACATCCCTACAAAACCTCATGGTTCTGGACAAAATGAATTTATTTTGCTTAATTTTTTTTTCCCCCAAGCTGAAAATGTGAGGGGAGTGTTGGAGAAAATGCCATGCAGACTGATTCTGCATCATTCAACTTGGGTGAAAATTTCCACTTGCTAAGACACCACCATCTAACAAGTTTTCTCTTACGAGGACACTCAGGAATCTGCAGAAGAGCTCTGTCACAGGCTGCCTGTGGCATGGTTTGATCTGCTGTCATGGGAGCTTGAGATTTCCTAGGGCTTTTGGCTTCCTAAAATGCTCACTGCATGCTGGGGGCAGCGTTTCTGTGCTGCATGTAACAAAAGAGAACTTGTTTGCTTCATGCTTCTGCTGCTGCTGCTGCAACTTGCATACCACAGTAGTTGTGCTTCTAGAAACAAAAAGGCATCACTTAAACATCTGAATAAATAATAATATTAAGAATTCTCATGCCATTTCTCATTCACTGTCCATTTGCATGGGTTACCAACTTATCAAAGATATCTTTCTGCTTATTTTTTGTCCTCAAGGCTGTTATTTTGCCTAAATTTGAATAATTTCTCTGAATTTGTTTTTTGTTCTACTGGAGCAAGACAAAGTGAATACCATTTATGATTTATTTTAATTAATGGCTTGTGTCTAACCAATATGTAATTCCCAAGAGACTGATCCCTTTTCCTGTGCACAGTGGTTGTGAAAGAAAAGGAAAACGTACTGAGTGACAAACAGAGCTTGAAATAATTAAAAAAGAATGATCAAAGCACAGATTCTAGGAAGTATGGGCAGAGGCTGATTTTTGCATTACTCATTCTTTTTATTTTTAACTCAAATTAGGGAAGGACTTTTCTGTACCAAATCTAATGCTGTGACCTGGGCTCCCTGGTTGGGAACATGGCTAAATATAAAAGTACTAATGAGGTTTCTCAATAAAAATACTTGGTATTCCAATGTTCCAGCTACAAAGTGTGAACATCAGTGATGAATGGTTTTCACTTGGGTCACTGATTTTTTTTATTTTTTTTTTTTTTGCCACTGGATCCCTTTAAATTGTTGCCTTTCAAGTAAATTGAGCATTGCAGAAGTTCCTTCTGTCGAACAGAGCAGAAATGAAACTGGAATAAAAATGAAATTGTACTCCAGTGCTGGAATACTGCTGCAAATTGGATTTCCTTTAAAATGTGGTATGTTTATAACTGGACAAATTACACAGGTGTAGGTATCAGATTCAAGGAAGAAATATTCAGCCAGAGGCTTTTTTGATTTTCAGTAACCAGGCTTTATCACCTTTCCTTATGGTAGCTCTTAGCTCCTAATTGTCCTGTGAATCAGAGCTTGGCAGGAAGGGACCATTGAAAGTTTAACTTCTCCTGCCACCTCCTGGACAAGGTTCTAAACAGCTTTTCCAAACCTGTAGACACAAAACCTGAGGCAGCACAGCCCTCACACTAACAGCCATCCACTTGTGAAATTATCTCAGCCTCCCTGCTAAGCACCTCTGCAGCATAAAGCAGCAACCAGCATGCCATAAATTAAATTTCTTCCCCAGGAAGTTTCTCTCAAACCCCTGAGCTGAATACCAAGAAGTTAAATGAAATGTTTTAACTCCTGTGAAAACAAAATCCCTCAGCACAAAGCTGTCTGGTCCTAGCTAGCAATTTTCTAGCTGAGATAGAGCTGCCTTTCCCTGATAGCAGAGTAAGGGAAGAGTCACACAGACCTTGAACAGCCTTTGTAATAAATACCTTAAATGTGGGGATGCTCAGGTTTTGGAACACATCTCCACCCTGAGTGGCTGTAAATCCTCCTGCTGGAGTTATTTGCAACTGGCATCATCAGACATGCTCTGCATTCTGAAGGCACAACAGCAAATAAACAAGCACTGTGCCCTGTTCCTTCTGAATACATTGATCTTGTTGTTTTCTATCTTCTTTACTGAATTTATCTACCTGAATGACTATCTACATTTTCTTTAAAATAATTTAGAATTCCTTAGCATGATGGTTTACTTTGTTCAAACTCCTTGGTGTGTGTCCCCAGTGCTTTTATATTCCAGAAAAACAGTGTCTTGGTTCATACCTACAAAAAGGTTTCCATACTTGTCAACAGGTTGCTATGTAATTTAAAAATCTTACTTTTTAGTGTTTAACTTCCACTAACTAGTGAAATGTAAACAGTGGCTTCCTTATCTTCTAGAATATTCCCCAGGTTAGGATATTCTTAATTTGCATGGATAGGATGTTGCCTTTTGTGACAGACTTTGTTGACAGAAGCTTTGAGAGCAAAACATCAAATTAAGCAATATAATTGGATTTTATCTCCTGTCTAACTCAGGCCATAACACCTTGTAGTTCCTTCATCAAACTTGTAATTTATATTTGAACTGTGCTCTATCTCAGAGAAAAACAGCCAGACATGAGAGTGTCTTTCCTTTGTCCCGTGTCCCAGTGATTGATGAGCTTTGCTTTAGGGTTACTGATAGAGCAGTTAATTCACTTTTAGGCCAATGTATCTGCTGCTGATGTGGGAATGGAATGGTGGAGACTGAATTACACAGAAATGGTAGATTTACCTCTTAAAATTGCTGCTCTTGGAGCAATTATGTCAACTCAGATGAAACTTGGTAAACAGTTCAATGGCAAAGAAAAACTAGAAATTATCTATATGTGATATTGCCAAAGGGAAAAATTTTAACTCTTCCTCTCAGTTTTTTAAAGAGCTGGAACAAACCTCTATCTGATTTTTAAGTAAAATTTTAGTTTCTCTTTCGGTAAGCAGAGGAGGGGAGTAATCTGTTTTTCCTCCATTCCTCTTCAGGGATGTGACTTCACATTTTTCCAGTTTCTGTAGCACTTAGGAGATTTACATGTCACCTGTATAATCACTCAGCTGGGAGGTATTTTGCAGCTTCAGAAATACCACTTCAGGTACCCTCCTCTTCTTATTCCTTAATGGATCAGTTAGCAAGCTTTGGTGTCAAGGACTCTCTTAAAACAGACTTCAGTCCATGGTTTTATAGCTCACATCATGAAAATACACTTGGTGAAACACATGTGAGATGTGCTGAGCAGAAAGTACTCTCTTTATAAAGCACTTCTAAAAGAAAAACAGTCTGGAGACACAAAAAGGAAGCACCAAGTCTGTTTTCCTCACTGGGGGACAGAGATGGGCAGTGTGGGAGAAAAAGGGCATAGAAAAAACACTGGCTGCCACAAAATCAGGAAGGAGTCTGAGTGAGCTTAGAACCCATCTCACATCTCGATTTCTGGCCTGATGCTTCAGCATCAGAACCTTGGCATCTGTCATGAGAAACCTCCAGTACTGGATTTTTTAAGCCTTTTGTACCTTGCCATGACATCCTTTAACAAACTTTTCTCCTCCCTGAGGTTCACATTTGTGTGAACGAAGCCCTGGCAGAGACAAGAGGGAAGATCCTTTCCTGGCTTTTAGCTGGCAGGAAGGCTGCTGAGAGGCTTTCAATTTTGTAATTTAAAATTTAAATTGTAAACGAAATCTGTAACTCTTTGTCAATACACTGAGGTTAAGAGTTATTGTAATACCATTGTGAGGGCACCAAATGATGGTTTCAAAGTACCCTGGAAGGAGTCACATTTGGGGGTTACAGGGCCAGAACTGAACCTGAGGGGCTGAGAGATGCCTTGAAGTCTTTGCCAGTTCTTTTAAAATATTTTTTTTCCCTCCATAAGATATAATAATTGCATTTCTGTAAGAAACTGGTATAAAATTTTGCAGAAGAGTTTCTTTTTGATTTATTTTCTGTTTATGTTTCATCTTGTGTAGCAGTAATACAGAAATAATTAGAAAAAATATTTGAGAAATGCTAGATTACTGAACATTCTTGTGTGATCAAAACTTGGGCAAGAAGGAAATAAACTGGAGAATTCTCAGGAGGCCATTAACATTTTTATCAAGTGAAAGTTGCTTTTCTCTTTGTAAAGATAGTCTTTTTGGCTAATTCCCCATTAATCTACAGAGCAGTGATGTGAAAATGGTATAAACCACTATCCTTGGCTCTCCCTCTGAGCCTGCAGTCTGGGTATCTGCACTGTTCATGTTTAACTCTGCCACATTTAAGGATTCAAAATCTCAGTTTCTGCTCAGGCTGGCATCCTTGCTGGCTTCCACCTTCCAAAATTTAGATTTTCTCACCTCAGATGAAATGTACTGCTTTGGAGGTTTCCACCCCCCGAGCCTGCAGGTGCTGTGCTCCAGGATGGTGAGAGACCATGAGCACTCTTTTAGCACCTTGGCACAGAGCCATAGTGACTGTGGCATTATTCTGACACCACACAACCTTTGTCAGAGTCAGAAAAGAAGGAAATTGGGAAAATGTTACACGTAGTCAGGCAGGTTTAGAAGACTTGTCTCCCAGCAAGAGCCACTTGAAATTAATATTGTGAGAGGTGAGATTTACAGCTCTTCCTTTCTGTTGAAAACACAGAAAACAAGATGTACTTCTTAAAAACACTGAGAGATGAGTTTGTAAAAGCACTTGATGTTAAAATCAGATAGCATTCCAGGTTAGGGCTTACCTGTGAATATTTAGTTGCTATCTAAGGTTTCTTAGACCAATTAAAAAAAAATTACTGCAAATTTCCAGATAAATATTTGACTTGTACTGTCTACATCTGCTTGCTTCTTGTGTTTTACAAATATATTTGTAAATACACAATACACAATGTACTGTGTGTGTCATTGGGAAGAAAATATATGGAAATTTTTCCATATTTCAGCAGCAGCCCATTTCCTGTGCCAATACAATAAGATGTGTTGTTTACCAAGTGTATAGCTTGGTTTAGAGGAATTCCCAAGGAGTTTGGGTATGGATCAGTGCTGTCAGTCACTTAAAGGTGTTGGTTTTTATGTTTTTTTGCTAATACAGCTAAAGCAGTGCAATGTGTGTGGGGGTATTTATTATTCCAGCCTAGAAATGCCTTCTGTCATTGTTCTTAATGTACTGGCTGTGTTTTATTGCTTCTTTTCTGGATGTCAGTCGGACCAGGTGTTGCCAAATCTGATTTATCTGGGCACCAACAACCAGCCATGTCCCTGCTGCAGCTCCAGGACAGGCTTTGGCACAATTTAGGAATGTAAGACAAGGCTCCACTTCCTCTTCCCTCCCATCAAACCCATTTCCCTGTTCAGCAATGCCAAAGCAATGGCCTCTTCCCTCCCATCAGACCCATTTCCCTGTTCAGCAATGCCAAAGCAATGGCCCTATATATATATATATATATATATACACTCTATATGTATATACCTTTATAGGGTATATATAAACATAAGAAAGAGTGGGGTTTGATTTGCCATGGGTGATGGAACAGCCAAACCAATTTTTGTTTATTCTTTATAATTTTAGCAAAATGTCTCTTTTTCTTAGTCTACTAGCTACTAAATGTAAAGTGTAATGTACCTCCAGCTCCCTCTCCCCACTCCCCTTTTACATTAGGGGCAAAAAGAGTTTCTCTTATTGCTCCTAAAAATAGGGTCTATAATAGAAAATCTCAAGTTGTTGCACAGACAGCGTCCAGCTTCATTTACTCTTTCATCCCCACCTGAGCCTGACATTACAAATATCCTGCCTTTTCAGTGCAGCTGAATGAAAAATAATCTCAGTTTATTACGGGTAGAGCCAAGAAATAAAACTTGGAGGAGCAGGAGAGGGAGGGAAGGATAGATAAACACAGAGGAGCAGGAAAAGGGAGAGAATAGACAGAGAGCAAGAGCCACCTATATCCAGCTCCTGAATTTCTTCCTGATGACCAGCTAAAGCAGGGCAGAACTGGAAGGGGCAGCATTTCTGTGCCCCCTGAGAAGTTGCAGCTGAAATAGCCACGTGTTATTGACCACATCCTGTGCTTCATTTTTTGGCTCTGGGGTGATCCAGCTGCTGCTTTCTCTTCCATCACTGACTCCAGGGCAGGTGGTGGCAGCAGGGAAGCCTTCCCCCCCTCTCTGTGTTTCCAAATGATGGCTCTGCCACTCCCTTTTGAGTTCTCACCTCCACTGCAGTTGCTGTCCTTGCTGCTGCCACCTCCTTTGGCAGCAGGTGGACTTCGTGCCTCCACTTCTGGAATCCCCTTAAAGTACACATCTCTTCATCTGGGGCATTGCTTGTAAAGTGACCAGCAGAAGGAGAGGCCAGACTGCTTCTAATTATGATTGTCTAATAAAGTTAATTATTAGATTGTCCTTTTAATTATGACCTTGGTTAGGGATCGCCCTTTTGAATGGGTTTTGGCACAGAAACCTTGATTTCTAAACAAAAGGGTCTTGGAAGTGTCCCTCCCATTCAGTGAAGTTCTAAAAGTCAGTCCCTGCAGCATGCAGCTACCTTTATTCCTGTTTATGCCCCATGGAATCAAAGAGGGAGAGAGAGATTTTCTAATGAAAAGAGAGAGTGCATAGTTATTTGTTGCCAGAATATGTTCTGGCTGCAGTTAGTCACCTACATCAGCAGAACTTGATGAATCCCAGTTTTCATTAGCTGTCCTGACTGAGGATGGATTACTGCACATTTCCTGTAAGCAGCTTAATTTTTATTGTTATATGACACTCCTTGCTTAGCATAAAAGAATTAAAAACTGAATGGCATTAAAAAAATCTGAGAACCCTCATGAGTAGCTATGGGGGAGTATTTTCAATCCTCACGTGGCAAAGATGTCATATGTATGAAATCATGTGTACATTTTTGGAATTTTTTTTTCCATAAAACCAACTTTCTCCCAACCAATAGCTTCAAGAGCCACTGCACTGTATTAAGGGAGAAAAAGCCTAAATGCACAGTGATTGGAGAGACAGAAAATATGTGACTTCTCTATTAATATAATGAGCCATTTATAAAAATCAAAGCATCAACAGCTTGCTGTTCTGCAGCAAAAGGAGGCACAACATAACCTTTGTGGTATTGATTTGCTGGTCTGGATTAGCCTAGAAGGGAAAAGAATTCCTGTTAAAGTGCTAAAAGAAACTGTCCTTATCTCAGAAGTTGATCTAAGATTACAGGTGTCCCAGAAGTTTTCTAACTTGTACCTGAGCATTAAAGGAATAATTTACTTTTTGTGAAGTGTAATTACTAGCTCAAGAAGAAAAAATCTGTAGATAGTTTCTTCTGTTGAAATAGTTTTACATGTGTCCAAATAAATCAGGGTGAGAAATGACTAATTTTGGCTTTTTTTTTTTTTTTTCCTGCTTGTGGGATGCAAATCACAGGTCACAGCTTGATTTAACCTTTGTTAGCAGCATCTGATGGAGAAAAGGAATAATTTTAATTGCCCTATTGTCTAAAGGCAATACAGGGGAAGTGTCACTCTGTGCATTGTCTGTAGATATCCCCTTCTTGTGGCTCTCAGAGGCTGCAGGCTGAGCAGATGGATCTTTGATCTGGCCTGGCATAATTGTTCTTCTATGTGCCTGTGCACACGGTATATTTTACAGTGTTTAGATAAATGTGCCAGCATTTCTGCTTCAAATACTCATGCATAAGGTTTTCCTGTTCTGTCTGCAGGAAGTCTTCTGTAAGGGAAACAGAAAGTTACATTTTATGAGTTTTAGTAGTGAAATTAAATAAAGATATTTGTCTTGCTTTATTTTTCCTGTCTTCAGTGAGAAAGGTAGAGGAAGAATTACAATTCTCAAGGCAGCTTAAAATGCAGGATACCTTTTCCCTTTCTATATCTAAGCATTCTGGCCAAAAAACCCCAACCCAAACCTGTTTGGATGGATGTGACAGTTTAAGCCTGTCTCAGAATTATAATCCTCATGCCAAGTGAACCAGATCCATGGATTTTCCCACTCAAAGAAAATCCATTTTCAGATGAGATAGATTTTCTCACCATTCTTTGCTGGGAGTGTCTGTGAAACTATTAAATAAGGTGCCCAATAGCAACCTGTCACCAGGGAGAAAAGATGAATAAGAAATATGTTTGTCTTTAAAATATTTCAGTTCTTAGAAGAGCAGAATATAGAGCTTCCTCCTTTTAATGAACAATCCCTTATACCCATGTTGATTTTACTGGTGTCTGTAAAGCTCTGTCTTAAAGGTCTGTTTAGCATGAAAAAAAATGCATTTGCACACATCTCTTTCCAAGGAATCTGTTTTAGAGCTGATTATTTCATTAGAAATGGGAGAGGGAAGGAAAAAGAGTTATTGGTGGCTTATGGGCCAGACCTGCTGTTCAGATAGCATCAGATTCACAAAATCTAATTTGAACAGATGTTGTCTGGCTAGGAATGTGAAGAAATGCTGTCAATTACTGCTTTTTCCATGACTCTCTTAGTCCCATTCTTGGGGCATGTGGAATAAGTCACTGTGTTGTCTGTGACCTTACAGATGAACGTGCAGTGAAATTCCCAGGCTGCAATTCCCAGCTGGAGGAAGGTTCAGCCATCAGGTAAAAGTGTCCTTGGAGGCCAAATATTGCAAAGAGTGGGTCAGGAATAATGATCCCAATCTGGGCTCCTTTGCTGGCATGCACAGCCTCTCCTTGACTCCAATTCACACTGAGTTAAAGGCTGTCAGTGTGGTGCAGAAAAACGACAAGAGCAACCACGTTCTAGTCTGACTTCCTGAAAATGCCTTTTCTTTCTGGTTGTTCTGTGCAGATGAGAGGAAGGCAGTGTGCTGCTACTGCACTCACCTTGGTCTGTGACTTGTGTATCTGAGAACCTAATTTAGGGGTTATTTTTGCATATTTTGACTGTTTTGAGTTCAATCCTAACTCTGGTTCTGTCCCTGGACCTGTGGTGTCCACCCAGATCCCCCAGTGAGTTTGAGAGTAGTTTCTGCTGAGCATTGCTCAGCAATTGAATTTTAGGGAGCTAAAATTCCAGGAGTGGAATTCCAAAAAACTTGGTGCAGGTGCCCAAAGTGCCTGCACAGAGCACGAGGGGAGGTCCATGCCCAGAAGGAAAACTGCGGGACAGCTCCAGACTGGAGCAGGAGCAGGTCGTGCAGGAAAGTCCAAACGTGCATTTTGTGACTGTGGGAAACCTGGCCCCGGTGTGGTCTCTGCTCATGGATTTATTTCCATTGGATTCCCGGGCTGTGTCACCTCAGCAGCACCTTGGGCAGGTGGTCTGTGTGTGCCAGGGCTGGGGAACCCTGGGGTTGTTCCTGAAGCCAAGGAAGTCAATATCTCCTGCTGTGTGGTCACCCCCAGGCAGAGAGCAGAGCCTCTCCTCAGGGAAATGTCTTTACCACTTGGCTACCATATAATTCTCCTGGCTGCCCACTCAGGGAATATTTCAGCTCCTCCAAGCAGCAGCACTTCAGGACAGGAGTGTTTTAGTGCCTCAGCCCTGCTCTGAGCAAGCAGATGTGAACAGGATTGGGGATCAGAGGCAGTTCAGGATGGAAAGAGGTTTGGCCTCCATCCCTTCTGAAGGTTTGCCTTTAACAGGGAGAACCCTGTAGGTGCTGTGCAGTTGTGTTTTAGGGTCTCTGAGCAGATTGTAGCCCTAGAGCAGTGGGTTCTACAGAGCAGAACTGTTGGTGCAAGAGGAGCCAGCAGTCAGACGGGTGCAGGGGTTTCCCTCTGGACTGGCACCAGCCCTGGGCTGTGTGCAGAGAGCCCATTAGCCCTGGAGAGCAGCAGAGGCACACCTTGTGCTCATGCTGTGGGGCAGAGTCACCTGGGGGCCCCTGTGTGTGTGTGTGTGCCTGTTTGTGAACATGCTGTGACATTCCTGGGCTGCAGTGAAACACCCGGCCTGGCACGGCCAGCAGCAAACAGTGCTCCTGAGACAGGACCCCCAGGCAGGAGGTAAAAGAGCTGCATCACTCTACAGAGCATGAGGGTGCTTGTGGTATCCTACTCCTTCAGCATTTAAACTGCACATCTGGATTTCAGGCTGGAATTGCCTGGAAAAAGTGGCATCCTCAGTGCTTCTCTGGGATGTAGTCCTTTGATTCTCTTGTCTATCAAGTGTACATATAGTGATATTGTCTTCTTCTTATCTCCAGGATCCCAGGGGCACTCTAGGAAGGGTATTGAGGTTATATAAAAAAACAATATTTATTTTTTGTCCTTCATTCCACTTAAAGAAATACCAGGGGTAGGGTTGTTAAGCTTTTCTAAATGTTCAGTACAGGAGATGAGCCTCCTTCCAGCAAGAAAATATGAACTGTTGGTGCAAATAAACAGTTTTCAACTGTGCAGTTTCTGCTGTGGCAGATTGCCAGTAAATGATGGCATGGGGCAGGCCTGGTGCTCCTGACTCTGGCCTTTTCCAAGACCTGAGTGCATGCTGGGAATCCTGGGGAATTTTTTGCTGCAAACTCAGCAATTACAAAGTCATACCCTGCTTCACTCCAGCAGCTCAAAACAGGATAAAAGAAGATAGCCAACATTCCTTTCATCACAGATTCCCTCTTCTGCAATGCAAACCAAAGGTTTAAATCTAATTCCAATGCAGCTTAAAAAAAAAAAAAAAAAAAAAAAGTTTTGAACCAGCAATTCAGGGAAGTAGGAAACCAGGAACTCAGTTTTCTTGTTAGTGCAGAGGGCATTGAAAGGAAGTGTTCCATGCTGTACTGATGAGGAGGAGAAATCCCTTTATCCCCTCATCTCCATCTTTCCTGTAGCACATCCTCCCTGCACTCCCCTACATGAGAGGGAAGGCCCAACCCTTTCCCCTTTGCTGTCCAAGGCTTTCTCCACCCAGACACACACAAAATTTCCAGCAGTGTCCTGGTTAGGATGTGTCACTCACTGTTGCTTCCTACCCCTCTGAAATCACATATGCACCAGTCTGTCCATCACACATTGAACAAACCTAGCTAGGGTGGAGCTGTAGGGCACTTCTAAAGCAGGGAATGAAAGTAAATACATGGCTTGATGAAAACATAAGGGAATATTTTAATAAATTTTTCAAAATTTGGGTTAACATTTGCCTAATGTAGGCCCACTCTTAGTTTACAATTTAAGCAATCGCCTCATTTAAGCAATTTAAGTTGGGCCTCCTTAATTTCCCCTCAGCTGCCCTGAGTCAGAATCCAGGAGGTAATTGCATCATTCATATGAGCCAGATGTAACTGCAGATACTTTAAGCCATGGACACAGGTTCTTGTCCTCCTCTCATGCCCATTTTGCCTCTAACTGGTAAAAATACCTGTCACAAGGACTGTGTGTTCTGCTGGGGTGGATTCCCAGAAGCTGCTGTGTGAGCTGTTCTCTGGATTACTGCTCATGAGCCTCTGCTAAACTCAGCTGGTCTGCACTCTGAGTAAATAAATCCTTTTATTTGGCAGACTTTAAAAACCAGAGAAAGAGGGAAATAGAGGCCATCAGACTGTTCCCAAACAGGAACATCCAGGATGGTAACAAAAAAATGTTGCTGCCGTGTTGCACAGTTATTAAAATTGCTCCCCATCAAAGGTCAAATGCATTAACCACACTGGCAACATTTATAAATAGACCCTTAATGGAGTTTTACCTAAAGTGGAATGGATAAACACTTTGACTCAGGAAGACCAATTAGAACCAGCAGGATCTTTTAATTTAATAGCTGCATTAGGCAAGATTGAATGAATGTTGGTACAGACACAGACGTAGAACACTGAACAATTTCACTGCTCATGGAGCCTGAAATAAAGTGCAATTTCAGTTCGACCACAGAAGGCCACGAAATGAGTGGTCCTGGTGTGACCATCTAAGAGAATAAAAACAGAGAAAGTTTTTCTGGCCCCAACAGGGCCCTGTGATAAGCACTGCACCTCTTGCCATTAAGGTCTGGAGGGATGGTCTGTGTATCCACAGGGATAAAGTGACCTAAAAAGTGTCTGGAAGTTTAGACCCACTGCACAAATGGCAACCAGCAGGGTCTAGACTGCATTCTTCCAGGAATTTAGGATGCAGGTATTCCTAGCACACCATTCTTAATGTTTCCCATTTCATTCTGATTAAAGACATTCAAATACTCAAAAGCCAATGAATTTTAGAATTAAGTGTGGTTTGGGTATTTTAATTTGTTCCACTTTGTTCCTGCCTGAATGAATGAATGAAGGAATGAATATGATAAATATTCTTGCATGAACAATATGAGCTAGGTTGGTCTAAGTTTGAATTGGCTACTGCCTGGTGGGAAAAGGCTAACAGGTAAAAGATGCTTCCTAGAATTGATTACTTTGGAATCCATTTTGTGCAAGTCTCTTGGACTGTCCAGACTGGTTTATTGCACTGGGAGGAAGAAGTCAGCTCTTTCAGGAAACAGAATGCTGGCATTTCCTTATTGAGAATAGGCAGAAGGGAAGTGGATCTGTTCTGTGCTAGGAAGAATATTCCTCTCTCTCTATAGGAGCATCTTTACTTTAGCTTCAGTTTTCTTATTGTGGCAAAGAAAAGTAATGTATCTTCATGGTTCTTGTTCTCAGTCTTCTCCATAAAGTTTTTTGGTGAGAAACCCTTGTGATGAAGAGGCACCATCATTCCTGGTTCTGCATTCTCCCTGCTGCAAGGAAATTCTGGATGGTAGGAGAGTCACTACTTAGAGAGTCAAGTTTGGAGGCATTAGAGTTTTTTGGTGTGTGCTATAAAAGAATAGGTAAATTTCCCAATAGGTGACTAATTAGAGGTAAATTTCAGTTTTTCCTCTTAGTCCTTTTCATTCCAGAAACATGAGTCAGGTCAGTAAGAGTGAAAAGAAACTAAGAGATGATAGTTGAATGCAGGCATTACCTTGATGCCAGCAGCTGATTTGGCTTCATTTGATTAAACATCCCTGTTGCAGACAAGCAATTGCTCCAAGGGAGGTACAGTCAGTCCTCCATATGGCAAATGGTCTTCAGAGCTGATGATCAGTTTGTTAAAAAGGAACCTGGAACTTCAAAATCTACTTTCACTCAGGATGGCTTTACTGTGTTTTCTCTTTGTATGGTATTTGAATTCATCAATCACTTAGATGGCTGCTGGTTTTGCTATTTAGAGTGTTTTCTTGTTTTTTACTATCCTCCCTTTCTAGTCCCTTTTCCCTGCTTTCATTTACTTTCCTTCAATTCCTTCCTACCCAGAGGAACTAATAATTTTTTTTTTAGTATTATTAGGACTACCACAGAATTATGGAATGTCGCTTTTCTTACATTAATATAGGAGAGTAAGTTCCCCTTCTCTTGCCCTTCCTCTCACCTTTAAAGGTACCTGATCCAGTGAAGCAGTGCCACACTCTTGTTGCCAAATCATCCTCATTCATCCATCTGTTCTGATAAAATTGCAGAACTAAAACAGACAGGACATAACTGATTGTCCCAATTTATTTTTCAGCCATAGGTCATAGATTTTAAATACAGATAACAGAGAAGAGCCTGGAGCTAGTGTTTGTGAGCATGCAAGCCATTTTAAGAAGGATAATCAGTTGTAAGAATTCCACTTTTAATTACATTTTGGCCTAAGCTTTTGAAACACCTAATATTTTGGGTGCCAGACTTGAGAAAATTGAGAGTACTGTGAATTTCTAGAAAAAGCAAAGACCTCCTTTTCTCAAAAGGGGGTTGTTGACTTGTTTCTTAGGACAGGTGTTTCAGGAATTGAATTGGAATTTTGGGTCACCTGTCCACTTTGAAAACACAGGGCCCACCACAGCATCCTGCAGTTGCCTGTGCCCAGATTTTAAAAGTGACTCACTGAGAGTTACTTGGTTACTTACAGAGCTGAGACAGGAGACAAAACACTCAACTCAAATTGATGAGCCCAAATTTGTCTCCTAAACAACGGGGAAAATGAGTGATATAATCTTCTAAATTGCATCTATGATGATATAATAATGCAATGTGCCAGAAGGAATGCAGAACTCTCATAAAGGCTCTTAATTTAAATTTGCTTTGGGTTGGCAAAACACACACAAAGCCAACATACTCGATTTAACTCATTTGAACAATGTCAGCATTTAATTAGACTATGAGGATAAAGTGATGGGATGTTAAAGTTTAGATTTCCATGAAATTTTACTAATCTAGGGGCAAGAACTTATAGCACATAAACTAAGGTACTAAATTTAAAATATAACCTCATGCATATTAGCGTAATTTAAATGCCAAACTTTAAAATGCAATTATCAAGTAATAGGAATTCCATGCATCTGTAATGCTGGAATTTCCTTAAAGATCATTAAGGACATGCAACACTCAGCAGATTCCTAACCACTATTTAATTACCCTTGCCACTTATTTCTGCAAAGATGCAGAGTGTGGAAAAGATACTCATTTGCCTAACCAAAAGATGGATGAAGAGATTTTCTTTTGTAGTTCTAATACAGATAGACTTTTAATATCTACTATGTACCTTGCTCAGGGAGCAACTAATGAAATCATCTGTAAATCTCAATTTTAGAACTGTCTTTGGAATACTTTAGTTAGCATTAAGCATCCCCTGTTGCCTGGATCTCTGCTGCCCTTGTACAAAGCTCAGCAGTGTAAGGGTTTCAGGGTGCTCCTTAAAAGCTGCTTTGATTTTGTGTTCACCAACCTGTTGCCTTTCAAAAGGAAGGTTTACCTTCAACAGAGTAGTCCTTTGGACAGCATCTCCTTTATAATCAGTTTGGCTGTTCTGAAGAAGACAATTCAGGTTTTCATATTATTCTAATCCCTTTCATGTAATTATTAGAGATTTTGAGCTAACTTACAGCCTGATGTCCTTCCTCTTAAAGCTTTTAGGAACAGTTATATGTTTAAATCTCATGTTTTGTTTTGGTTTTTTTTTTCTTCTCTGACTTCTCCGAAAACAACTGGAAATTCGATGCTCTGCTAGTACAGCCTTTAAGATTAGGAACAGCTACCTAAGATAAGCACAGATTAAGATGTTTCTGTGGCCTGAGGCACTCCCCACTGTCAAGCACCTGGTTCACACAGTGGGGCTGTGCCACACTGCTCCAAATGGGGTGGGAGGTGGGAAAGAAGAAGGATGTCCTGAGAAATTACATCTGCAGTTATTTTGTGAAGGGTCTTCTCCCCTCTGGTGTCCTTTGTCAGCTTGCAGGCTGCCTGTGAAGAGCTTGCCTGTGTGTGCCTGGTGTTGGTAGCTGGCCAGGAGGGCTGGGATGTCCAGGTCTCATCTCTTGCACAGGGAACATCCTGCTGGAATTCAGGTGGGAGCTTCCAGGGTCCCCAGGCGGTGGGAGCTGAGTCTTGTCTTGAGAGAAGCCTTGTGGCAGCCACTGAAGGCTTGATTTCAGATTTTCTGATTCTCTCTTTGAATGTCTTCATATCTGTACTGATTATAAGATTATAAAGTACTTATGCTGGGAAGATTACTAGGAAGTAAAAAGGGGGGGGGGAAAAGAGAAAAAGAAAGAAAACCTTTGTAAAGGAACAACAATAGAGGAATTTTGCTGAGGGGAAATTTTTTATTTTTTGGAAGAAAAGGATAATGGCATCTAGGGAATGGGATTTGCCACCAAACCTCTCTCCCTCTCAACCCTTGTTAAATTAGCTGTGTGTCTGCTCTGTACTGCCTCCACTCTGAACACAGACAGCTGAGAGGTTGGGTTATTTCCCTTGGCACCAGCCCAGAGACTCTCTGAGTTGTGTTGGCCTCAGCTCCTGGAGCACACTCTCTGTTCTCAGGGCAGCTGTGAGGCATTTATTTCAAGGGACAAGTAGCTTATGCCTTAGTGCTGGGTTGCATTTCTCTCATCACAGATCCTGTCGAGAAGAAGTGGTGAAAATCTTATGCAGGTCCAAAAAGCTGTGCCTGTGTTAAAGACCCAGAGCCTGCACCAAATGTGCCATTTCAGCTCAGGCACCTGGGACAGGCGCAGTGAACGAGAATAGAAGAAAGAAATTCTTCAAAGAGTCATTGGTCAGGAGTTCATTTAATTTTCCCTTATGTTCACTGAACTGATGAATGCAATTAACAGCTGCTTCACTAGAAAGAGTTTTCACTCAGTAATTTCCTTCATCTCAGACTCGGGCTCATTTGATAATTATTTTTACATGCTGACTTTCTCATCATTGACTGTTCTTTCCAGCTTTGCACTGTAGTGACAAAGGAATTACAGCAAAGCCAAGCCATTGATTTTTACTCCTTCCTTGCTACATGCTTACTTTTTTGTAAGTGCAGTAATTTCCCTCGCCACACCGAGATGTGTTCTGCACCTTTGCCAGGACAATGGAAGCATCTGATCAAACCCAGCAGCCAGGTAAGCCAGGTGAAACATCTACTGCTGTTCAGAAAATAGATTCTGCATTGATTTAACTACTAGAAAAGCAGATCTCCACTATTTCGAAGAGCAGTAAGGCTGCCCTCAATACTCATTTCCTATCAGTATGAGACAGATAAAGCACCCGAGTGGAAGTCAGAAATCTTTCAAATGGCTCATTGACCTGGGACAATTTAAAATGTTTTTCCTTGTGCTTCTTGACTGTGTGTCTACTTCTCTACCATAATAACTCTGTGGAGGAGAAACCATTTCTGTACTTGTTTGTGCAAACTCTGTTTTGCTTGGAGTCTCCAGGTAATGTAAAATATGCCTCACTATAAACAAAGCTATGAAACATTGCAGCTCCCACCTGTTTCACTCCAATTCCACAGGAGAAAACAGCTTTGCCTGGTGGCAGGTGCAGTCCTGTGGTTGGGATTAAAATGATGGGCAGCTGTTGTATCGTGTGGCTTCAGGCTGCAGTTCCTTGAGGGAGCTGCTGCTTTAAGTATTCTAAACCAAAACATCCTTCAGTCCAGCTCTGAGGGATGGATGGAAATGGAAAAAAAATGGGATCAAAGTGGATGGGTGTGAATTATTCCAGTCAAAATAAGCTGACCAAATGTGTTGATATTATGGTGGGTAAATAGCTGGCAGGTGGGTAAAATTAATGAAGCAATATTGGAGTGCTGAGAGTTCAGTTAAAGAGCAAGCAGAGTGATGAAAGCTTGAGCTGTTTGATGCAGCAATCCACCTTTGTGTCCAGGGACCAACAGTGCTTCTGGAGAGCTCCAGAGGACAGCCAGGTGCCACATCAGAAATACAGCACATCTGGGGACAAAATTCTTCCCTTGAACCACCATGTCCTTACTGCTCTGGATGGCTGAAAGGAACCCAGGTGCCACCAGCATCTCCAGTGGCTTCAGCAAAACTCCAGTCAGCGCCAAACTACGACACCTGAAGTCCTAACCTTGCTTTCCATCCCCATCCCGTCTTTTTATTTTTCCCTTGTTTCCCAGAGGATTTTGTGTTTCTTCTCTAGGATAGTTTTGTAGCATGTCAGAGGGCCTGTGATCACAAAAGCAGAGTTTTAACCAGTCTGATTTGTGGGGGTTTGTCAGAACTAATCACAACAGGTAAGGCCTGGTGCTGGGAATTTGTCACTATCTGAGAGCAAGTGAGAGACAGTCTCAGAAACAGCAGCTGAATTTTTTTAATCTCCACAGTCCTTTATATTTTCTGCCCTTTTTGAGCTTGTTGTGTCTTTGAGGGAAGGTGATCAGGCTGCACCAGAAGCAGCAGTGGCCAACAATGCATCCAGCTCACTCCAGCATCTGTTTTTCTTTGCCATCACAAGGCCCATTAGATACTTCCCTGGTCAGCACCCTCTGATAGATCTTCCAAACAGCATCCTTTGTGTGTTAAAATTCTGCTGACTAAATAAAAAGGGACTAACAGAGGCTGAAAAAAAAAAGTTTTTAATTCTCTACCTCCCATGTGTTTTCCTTTCATTACCTTGTGAGCTTTGTTTGCCTGTGAGGAGCAATTTGCAGGGAACAGTAAATAAATATTTCTGGTGTCCTTTGTTGTGAGTGTTAGGGTTGAATGTGGAGCTGAGCACAGATTGCTTCATGTCTTTGCAGCACATATTTGAAGATGAGCACTGTTGCTGCTGATTAGGGTCAGAGGGGATAAAGTTTTCTGGCTTCCTCAGAGACAGGATCCCTTTGAGGTTTGGGAGAACTGTCAATACACACCTGTCAGGAAAACCCACAAACCACAGGGATTTATGTCCAAAAAGGAGACAGAGGAGTCCTGCAACATTATTTGAATAAAAGACTCCAACGAACTAAAGTGACCTCTGTGACCACAAGTAACCCCCATCAGGGCCCAAAATGACCTAAAGTAACCCCTGAATCAACTTTAAAATACTCAAATGACCTCAAGTGACCCCTGTGACCTCAAGTAACCCCAATAAAGGCCTCAAATGACCCCCATGAACTCAAGTAACCCCGATCATGACCTAAAGTAACCCCAATCAAGGTCTAAAATGACCTCAAGTAACCCCTGGATCAACTCTAAAAATCATAAATGACCTCAAGTAACCCCAGATGGATTAAAAATCACTCAAATGACCTCAAGTGACCCCTATGAACTCAAGTAACCCCAATCATGACCTCAAATGACCCCCATGAACTCAAGTAACCCTGAGCAGGGTCTCAAATGACCTCAAGTAACCCCTGGATCAACTTAAAAATCACTCAAATGACCTCAAGTAACCCCTGTGACCTCAAGTAACCCCGATCATGACCTCAAATGACCCCAATGAACTCAAGTAACCCCGATCATGACCGAAAGTAACCCCAATCAAGGTCTAAAATGACCTCAAGTAACCCCTGGATCAACTCTAAAAATCATAAATGACCTCAAGTAACCCCAGATGGATTAAAAATCACTCAAATGACCTCAAGTGACCCCTATGAACTCAAGTAACCCCAATCATGACCTCAAATGACCCCCATGAACTCAAGTAACCCTGAGCAGGGTCTCAAATGACCTCAAGTAACCCCTGGATCAACTTAAAAATCACTCAAATGACCTCAAGTAACCCCTGTGACCTCAAGTAACCCCGATCATGACCTCAAATGACCCCAATGAACTCAAGTAACCCCGATCATGACCGAAAGTAACCCCAATCAAGGTCTAAAATGACCTCAAGTAACCCCTGGATCAACTCTAAAAATCATAAATGACCTCAAGTAACCCCAGATGGATTAAAAATCACTCAAATGACCTCAAGTGACCCCCTATGAACTCAAGTAACCCTGAGCAGGGTCTCAAATGACCTCAAGTAACCCCTGGATCAACTTAAAAATCACTCAAATGACCTCAAGTAACCCCTGTGACCTCAAGTAACCCCGATCATGACCTCAAATGACCCCAATGAACTCAAGTAACCCCGATCATGACCGAAAGTAACCCCAATCAAGGTCTAAAATGACCTCAAGTAACCCCTGGATCAACTCTAAAAATCATAAATGACCTCAAGTAACCCCAGATGGATTAAAAATCACTCAAATGACCTCAAGTGACCCCCTATGAACTCAAGTAACCCTGAGCAGGGTCTCAAATGACCTCAAGTAACCCCTGGATCAACTTAAAAATCACTCAAATGACCTCAAGTAACCCCTGTGACCTCAAGTAACCCCGATCATGACCTCAAATGACCCCAATGAACTCAAGTAACCCCGATCATGACCGAAAGTAACCCCAATCAAGGTCTAAAATGACCTCAAGTAACCCCTGGATCAACTCTAAAAATCATAAATGACCTCAAGTAACCCCAGATGGATTAAAAATCACTCAAATGACCTCAAGTGACCCCCTATGAACTCAAGTAACCCTGAGCAGGGTCTCAAATGACCTCAAGTAACCCCTGGATCAACTTAAAAATCACTCAAATGACCTCAAGTAACCCCTGTGACCTCAAGTAACCCCGATCATGACCTCAAATGACCCCAATGAACTCAAGTAACCCCGATCATGACCGAAAGTAACCCCAATCAAGGTCTAAAATGACCTCAAGTAACCCCTGGATCAACTCTAAAAATCATAAATGACCTCAAGTAACCCCAGATGGATTAAAAATCACTCAAATGACCTCAAGTGACCCCCTATGAACTCAAGTAACCCTGAGCAGGGTCTCAAATGACCTCAANCCCCAAATGACCTCAAGTGACCCCAAAATGACCTCAAATGACTTCAAGTGACCCCTAAGTTACCTCAAGTGACCTCAAAATGACCTCAAATGACCTCAAAATGAACTCAATTGACCTCAAGTGACCTTAAATGACCCCAAAATGACCCCAAGTGACCCAAATAACCTCAAGTGACCCCAAAATGAACTCAAATGACCTCAAATGACCTCAAAATGACCTCAAAATGACCTCAAAATGACCTCAATTGACCTCAAGTGACTGTAAGTGACCCCAAAATGACCTCAAATGACCTCAAAATACCTCAAAATTAACTCAATTGACCTCAAGTGACCTTAAATGACCCCAAAATGACCTTAAGTGACCCAAATAACCTTCAGTGACCCCAAAATGACCTCAAATGACCTCCAGTGACCCCAGTTATGACCTGAAATGACCTCCATGAACTCAAGTTACCTTTTCAGGCCCTCAAATGCCCTCAAGTAACCCCTAGATCAACTTAAAAATACTCTAATGACCTCAAGTAACCCCAGATCAATTACAAAAGGCTCCAATGACCTCAAGTAACCCCTGGGTCAATTAAAAATCCTCTCATGAGCTCAAGTGACCCCTGGCAGGGACAGCAATGAGCTCAAGTGGCCCCTTGCACTGTGGGGAACTGCCAGGGGTTTCTTTAGTTAGGGCTGCTCAGGAATGAAATGAAGTCAGCCCAGACAGATATTGTCTGTGAGAGCTGCTGATTGATACCCAAAAAAACCCCAAAGTGAAAAGGAGTGACCCCACTAAAGAGGGCTGGAAAAGACAGAGCAAGAGAAGAGAAAGGGGAAAGGAATGGGGGCTGGGGGAGAGAGAGAGAGAGAGAGAGAGAGAGAGAGAGAGAGAGGAGACAAAGAGAAAAAGAAGATGTTACCAGCAGAGCTTGGGGAGTGCCTTCGACATCCACGAGGTCGGGTTGGGCTCCAGGGACTCCCATTCCCTCCAGGAACCCCAAATTGCCTCAAGGAACTCCTGAGCTTGGGCAGCCTCATATCCCAGGGAGAAGCAGCCCTGCAGCAGCAGGGATGCAAACAGACCCTGCCCCAGCTTCCTTCCAGCCTGCTGCCTCCATTCCTCCTCTTCTCCAGGGGCTGGCTCCTCACAGCAGCGAGCTCTGAGCAAGCCTGGGACTCACCTGCCTCGTGGCAGCCCTGCAGTTTGGCTGCCCAGCCTCTGAAACATGGGGGGGAGAAACAACAACAGCAACAGCAGCAGCAGCAGCAACAGCAGCAGCAGCAGCAACCACCATCACAACCACAACCACAACAACAACAACGAGCAGCCAGGAGCATCATCAGACAGAGTGTCAAACACCTCAGGAACTCAGTGGGCACCAGGCCAGTGAGGGTTCAGTGCTCACCCCTGCTGGCCTCTGCCAGCCCTGAACAAATTTTGAAGGGAATTTTGTTTGAAGGGAATGGGGAAAGGCGGCTCTGGAGAGAACACGCACAGGGCTCATTCCCACACACACAAACATGTTCACAGAGAGGGGGGGAAGCAAATGCACCTGCTCGTCTCTGCCACTCAGCAAAAGAACATGGCAACAGCTGTTCCCCCCCACTCTGGCAGGAAATGGAAATCAGAGGGAATCAGGGGTTTAACATCAAGGGTTTAAAAGAAATTTAAGACATTTATAAGTAGAAGGGTTTAGCTAGGAAATAGGATTATTAAGTTACTTTTTTAGGTGAAACTAAGTAAGGCTGGGACTCTCTATCACTCAGCTGATGCTTTTCTGTTTGAAGAAGAGAATTGGGAAGAGGGATAAGGAAGATGATGGCATTGGGAGAGTAAAAGGAATANACGCACAGGGCTCATTCCCACACACACAAACATGTTCACAGAGAGGGGGGGAAGCAAATGCACCTGCTCGTCTCTGCCACTCAGCAAAAGAACATGGCAACAGCTGTTCCCCCCCACTCTGGCAGGAAATGGAAATCAGAGGGAATCAGGGGTTTAACATCAAGGGTTTAAAAGAAATTTAAGACATTTATAAGTAGAAGGGTTTAGCTAGGAAATAGGATTATTAAGTTACTTTTTTAGGTGAAACTAAGTAAGGCTGGGACTCTCTATCACTCAGCTGATGCTTTTCTGTTTGAAGAAGAGAATTGGGAAGAGGGATAAGGAAGATGATGGCATTGGGAGAGTAAAAGGAATAAAATTTATCTTCAGTGATATTTTCTAGCTTATATGTTCATGCCCTGTGGGGTTTTGCTGTTGGGAGTCGTTTTGAATCCATCCCCCCAAAAACCACCCAGGATGGGTGGAGTTGCTCTTACTCTGCTTGCAGTGCTGGGTTTCTCCCTGGATATTCTCTAGCTCCCAGTTCCAGGCATTTATTCTTCTATGGTGTAAGGATTATAATCACATCATGGTGCAGCTGGCTTTTCTTGAGAAGCTGAACAAAGGAAGATGTCTCCAGGCCTCAAATGATTTCCTTCTCTCTTTCCATTCTCCCTGCAGCTCCCTGGAGACAGAATGTCCCAGCACTCACTGTTCTTTCCCTATCACACAGACTCCTGCTGTTCTTTGCCTTTCCTGTATTTCTCCACACTCCCCCTCAACCAACCCTTTCCCAAACCAACACCATTTTTACCCCTCTGGGCATCCATGCCCTTAACTACCTTTGGGGGAATGTGCAAACCATCTCCACTCTCTCCCAAAGGAGCCTGCAGAGCTATTTTGGGATCACCATCCCCACAGTCGAGACCCTTTTTTGGCTTTCCTTGGCTGCCCACCCTGGCTCTCCTGCCACGGTTCACTCTCCCCAAAGTTGCACTCACCTGTGAGATTTGTCAAGATCCTCCTTGGCTTCCCCTCACTGTTCCCTCTGGGCATCCACATCCTGTGGGCTCTTCAAAGACCCCCCTGGGCCTGCTCTTCTCTGTCTCCAGGGAGCTGCAGGGAGAATGGAAAGAGAGAAGGAAATCATTTGAGGCCTGGAGACATCTTCCTTTGTTCAGCTTCTCAAGAAAAGCCAGCTGCACCATGATGTGATTATAATCCTTACACCATAGAAGAATAAATGCCTGGAACTGGGAGCTAGAGAATATCCAGGGAGAAACCCAGCACTGCAAGCAGAGTAAGAGCAACTCCACCCATCCTGGGTGGTTTTTGGGGGGATGGATTCAAAACGACTCCCAACAGCAAAACCCCACAGGGCATGAACATATAAGCTAGAAAATATCACTGAAGATAAATTTCATTAGGCATCTTGGAGACCAAAATTTTGAACAGTGTGATCATGGTCTAGAGGCAGAATTATTCATTAATGTCAATTCCATCGCTGCCCAATTTTTTTTGCCTTTGAAAGAAGTATATTTATTAAAGGAATATGTAATTTCCTGCTGGAAACCCAAGCTTCTAATGGGATCAGGTCAAAGTTATTATTTCTGAAGTGATAATAACAACCTTTCAGACACCACATCTTAACTTTAAGCAGTGACTTCCAAATTTTTGGAAAAACGTTTTTTTGAGTCCGAAGAAAAAGTT
>VZTR01029538.1:385266-402095 GCA_013400775.1 Chaetops frenatus | reverse complement strand
TTTTTTTATGTCAGAAGGCAGTTTCACCTGGCAATGGACTGGGGAGAGTTTTACCTTGACAGAAAGTCCTAATCCTCTCCAAATTATCTGATTGGCTGTAATTTGAGGCAGAAAGTTTTAGGAAGAGCATTCAGTGGGCTGTGGACTTTGGTGGGAATCAGAATGCCTCGATCATCTACCATGCAGATTTTGCTGTTTCTTCAAAGCCAGAGAAAGGACTTTCCAAAGTGAGTTTAAGGATCTATCTTTTTCTGTAAGAGTTAAGGAATAGAATTGATGTAATCACTCACCCACGTAGCAGCTAAAGTTTTGCTACTGCCCATTGCTGCTCAACAAATGTTGTTTACTTTCTTCTGACCTTCTCCCACAGTTCTGAGCTGCCAGTTTCAAGCCTCCAGTCAAGAGAGGCTGTTTAGAAAGCAAATGAACAAAGAGTGGGTACTTGGTATGAAAATCATCTTTCAGAAAGTCACTGTGCATACATTTGGGGAGGTGGGGATTGAATTCTCAAGCACAGCTCCCTGAACAGCTCCCTGCACAATCTGGCATTGACAGGGAGCAGAAGAGATATTGGGGGTCATCTCACACAACTCCACATTCCTTTAGTCACAGAAATATCCACAAATCAACTATTTACAAGCATCCTGCCACGTTCTGTATTGCTGTCCTTGTTAGCAGAGAAGGCAGGAGTGAACTTGTTAATCCTCATAAAATCAGGAAAAATTACTTTGTAAGGGAAATTTGAAATACAAGGAAATGAGCAGATACACTTTTAAAACTGCAGCATAGTGGGGTTTGTTCCTTCCTCTTTTTAATTAGCCTTTTTATTTTCTGAGGTAAATTTTAATGAGTAATTTAGTAGAGCATTGTGGTATTTTATTCACTATTGAATTATGATCCTATCAAGAGTATTAAGTTTGTTGTTATTACTATTATTATTATTATTTTGTTCCTTTATCTTCATGACCACACAATGCAGCTTCTGGAAAATAAGTGAATGCTGGCACTGCACCACCAGCAAAATAAATACAGAGAAGTGTGACTAATATTTAAACATATTCACTTATTTTCCATGCAACACTTGAATATCGTTTGCTTTACTACTTTCTGTGGTAAATTTTATTTCCATCCACTGATAATTTAAAATTGCTTTCTACTTGAATTATGAAACACATCCTGAATTATGCAACTTGTGTCTGAGATCACCTGTATTCCACTTCACAATTTTACTGACTCTCCTTAAAATATCCACATATTTCCAAGGAAGGAGTATGAAATATTTACTTGTAACCTCACTTGGCACCTTTTGGAAAGGGAAGAAAGGAAAAAAAAAAGTGGATATTATAAAAAAAATGTTACCAAGAATATTGCTGTGGCTAGACAGCAATACAGAGTACAGACTGAAACCACTAAAATGTGAAATTTAATATCAGAATTGTAATTTAGTTTTGAAAAAACTGTTTTTCAGTCTCCTGGTATCAGGAAATAGTTACCAAGCAACACTGTAGATATTGGTAATGCAGGCAGATCTATTCAAATAAAAATTATTGAGAACATTGTCATTATCAGTGGAGCTATGTTATTGCTAGATTCATAACCCTTGGTGTCTGGATTATTTCACATTCTATTTCTTGAGCAAAAATCTGCTTTTCCTGAAGAAGCTGTCCTGAAAGTTACCTCTGTTAGATGAAGCTTGCAGGGATGTGCCACCATCTGCTGAAGTTGCACCTGTATTTTCTGGGCTGAATGCAGGGAAGGCTGCCAAGCACTGAAGGGCAAGAAGATGGTGAGTGCATGCACAGAGTGTGTGTGAGAAGCAGCTGAGGAATAGGAACACTCTCGCAGCTTTTGAAATGGGATTTCAGCAAGAACCTTTCTATTAAATTCCAATTGTTCCGTTTTTCCTCTGGAAAACAGCAAATAAAGGGTTGACATCCAGAATTTTAGATCCAGGATGATCTCCCTGGTACCTGGAATCAGCCTGCATTTTTGAAGAAGCTGTCAGCCCAGCTGCCAAATTGTGTCTTGCAGGCTGGCTGTGAGGTACAGAGCCAGGGGTTGCCATTTCCTTGCCACGTGGCCTTGGGGAAAGGAGCCATGGATGCTGCTGCAGACTGAGTCAAACTGGTGGGAAAAATCCTTGTCCTCTTTGGCTGCAAGAAGTTCTAGGGCACCTTAGAGCAGGCTGCTCAGTCAGTGATCATCTCCAAAAGCCCAGGAAGGAGCCTTATTCCTGTTCAATCCAGACATGTGTGCAACTGGAGCCCCACTGGCCAGAACAGTGGACTTGCATTTCAATTCTGTCCAGAGCTGGAGGGTTTAGGGGACACACAGACACTGCAGGCAGTCAGTGCTCATTGTTCCTGCATTGCCCAGCTGTGCAAAGTGAGTCTGGCCCAAGGAAAGGCCCTGGGAGGCCCTTTCAGAAAGGGATTTGAGTGTATGTCTTTCAATTCCCCATTAAGTGGTTAAAAAGGAGATTTTTTTCCTTTCCTTGAGAAGGTGCACAGTTGCCTTTAAGTTATCTGATGCCCTCATCAATTTCTTTTCCTGAAAGAAACAGGCTGGAAGACCCTGAATCTTTTGCTTGACTGCTTGGCCCAAGCATGGAAATGGTCATGAAACCTGTGATAAATGGAAGAAAAAGTGTCAATAATTCAGGGGAGAGCTATAAAGAAATGGCAGCCTCTTGGAAGGTCTGATTTACAGCAATAATACCCAATCACCTCAACCTGCTGTGTGTTAAAGAAGTTACTCTAAAGAAACCTGGAGCACTCTCTGCACCCTGCACCTCAAAGGAGGGTCTCCTGTGCTCTCCTCTTCTTGCCTTTTTTTTTTTTTTTTNTTTTTTTTTTTTTTTTCTGTATGAAATGGAACAAGGAAAACATTTACTTGTGGATTTTGGGACATCCCATTGCCAACTGGCATCTGACTCTGTAAAACAAGAAATATCTGGCAGAAGTTAGACTTGGGCTTGGGCTAAATCAGCAAGTTGGAACTGTCAGTTTCTGCAAACAGTTTTGGGGCTGACGCTCGTGGGAGACAGGAGGGGTGTCTGCTTTTGCTGCTATCAGTCTCCTGATCCCACAAACCAGGTCTGCTGGACTCGCCTCAGTAGAGCAAAAGGCAGAAGACAGCAAAAGCCAGCAGGGCAGGGATATTTGCTTTCTAGCTCCTCTCTCCTCTGAGGACAAAGGAAGCTGGAGAAGCCAGCAACTTCTTAGTTCCACTTTTAAGTTTAGACTGGAGAAGATTTATCCATTTAAACACGTGCATCTTCTCAAATGATAGTGGCTTCTTTCTCTCTTGGTGTAAATACTTGCAAGGACCACAGTTTAGATCCTCAAGGGTTGCCTGCTGTGGGCAATTAAAAGGTTCTGATAAACAGAAGGACAGTCTTTTATCACAGACATCTCTCTTCATAGGCAGTGGTAAGAGTGTCCCTCTCACAGGATGAAAAACATTCTAAGCTGCTGATTACAATTTTTAAAGGCAAACCCTGTGACAGAAAGCCACAGTGCTGATCTTATCTTGTAAAGATGCTACATGCTGTATGTTTCTGAACTTCTGTCTATGCCTATCTTCTTATAATGTAGAGAGAAAATTATTTGTTACAGTGTTTGTACCCAATTTAATTTAAGATGGGAAATCAGTGAGTAGGAGGAGAGGGTGGAAGGAGGGGGGCAGGACCTGCTCCATTTACAGCTCTTAAAAATAGCAAGTGAAGCCAGAAACCCATACAAAACCGAGCTAGCCACATCCACACGCAATGCATTTCCAAACAGAGGATATCTCCAGTACTTCCCAATTATGTTCAGTTCACTGCAGCAGGTGACCCCAATTTCTTTGAAAAATCTTTATAACAGTCCTTTCTCAGAAAACCTACATGGGGTGCTCAGAATAAAAGTCAAGGCCATAAGAGTTTCACTTCTTTGGGCTTCCTTCAGATTAAAGTGTGTGTATTACGTGACCGAGGAGAAAGCTGGAGGACGAGGATGCTTCAGCTGCATGTGGACATTTAAAGCCAGTGGCAAGACGAGTTGGAGGTCATCAAAATGAAAAGCTGAGCCACCTGTTGTGTTCACCCCTTGGAGGACCCGTGCCCTGCCTCTGTTTCCTTCTCTCCCTGCTCCCACGGGCCCTGTGGCTGCTGTGGCTTGGCCCTGCTCTTGGCAGCCAGCTGGGGTTGATCCTGCTCTACATTTGTGCCCTTGGTAAAGGAATGGACTCCCTTTGGTTTCATGGTTGTCAGTAAGGCAGGGCAATGGAGAACAGGTCTGGCTTTATTTAATATCCATTTTGATACTTATTTTAGGAGCATTGGCATGAGAAGGACCACAGAGGGCACAAATGAAACTCTCTGAGGACACCGTGAGGAGGCACCAGTGTAAAGAGCACCAGACTGTCACAGGAGGGAGAACTGCACAACCCACAGGGGGAAAAGTAATAGAAGTGGAATTAAATTTTATAGTGCACAGGGTAAAGGGGCTTGGGGACCATTATCACTTTTTTGCTGTGTAGTGGGAGCTCATTAGCTAGGGATGACTGGTGCTGAGAAGGATTTGGGGGTATTGGCCATGGGACAACGGAGAGATCCCAGTGCTGTGAAAAGGCAATGGCAACCCAAAAATGCCTCTGACAGGTTGCTTTCAGTGAGCACCAGGGAGAGTTCATGCCATTGAACAAGGTACTACTTAGACCTCATCTGCAATCCTGTCTCCAGTTTTAATCAGCCATAGCTAAGAAAGATGAATTTAAATATGAGAAGTTTGCAATGAAAGGCTCAAATGTGTCTTAAAATGGAGGGGAAAAAAGTTCTTGAAAGTCATCATGTTCGAGGAAAATGACAATCTATGATATTGTTTAGTTTGTTACCTCAGGGTTTTGGGGTTTTTTTTATTACTTTAACACTGGACATTTAAATGCTAGATAAACAAAATACAATTTGTTTTACAATAGAGAATGACTCCTCTATCCATTTGCAGTAACAGAAGTGTGTAGCTTTGTGCTAAAATAGCCAAATTAAATTGGATTCCAAAGCTATAGTTCAGTCATTTAATTGCAGTTTGTAGTAACATGGGCCTGAATATCTAAAATAATTTCCAGTGGTGCATAAATGGCTTTATGGCATTTGGAAGTGTGTACAGGAATGGCTCCCANAAAGAAGGGGAGAAGTTACGTATATCCATTGCAGCCTTAATTCCTTGTTATACCTACCAGAACATACACTATTCTTATGCAGCTACAACTGTATTTCATCATCTGTGTTATGCCACCACACACTTTGTGGACATTTTATCTTCTTTTCACTGCTTTCCATGCAGGTTCCATCTGCCTGGCATGGCAGGCTCCAGGAAGCTGGAACAGCACATCTTGGCCATAAACTGAAAACAAGCAGGAGCCAGAACACCACAGCTGCCTCCTCTCCCACCCTCTGCCTGGGTCTCTCTGGAGGTCTGGGGACAAGTGCTGGTGTTGGGAGGGGTCTCAGCAGTGCCCAAATCACTCCCCAGCTGTCCTGTGTTTAGTGCACGACCTGGGCTTTTCATGGCTGTGCCTTTCACCCTCAGCTCCTGCAGAGCCAGGCTGAGACATCATCAGTGGGTGATACCCAGATTTTTGGCTCTGTTAGACCCAGGGGGCTGGAGGGAGTTGAACTATTCCAGCTGCCTATGTACTGTTTCCTGGAATTCCCATCCATTTTCCATAGACTGGTGGAGGAGGGGAAGTCTCTGAGGATGCTATCACTGTTTTTCTCTTTGTGGGAAGTGTGAATTTTACTTTTGGCACACAGATCCCAATTCTGAAAACTGATGCCCTCCCTTACTTTTGGGACTGGGCCATCTGTTTGCAATAAGAAAGGTAATGGATGTTAAACCCATCTGTGATCTCTTCTCAGAAGCTGCTTGGTTTCCCCAGGTCTGCACCCCCCTTCTCTCCTCACCCACCAGCTTTGGAGGTGAGTGATGGTTCCCGTGGGACACAGCACAGTCACCTGCTCCTTTCACTTACTGACAAAATACTGTTGGTTGAAGGAATTCCAGGTGATTTTGGTGTAAAGCTTAGATAAATGAAAGGTCTGAAGGTTTCATTAAATAAACAATGGGTGAGCAAACATTTTCTCATAGGCATCTCAGGGCAGGGAGCAGGCTGCAGCCCATGGGCAGCCCTGTGTCCAGCTTTCCTCTCTCCTCTTCCAAAGGGACCCTCACAACCTCTCCCTTCTCACACAACTTGATGAACACCTGCTCCTTGACTAAAATTTGGGTGTTCCACTTGTGGGACAGGTAAGACCATGGCTGTTTTTAAGAAGCATCAATATGATTCAAAGCATGTAGCAGAGAGTTCATTCCCTGTGTTACCACCTGCCCAGATGCCTCACCCACAATTAATGGATATATTAGGGGTATCAGTGTGTCTGCATTGAGATCAGCCAGCAGCTGATGTTCTGTCCTGTAAGAGAGGTTTGGAATGGTCAGAAAACCTCCCCTTATCTTCTTAGAGGGTGCAAACTCTGTCTCAGTCAAAATGTTGGGCTCCAGTGTCCAAACTTGACAGCAGTGCTGTTTGTTCAGACAGGAAAAAAAGCTTCAAGGCTTTATCTAGGAGATGCCTGGAAATATTTGCATTGAGCATCACTGTGCATAGTCTAGAAAACACCTGCTGCAACATTTTGTAAAATATATTTTGAGACTGAAAGGCCAAATAGTCTAGAGATGCTCATCAGCTAAACCCATCAATATCTGTTTTCTGAGCATGGGCCAGAGAACAGTATCTTGGATACAGCACAAACTGACAGACAATATTATTGTCAAGCAGAGAAACTATCAGGTCATACTTTAATTCTTCTCAGCTGTCCAGGGAGTTTATTTAATCTCCAGTGCAAAGGGAGGATTCAGAGATATATCTAGCTGAGGCAGAATAGATGTGGTAAAGGCATATTTAATGGCATGTTGTTAAGATTTTATCATGTCCACATGTGAGCTTAGTAATGTGGAAAGTTCAACAATTCTTCTGCCATAGAAAAGAAGATACCCTTTTTAGCATAGATTTTAATCTGCAACACATAATCTTTACTGCAGATAGCATCCTGGAGATTACTGGCTTTATCTATTTCTTGGTCAATTTGAACTCTCTTTTTTTATAGTCTGTGAAAATACCTGCATGCACTTTTGTACATGTCATCCAAGAGTGTTTATAGAGTGCAGGCCTGCTTGCTTTTTTTTCCTATTTCTTCAGGAGCATCAGGGGTGTTTCTGTACTACAGGGTGAGTGTAAAGTAGTTCTAGTCTGAACTATCCCCATATACCAGACCCAGATAATCTCAGAGAAGGACCCCCCAAGAAAATATGCAGATGCCCAAATCTCAGACTGCAGGGAGTGCCAGAACCTGGCAGTAGTATTGAACAGCAGAAGAGATGAAACCTGTGTAGGATGTGACCAGGGGAATGTCCTATCCTAAACCTAGACATATCAAACAAACAAGTTAGCCCATCTCATACTCAGTTGCTGAAATATCACAGAGTCTTCTTGGCTAAAGTTAAAGTAGGAAACCCCAACCCATATTTGCGATAATTTTATCTATGCCAAGTCATCACGTTAAGCATAAATTGTTTTACTTGCATCTCTGAAAATTCACACATCTCAAGGATTTGCATGCTAACAAAAAATAAATTCAAAATTCAGTACCTGCAGCCAGAATCTTTGTGGGGAAGCCAAGCCCAACAAAAGCCATGAGCATTTGGGGAGTACTCCCAGACCATAAGTATGAGCAGCATTAAAGCTGGGTGGGACAGCGTTGTCTCTGCTTCTGCATTTGTTGAGGTATCTGATGTGCAGAGGACAAATAAGGCCACAGCTGACAGTGCTATTGTGCTGGCTTTTTTCTCAAATCCTTGTGCTTGGGGAAGAAGAAAGCACAGAAAGCATTGTTGACAGTTCCATTGTATACTACTGAAATTGCTGTTCCTAGCTTTTCTGTAATCACTTTTGCCATTAAACATGTGATTTAGCTATAAATTATCACCCTGACCACAAGCACTTCTTCCATAAACTCACTGAAAAGCAAATTAACCTTTTCTCTCTAGAATGAACTTTCTTATTAATATGAAAATCAATTCAGTCATTTTTGCTTTGGTTGCCCCAGCCTGTTTGCACTTTCCAAGCTGAATAGTGACTGTCCAGTTAATCATTTAAGCAGAATTCATTTTAAGAGCCAATTAAAAAACCCCAACCCAATAATACAGTAAGTGATGTTCTGGAAAGCTTTTCATTACTGCATGTGTGGTTTCTAATTGAAAAACAGAATGTCTGATTATGGCCCTGATTATTCCACCCTGACCTTGGAGCAGCTGCACAGGTGGTGAACTGCACCAGTGCAGTTTAACACACCAGCAAAACTTAGCAGCAGCCCATGGGCACCCACACACTTTTCAAGTGGCTGCAGATCCAACACATTCCTGGGCATATCTCTGAGGTCATTTGTCCATTGGATAACTCCATCAGGACCAAATTTTCCTTTTCAGGTGGTAAACATTATTATTTAGCACCTGTTCTGATGCAGTATGCATAAAGTCTTCCTCACAGAAACACGTTGGGCTTTTTATTACCCGAGTTAAAATTCATTCAAAGACCAGAATTCCACCAAGATCAAAGGAATAAAGTCTGCATGCAGTGAAGACAGAGCTGCAACAGAACCCAAGTGCTGGGTGGGTATGGACACATGAGGCAGTGGGAAAGGATACACAGGCTTTTCCTCTGTTCTCACTATCCTGCAGCCACAGCAGATGTTAAGGAATATTTTTTCTGCTTGTCAGGCTATCACCTCTCTCACCAAAACCCAAATAGCAGAAAGATATTTCTGCTTTCTGATCTCTCTTTTCTTCCTAAACTCAGTGACACCACTTTGGTTTTCCTATCCCCACCACCATCAATGTTTTCCTCTTTTGCAGGCACGAATGCAGAGAAAGATGCAGCCATATCCAGTCTTACTAAAGAATGGGCTCTGAAAAGTTAATGCATTCAGACTTCTGATGACAGCAAAATAATTAAATCTGCAGTAAAACACTGACTCATGTGGTACCTTAGCAAAATGTCAGATTTCATGGTGGCACAGCATCACTTCTGTCCCCAGGCTCTCAGGAGTGTTGTTTTAGACTCTTTGATGACTCAAAGGAGATTAAAAGTGTTTTTAGGACACTTTCAGAAACATATAAAAGGCAAATAGAAAAAAAAAGCTGAGATTCTGTGGCAAAGACTGAAGGTTCCTGCAGTGAGAAATGCTGAGGAGAGCTCTGTCACACAACTCCTGCCTACGTGCAAGCTTAGGGACAAGATCCACACCCACATCCAAACCCCCTGGAGCAAACCCACTGATCAGCATCCTAATTTTGGACTGCTCAAACACCACTGGCAGCTTTCTCCCCTCTCTGCAGGTATATGAAGAATTGCTACATTTCTCAAAGGCTCAGAGCAAAGCTGGTGTCAGCTGGGACCTGGAAACAAAGCCTCCCTCCAAATGAGGATGGATCTGTGGGATTTGGGGGGGCATGTAGAGAGGATAGAGAGGCAACAGGTTGTTTTCTTCTAGAAGATGGCCAAAGGAGGAGGTGGACCCCCTTTTCATCCAGCAGACAAGAAAATGGGAGCTGCTGCCAGGACTGCAGCAGTGTTTTCTATGCTTTGGAATAAGCCAGAACTGGGTAAACACCTTTGGAAATGAGAGACCTTCTTTTTCTTTTCTGGCCCACTGCACCTTGGGTTAATTGAAGAGAAATGCAGCACATCTACTTTCTGTCTGTGACCAAGCAAATATTTAACTATTTCTCACCAAGGGAAATGGGAGATCTCTTCCATTTGCCTGGGAATAATTGCCACATTGCAAACCCTGCAAAATCTTGAAGACTGCAAAAAAAAAAAAAAAAAAAAAAAAAAAAAGGAATTGTGAGAGCTCTCCTGGTTCCTGGGGGATAATTGAAGACCACAGTGCACACATGGGCTTGCACTGGCTGCTGTCACAAGTTCTTGCTGCCAAGGACATGGAACACTAGTAAGGAGAGGAAAGAATGCACCCAGACCTGGAGGAATTTTACTTGGTGATTGGGAAAAGGAGAGGGTACCTGGCTACAGAGTGGAAAGTTACCAAAGAGACAGGGGAAGGGAAAAATGAGGATGAGTTTTCCTGCCACTGCACACCCACATGCTGCAGAATTTTGGGCACAACTGCTACTAAAAATGTCCTTTTTATTATGTTTGTCTCCTGAATAAAAAAAAAAAAAATTCACCCCATCAATTCCCTGCTCTGAAATTAATCTTTACCTTTTTGCCAGTGTGTACATTGGTGAAGGGAACACATAATACTATCCAGAAGTATAATGTTAGTGTCTGTAAATATATTTCTGACCTCTTTATCTTCTTGTTCTACCACTTGTCATGTGCCCCAGGCCAGTGTTGCTCTAACAGCTGTATTGAGTAGTACAAGCTGAGCTGGAGCTTTGAGGCAATTTTTTTGTCTGCTCACTTGTTAAATGTGTGCTCTGCTTTTTGTAATGGTGTTAAACTGAGCTCCCTGGATTAAGCAGTTAATATAGGTCAAAATTAGTCCTTCAGGGACAGGCCAGACTCAGCCTGCTACTTCCCTTACCTGCAGGGCTTAGCTGTGAAGTTTGTCTCCTCATGTAATTTTGTGGGGTTGCTGGGTACTTCCCAGTAATTTCAAACACTGGTGGCTTTGCTAAAATCATCTGTCCGTAAATCTCCTTTCTAATAAGCTGTTGCTTTGTTTCTAACTTTTTTTTTTAAATTTTTCTGATTCAGACTCACTTTATTAAGCAATGCCTACGTATTGCCCTTGCCCTCATAAATAAAAATACCTCCTCAAAGCTTTCAAAGTACTTAGCTGCCCTGCATAGTGTGGTGAAGAGGGTGAAATAGAATCTATCATGAAATGTCATAGCCAATTCAAACTGGACGAGCAATTAGTGAACTAATAATAATGTTGCAGCAAAGTTTCTTCAGAAACCTTTAATTTCAACATCAATAGGCATCATACATATCCCAGTGTGAAATAACAACTTTATAGCTTTGGTCGGTCCTGGTGATAGAAATGCTTAAAGAACAAAATAAAGGCATTTATGACACTGTTAATGGAATGATTAAAGCTTCAGATGAAAATGCACAGGAGAAGAAATGTTCCCTTAGCTAATTTGCTTTGTACTTTTATGGTGTCTCCTGTGGGAGAATGTGGAATTCCAGGCCTGGATGCACAAATAGAGAATGACTGCTAGCTGCACTCTGGTGGTGCTGGTCTCCCCAGGCTGCCTCTCTATCCAGAGAAGAGGCAGAAGCCTTGTGGTGCCACTCAGAACTGCCCTGTCTCCTTAGGCAGAGTTAGTTTTTGGGAATTAACCCTTCTGCCTTCCTGTCATATTTGTTCACTGGACAGGTTGAAGTTATTGCAGCTCATCCTCACTGTTTCAGTTCCTGATGGCTGAAATTGAAAAGCCTTGTTTTGCACTAACCCTCTTGCATTGAACTTCCTTGTTTTCTTTTGAAATAAAGAGAAAGGGGACTTAGTCCAAGTTTAAAGACAGTTTAGCTTTATAGCCCTCAGTATAGGATCCATCATTAAAATTAAGCATGTACTTAATTGGTTTCCTGAATACAGATGGATTTAAGCACATGCTTAAATGCCTCGCTCACTTGAGGCCCTAATGGACCATGCAAATTTAAAAGTTCACTTCTCATTGAGATAAATGGAGTGGATAATCATAAATTTATCAGAACAGAAGCTGCTGCTCACTGTATGTGTTGGCAGCATCTTTCAGCATTGTCCTCCCCCTCTGCCTGGGATATCTAGAACTTGCTGAAGTAGAAAAAGTAGCAACAGAATAAGAACTGGTTTTCCTCATTCAGAACAGATCTCCAGGACAGTATTTGGTGGTAAGATATCTGCGCATCTGCCACAGAGAAAAGAAATATTTTCCAAACATAAAATCTCATAATTAAAAAAAAATTAGTGGAAATTAGGTGGAAGCAGAAACACCCAAGGAAACAGAAGGGATGCTTATGACTGAAAAATCCACCAGCTACTTCATAGCTTTGCCCTCTCTTTCTTAATAAACTTTCTTTCAGCTGGACAAGGATTGTTACAATGGTTAGCACTGAACACCCTGCCCAGCAATGCATGAAGTGGCCAGCAAGCTGCTCCCTGAGAAGCAGCCCAGCAAAGACCAGTGAGATGCAGATTTGTGTCTGGGTTTTCTTGTATTTGATGGGATTTTCTAGCATTTTATAAGGTTTGAACCCATGTTTCCTCAGTAAGAGATCAGTATTTTCTGCGATGGGTTGCCTGGTTTTGAAGTAGACAAAGTGTGGGAAATACTACAAAAATATTCTGGAAGGAAGAGNTGACAACCAGGAAATTTATCACATTGTCCCCTTACGATGCATTTCACCAAGCTATGCATGTTACACTATATAGCTATATATATATATATATATATATAATATAGTTATATTATTATTGTTATCACTTTCATTTTACTGAAGACCACAAAATTAAGTATTTGTAAGAATTGTAAAATTACTTGGGGGGTGTGTGAAATTCACGTTTTACCATAAAAGCATAAAGATAAATTTGCTTCACATCTCTAAGCAAGGTGAAAAGATATTCTGCAGGAACATGCTGTCATTATATTGATCTGTAATACAGCATTGCTGTGGCCATAAACTTTGCACAGAGTTTGCAAGGTGGGAGGACTTGCTCTGCCTGAACTTTTCTTGACCTGCCTTCAGCCTTTTTTTTCTGTATTTAAAGCATTACATAATAAAACCATATGATGAAGAGGAGTTNCAGAGAAGAGGCAGAAGCCTTGTGGTGCCACTCAGAACTGCCCTGTCTCCTTAGGCAGAGTTAGTTTTTGGGAATTAACCCTTCTGCCTTCCTGTCATATTTGTTCACTGGACAGGTTGAAGTTATTGCAGCTCATCCTCACTGTTTCAGTTCCTGATGGCTGAAATTGAAAAGCCTTGTTTTGCACTAACCCTCTTGCATTGAACTTCCTTGTTTTCTTTTGAAATAAAGAGAAAGGGGACTTAGTCCAAGTTTAAAGACAGTTTAGCTTTATAGCCCTCAGTATAGGATCCATCATTAAAATTAAGCATGTACTTAATTGGTTTCCTGAATACAGATGGATTTAAGCACATGCTTAAATGCCTCGCTCACTTGAGGCCCTAATGGACCATGCAAATTGAAAAGTTCACTTCTCATTGAGATAAATGGAGTGGATAATCATAAATTTATCAGAACAGAAGCTGCTGCTCACTGTATGTGTTGGCAGCATCTTTCAGCATTGTCCTCCCCCTCTGCCTGGGATATCTAGAACTTGCTGAAGTAGAAAAAGTAGCAACAGAATAAGAACTGGTTTTCCTCATTCAGAACAGATCTCCAGGACAGTATTTGGTGGTAAGATATCTGCGCATCTGCCACAGAGAAAAGAAATATTTTCCAAACATAAAATCTCATAATTAAAAAAAAAATAGTGGAAATTAGGTGGAAGCAGAAACACCCAAGGAAACAGAAGGGATGCTTATGACTGAAAAATCCACCAGCTACTTCATAGCTTTGCCCTCTCTTTCTTAATAAACTTTCTTTCAGCTGGACAAGGATTGTTACAATGGTTAGCACTGAACACCCTGCCCAGCAATGCATGAAGTGGCCAGCAAGCTGCTCCCTGAGAAGCAGCCCAGCAAAGACCAGTGAGATGCAGATTTGTGTCTGGGTTTTCTTGTATTTGATGGGATTTTCTAGCATTTTATAAGGTTTGAACCCATGTTTCCTCAGTAAGAGATCAGTATTTTCTGCGATGGGTTGCCTGGTTTTGAAGTAGACAAAGTGTGGGAAATACTACAAAAATATTCTGGAAGGAAGAGGAAACAGATCAAAACAATGTATTCATCCAGATACCATGATTTCAAATGCCATTCCTTAGGATATAAGAGTACGAATTTTCATGAAATCTAATTGTGCTGGGCACGTGCTGGATAATCCAGTGGTAGGCTCTGGGCATTTGCTGCTTTTTAGAGTCAAGTGTACAGAAAAGTCTCAACAGCTGTTGCCTTTGTTTATACAAGGCTCAGCACTCACCAGCTTTTTAAATTTCTTTATATGTTACAACTTCTAGGTCAGTTTTGAGCCATACTGGATCATAGAATTAAAAATGCTGGAAGCTAAAATAGCAAGAAATGCTGTCCAGAAAGGTGACNTATATATATATATATATATATATAATATAGTTATATTATTATTGTTATCACTTTCATTTTACTGAAGACCACAAAATTAAGTATTTGTAAGAATTGTAAAATTACTTGGGGGGTGTGTGAAATTCACGTTTTACCATAAAAGCATAAAGATAAATTTGCTTCACATCTCTAAGCAAGGTGAAAAGATATTCTGCAGGAACATGCTGTCATTATATTGATCTGTAATACAGCATTGCTGTGGCCATAAACTTTGCACAGAGTTTGCAAGGTGGGAGGACTTGCTCTGCCTGAACTTTTCTCGACCTGCCTTCAGCCTTTTTTTTCAGCTGGTTTTGTTGTGACAGCAATTTCTCCAACTCTTTAAGACTTTCTGACTGACTTGCTTTACTTTTCTTTATCTTTCTGTGGTGCTACCGTGGTTTCACCAGTACTGGTAAATATGGGCCAGGCAGGACAAGAGAGACACAGGGGTCAGTGTGGAGGGGTAGAAACCTGGGGTGATGAAATAGGGAACACAGACCTGACACCAAAGGCCCCAGAGCTGAAGAAATGCAGATCTAGAGCTGGACTACTCTGGTTTTTAGGATAAGCAAGCATACAAAGGAATTGTGTCTGGCACATGTAAATCCACCATAAAAAAATGGCTGTAACTCAGAGGTGCAGGTCAGTGAAATAAAGCCTGGCTGTAAAAGCATGCTAGCAAACTTATAAAAATGGCCCTGAATGAATCCAAGACAGAGAAAGTGGAAAACTTCAGAGTGAACGTTGTATTCCTCCTGGCAAAGGACTCTGGGTGCTGACAACTCTCTGGGAACACAGCCACCATGAGAAAGAAACCCCCACCCCAAGGGGGGAGAGGAATACCAGAAGGGTGAGCAGAACGTCATGAAAAGAGGCAGAAACTAAGTTCATGGGTAAAAATTTAACTGCATTGTCATTTTTATTGCTGGACATTTTCTGCATTGACCTATTTTTCCTCTTTACATAACAATTATAGGTGGAATAAGAAGGATTCTTGGATGAGACTCCTAGGATTTCAATTGTGCTAATGATAAATTTTGACTCTGTATAAGCTATGTTTCTCTTTGCCTGTGAACAAGATTTTATCTACTCAAGGAAGTAATTTTGAAATCATACAGGTATTTTACACTAACAGAAAGCTGTGTATTGAGATCCAGTGGTCAGAACTTCACGTGACGAAATAATGAAATCATTTTTATCTGCTGCCAGCAGCAATAAACACATACTAAAACAAAAAGCAAGCTGTGCAAAACGGGAAAATGGCCTTAAGAGGGAAATGTTACACAGGAAGGTGCAGGCTGCTGGAGTTTGTTTCGGCTTTGTCCTTTTGCCAATGGCAAGCTTTAGGCAAGAGGGAAATAATGAATCTCTGCAGCTCATGGAAACAGTCTGCCCTCCCTTCTGCACTTGCTGGGGAGTTGTTGTGGCACTGGCTGCCCACTCTGTCAGGATCCCTGTGTGTGCTCCCACGAGCTCCTCAAAAGGAGCAGTGTTTGCTTGGGCTGCTGGAGCTTTTCCCTCAGGAGAGCTGAGCGGGATAGCGGCTCAAGCCTGGGAAAAAAAATGGCTCTGTGCAATCCTCACTGAAAGGCCTTGGCTTTTCAGGGGCTCCAGAAGCTGTACATGGAATGAATTTTTACTGCCAAAATGGATCTTATTATTTGGAGTGGTTTAGGCTACATTTGTACAAAGCAGCACGTAACTGTCCTTTGGAGAGCTGCGGCGGGGTTTTATAAGAACATGGAATGGAAGCAAAGAGGTCGCATTAATTTCTGCTTTCATAATGTTGGGACTGTAAGGAAATATATTTTAAATAAGAATTGACATAGGAGACCTCCATGATAACAGCTTATATTGAAGGAAATCATTCTTATACAAAATATTTCTCAAGGCTCATAAAAGATAGCAATAACAAACACCATTATGCAGTATCTGGGAAATTCTATTTACTTAAAATGCTTTCTGCTTTTATTATTATTCAGGCTCGTTCCTTCAGTGGAAGTTCTGATTGAAGCTTGAGCAATGTGTATGATCTCATTACAACAGGGCTGCATTACAAAATCTGATACTGATCGTTCCAACAATGGCACCTCTCACTTATTATCTGTCACTTGGCTACAACAAGAGCCGTGCAAATTTCCTGCCATCAAACTCTGGCAGGTGGCTGGAAACCAATATAACATTCCACATACACCCCTGTTGCACTCGGGGGTGGGGGGAAAGAAATGAAGTGTGTTTAATATTCTGAGTGTGGCTGGTTTGGAGCACAGGCAGGTTTGTGCTTGGCTGGGGAGGGGACAAAAGGCCACTGTGTAAGCTGGATCCACATCCACAGGAACATTCCCACTGCACACCTTCAAGCCAGCCACAGACAGCCTTCAGGGCTGTCATTCACTGATTTCCAGCAACTGATTCCTGGTCTCATCATCAAGTTTCTACTGTGTGTGTGTGTCCAAGGCCAGGTAGATTTTGCCTTTGAAAGATGCAAGAGGCTGTGCAGTGTCAGGTAGCTACATACCTGCTTGTAAGGACAAAGATCCCTG
>VZTR01029538.1:348933-385247 GCA_013400775.1 Chaetops frenatus | reverse complement strand
AGGGGGAGGGGGGGGGAGGGGGGAGGAGAGTCTCCTCTCCTTGTTCCTGTGCAGCCTTCCTAAAATAATTCAACATTATTCTTTACCTATCCTCTACTTTTGTGGGGTTTGTCAGTACTGGCAACAACTGGTGGTGTAGGGTTACCTGCTCATAAGCCCTGCATCAGCAGGGCCTTCAAGTAAAAAGCCAACCCTTCCCATCCACCTGAAGTTAATAGATTTGTAACATTTTAAATTAGGATTAATTAGGTGAAAAGAAGCATTTTGAATGCATCACATATAGTAAGAGGAGACAGCAGTCTAAGCAGGAAAAATTCAGAACCTAAAAAGTGAGAAATAAGACATATGGAAAACCAGGAAAAAATATCCCTCTTGAGAAGGATGGGGTCCTTTTCTCCAGGCCTTCCTTCAAATTTTCAGCAACTTTCGGTGTTTCTGTGTTTGGGATAAAATGTTCCCTCTCCTGACTTCTCTTTGAAGCTCTTAAAGCCAATTTCTGCCATTCCTGAGGCTTGCTGTACATCTGCCCTCCTCTGCAGTAGCCTCTTGCTCCCTTCAGAAGTTCTCCAGTCTCCCACTCCTTCAGACTCTTCCCTGCTTTTCTCTTCTCCCCCCACTTGTCCTGCCCTTCCCTCCAGAGGAATTGGGAGTCTGGCTTGTTTGGATTCTCTAATGGAAGGTGTAGTTCCCTTTCCTCTCTTATTTCTAAGGGTGTTCCTCCTCAAACCACAGCACCAGCACCAGCCTTCCTCTCTGCTCTCCCTCTTCCCAGCACTCCTGTAGTGGTATCACATGAAATAAATTCCATGTGCCATCGTGCAAGTGCCTGCTGAGGAACTAAAGTCACTTTAACCTGCTCTAAAATCTGTTTGTGGCAAGGGCAGCACAACCCCCTGGCTGCAATGGGCACATTGTCTCCTCCCCTTCTCCTTTCTTACCTTTTCCTGGTTCCATAACATTGGGTTTTTCTGATAAATCTTGGTGGAAGCCTCATGCTGACCATTTTGAAGACATTTTCTGACAATCTGGTGGACAGGCTTGCTGAAATACAAAATTTCCATTTTGAGTATGTTACTTTTTCTCTTTTTCTGAAGGACTAAAAGTATCAGAGCAAAGTTGCTAAAGAAAAGCTATTGCTCTCCCTTTGTTTATAAGTGCACATCTTGATTAAACTCTGTGACTAGTTGGCTGCCAAAACCATTTAACATTATGAATTAATAAACCCATGAATTTTGCATAAGATGTTTTCTAGAATGCCTTTCTTGTTGCTGATTGCCATCCCTCTTAACAGAATAAAGCCTCCTGCTTGGGGTTGTTGCTGACACCTCAAAGTAGCTCATTTATCCAGGCGGTAAAACAGATTTAATGAACCATGAGAAACACCTGATTTTTCAGAAATGACCATAATGACAATGGTTCATAGATAATAACAGCCTATTTACCTGTGCCTGGGTTGCTCCAAATTTATTTTCTCTGGACAATTTCCTAACCCTGGCTACAGCAACCATATGATAGAGCTGTAGGTGTACAAGCAATTTGTTAATTAAAATTAATGCTGCACTATTGAGCTGTTGCCTTCAGCACATAGGTCTTCTGAAGAAAGCATGATCAGCTAACCCAGCAAATCTGTGGTTCTGACCAGTTTAAGAGATGAAGGATTTCTCTCCTAAACTGCCTACAGCCTTTCTGGTGGTTGTGAGCACTTACAATCCGCATATCCTTAGGATTATTGGCTCTCCCCTGGAAAGTGCAAAGCTCATTCCTGTCGGTGTCCAGGTTATTGGACTGATGTGTTTGCCAAAGGGAGCAAGAAGCCCTTTTACATTCTTATGTGAGCTAATCAGATTTACATCTAATCTGCTCGAGTATGATGGATTAGATGGGTGGGTGATCACTGGAGATGGAATCAGCGCTTCCATGCATGACAAATGCTTCCTATCCAGAGTTGCTGAACACTAAGAATGAGGAGAAATTAGGAGTTTGGTCTCACCTCTGTCCAAATTTGATCTGCCTCATGACACAGCAGCAGTTACAGGGTTAAAAATGCACACACATATAAGGAATATATACATGTATAAAAGTAATCAGGAAAAAGCAGTAGGAAACAAAATCCATTCAGCAGAGACAGTCAGATATCCTGGGTAGGTTTTATGTGGGACTTAGACATTTGAATTCAAGCACACAATTCACAAAAGCCTTTCTTAACCTTGCCAGCATCCAAAAGGATAAAGATACTTGGATGTTCACCAGAAAGTTCCCTGGTGTTCCTATCTTGCATCTGATCCTGCTCAGAAGTGGCAAAAAGCAATCTCCCTCCTGATATTCCCTTCTGGATGAGGATTCTCCTTGCTTTGAAGGCTGTTTTGTGATTTCATTTAACTTCCACAAATTGAAGACATGGACCTCACTGGGCTGGAGGACTGTGCTCCACCTGCTGTTCCTTCTCTCAGTCACCAAAATCAAATTCCTTTGTAATAAAATAGGAAGAAATTGTCCATGGTAAATTTAGGTACCTAAATCTTTGAGAACTAAGAGCCTTTGATCATCATAGACTTTGGAGGGCTCCAGTGTAATTGTCTTTCATTGGGCAGGCAGAATTTAAGCTTCGGGATCATTTACATGTTTTACTAATTCCTTTCTTAGATCTAATTATGGAACTGAGTTTGGATTTACTTTATATTAATGTCTTTATTTAGCATAAACACCAAAATGCATAACACAGCTTTCACAGACGAGCTTGCATTTCAAAATAAACTCCAGCCCCTCCATGACAGAAGATGAATTTTAGGCATTTGTAAGAGACAATTTTGGCACTTGTGTAAAGAAAAAGAGAGGCAGAGAAAAGAGTTGCAGCGATAATTTCCAAGGAGCCAAGTAATCTTGATACTTTTTTTCACATGCGTCCCACACTTTCAGAAGGATACATTCCACCTCTTCTGTGAGTGAAGAGTTTTGAGACGTGCAACATTTCCTGTGTAACAACATATCAGTTTCAGGTTGCGATGAGAAAAAATTGCTTTCAAATATCACGAGTTCAAAAGTGCAGCTGAAATTTGAAAGTATTAGTTTCACATTCTGCTTAAGAAAAACTGTGAAAAGAGAAGCAGAGAGGAGACTGAGGATAAAATTCCAATAAAAATAACATATCTATATCTAGCCAGACAGTTGGTATTATATATATCTATATAATACTGTGTGAATGACAAATATGGTAACAGAGCATTAAGGCTGCATGGTTAGGCAGTCAAAAGTTTGGAAACAGCCTGGTTAAGGTTGCTTGCTGTGCTGCTCTTCTCCCTCAGATCGTGAACACATTATGCCTTTTTTAAAAAAAAAAAAAAAAAAAACAACTTCCATACTTCTCTGCATAGTCTTTTCCTGATAGAATAAATATTTCTTGTATATAACCTCAGGAAACTTGAAATGTTGTTTATCCCTCTAAGCATTTGTGGATTTTCATTACCATAGTGGTGCAGAGAGTAACACAGATGCTCAGGCTGTTTTTTAGCCTTTGGTACGATTCAGATGGCACAGAAGGGCCATAAACCAGACACCACCAACCCACCTCCCCACCCTCCTCCCATATTTCCTTCTGTTGTGTCTGATAGAGATGCTTCTCTCCTGCCTCCCTCCTTCTGCCATTTTTGCATTAAGTAAAATGAAACACAGCAGTGCAGCTTTGCAAATGAGGAAAAGAAAGCTGGCAAGGCCCTTTCTCCATCATCACCCCTGTGCATTCCAAAAGGTGCAGGGCAGCACCTCCTGCAAAACCTTCATGTGATTTGTCCTTGTCTGTCTCTCAGGCTGGGTGGAGACCCTCCAAGACTGGGGGAATCCAGGTCTAACTTTTATTCTGTAGCAGTCATGACCATGTTTGAACTCTCCCACCCTCCTCCCACAGACACATGGTGGCCTCTTTTTGGAAGGGCTACTGAGCCTGCAGAGAGCAGCTTTTTCCCACCTGATTTCTGAGGTGTCCTCAGCTCACTGCTGTCAGTCAGCAGAGAAGCTCCCCAACTTCAGGGCAGCTTGGAGTCAGCTCACCTCCGAATTGATCTCCCTGATAAACACAGAAGCTTCCACTGCTACTCTCTGGATATTTTTCTTGGCACAGAATAGGATCTCTGAATTTGATTCCTTTCATTTTCACACTGGTGACCTGTGTATCTTCTAACCTCTCAATCTTGAACCAGAGCACGGCATTGCAAATCTTGTACCCACAGGAAAGGGGACAAGACTACTGCCCCTTCAAAAAACCACCTGATCCTGATGGTCTCACAGCTGAGTTGTGCTGGTGCAGACCTGGACCATGAATTTTAATGACCATGTTATTCTGAGGGTCCAAATAATTACCATAGCATCTGATGGAGAGAAGAAAATACTTGTAATAAATTTAAAGATATCCAGTGCATATGTTTTCTACATTTCAGACAGTCTAGAGGGCAAGATCACAGCTGCCTGTATAACCCTTCCCTTTCCAGGTAGGAGTGGGCAAATATCCAGTTTTGGATGTGGTTAATAACTTTACTAGTTCCAGATGATCACAATACAACATACCATGATGATACCAACAGTCACCTGGTAGAGGTCTCTCCTGAAACAGCAGAACATGAGTGCTCTTTCATTCAGTTTTTGGTAAAATCTGCAAGGTTATTTGACATCACCTTCATCATCAGCTAAGGCTAAAGTGGAAAGGAGAGGAGGAGTAGCCACATTCTACCAGGACTTCTGTCTGTGGTTATTGACCAGTGGAAGAGAAGGGACAAATGGGGAGGGGGTCCAGGCTTGCAAAGCAAAGGCATTTGTGTGCCTTTATTGTATCTGCTGGGAGCTTCTTATTCCTATATTTATTTACTCAGAGCTGAGGCTTCAGCATTAGCCTGATTCTCACATGTTCTCTGTAATGAGTGTGCAGGGGATTCAAACCCATTTTACTGCATGGCTGACTAAGAGACTAAAGCAAAAGGGGCAAAATATAAACTGTCAGCACGAGGTGGAAGCAGCACATAAAAAAAAAAAAAATCATACTGTATCTTTTCAGCTTCTATTGCATTTTGGAAGATGGCATAAAATTCTTACCTGAAGTGAGATTTTTAAAGCTTAAGGAACACAATGTAATTCTCTCATGCGACTTCATGATCTTTTATAAACCTGTGCTCAGCTTAATAGATTCCTATTCTAAAGTTATGATAGGGCAAAAAGAAAACATAACGTGTTGAAAACTCAGAGCAAGATCAGCAGGCTGTACGAAAGAAAGAATGAAAAAAATAATGTTCATCTGGGAAAGTCAGGAACTCTTCAGCAATTTTATTATAAATAACTCAATTATATTGTATAATTCCCATGATTGCCAGAGACCTCATTGATTACTCACAATGGTACTGCATTAGGCTGCTGATAATGAGATGTTTATTTTAATAACTATTTTCTATGTGGATGTACTGGTTTACAGAAGCACTAGGTTAAGGATACTTCAGTTAAGTGACTCCAGAATGAATTTAACATGATAAGGAGGACAGATGGGCTTTCAACTCCACAGCAACAGTAAGGAAAACAAGACATCACTGCAGCACAGATCCTTTCACGCTGTTCTTTTTGCAAATAAAATCTACTGCCTTTCAGCACATTGGCTATTTCTGCTTAGCCTGGTTACATCCTATGAAGCACTCAGAATCTCAATCAATAGAGGCTCAGCACTTCTGACACTTGTGTTAAGCAGCAGTTTAGCCTGGGAAGAACAATTGTCCATGTTTCTTTGGCACATACTGGGATACAGGGAATTGCACTGGGAACGAGGTAATGGGTACCTTCAGCAATGGTTGCAGATCCTGGCCTAAAATTAGTGATGAAAAGAATGGGGTTTGATTTTTACCAGAGCTTCCACGAGAAATTAGATTCATTTTACCTGTTCTTGTTTCTGATCCCCATTTTGCAGGCAAATCTGGGTCCTCTTTAGTGCTTCCCTAACCCCTCTTAGGTGAGCACATTTCAATATGTGAGCTATTACCTGGTGCAGAAAGCTGTCCTGGGAAAGCAGCTGCAAGTCCATTTCTGTGCTCAAAAGCCATTATCACTCTGCCTGGATCCAAAGGCATTCGCAGTTTTTGCAAACAATCAGGGAACAGCTAAAGGTGCAGTCTCAGCAACTGGAATTTAAAAATCCATTTCAAACACAGAGGCACCGTAATCTGTACAAAATTATTAGATTTCACACAACTACTGAGCTATTTTGACAATTTAGTCCTCAAAAATCCGTACCAATAACTATATTGCAAAATACAGAGGCATCGGCACAGCGTGAAGCCTGTCTCTGATCTCAGGCTAATCTTCAACAATAAAATGACCTAGAAAGAATTTATTTTTGTTTCTTATGTGGCTGAGGGGTTTGAGCTCCACTCTGCAGACAGGAGAGGCCCGGAGAGGATTTCATCTGATACTTCTTCTTGTCATTTCTGTTGAGCCTCCACTTACCCTCATTAATCTTAGAGCAGACTCTGCCCAGCGCCTGCCCATGTAAGCACAGCTTCCCTGTTGGGAAGCCTGAGCAGATGCTTGGTGCACATTCCAAGATCTGGGCCAGCACATGGTATGTTATGGATGAAAATGTCTCTGGGAAGGTTTCAGAGGTGTAGCTGCAGCCCACTGAGGGCGTGCCAAAGCCTTTTGGAGAGAGTGCCCAGTCTCCTGTGATGTCTCCTGAATCTGCACTGGGGCTTGGGGAAACTCCAGGCTTTCCTTGGCCAGCAATTCCAGCTCCAACAGCAGAATGGTGCTCCATGGACCCTCTTCTTTCTGTTTGATGGACTGCTGTGTGGGTGGCCTCACAGAGAAACTCTGAAAGCTTTGTCCCAAGAGTCTCTCAGTCAGCATTACTCAGTCTTATCCATCACAACTCCCTTTTAGACAGTACAACTCCACCCCTATTCTGGATAGATCTGTTTATAATCCAGAAGTAATATTATTTCCCAGCAGCAAAATTGAAAAAATTCATTGAAATATATACCAGAAAATTGTTAGGCAGGACTGAAGTAAGGCCCTTTGAAGAAAATTGTGATGTGTGTACCTGCATGTGTATGGCTGTGGTTGTAGAGAGAAAGGAATTAAAGGAGATGCTGCTTTTATAAACTCTGATGTCTGACAAATAAAGCAACTGCCACATTTGTGCCTCTCCTTTTAATGGAAAAGGGGTTGTAAGGGTTCTCTCCAGATGATTACAGTCTATCATGAATTCACATAAAAAAACTAAACTTAACATATAATAAAAATATTTTAGTGGATTTTGGTCACTTTGAACTCAGTTATATCTTTCATGCTTTGCAAATACAAGCTGCAGTAGAGGGAAATGTTCTCATCTTTTCTCCAGAAGAGATAAAGAAGTATCAAACCAAAGTTTATGACAGTTCATCTTCTTTCACAAAGACAAAGGAATTAAACTGTACAAGGACAAATTCAGGTTCATGATATCTGTTTTAATAACCATGATCAAGGCTGGATTTTTCAGTCATTTTTTCTACTTTGAATCATGAACTTTAAGAGGTTCCCTAGAGACTCCACCTTAACACACATTTTAGAATATAAAACATATATATGTATATATAAAATGCTTAGTTTTAATAATTTTAACTAAAACTAATTGTCTGTGTCTAAAATTTTCCCTTCCTTTTGTATTAGAGAAAAGCATTAACTCTATTTGCTATTTAATTCCTTTTAATCTCATCTGACTTTTACTGTTTAAGATTAAGAATCCTATGGGGAGGCTGGAACTTCTCTGTTTTAATCCATACACAGATTTGTCTTTTACCATACTCAAATCTCTCTCCCATTTGCCAGAAGACACTGTAGTGATAATTTTCAAGCAAAGGCATTACATGAAAAATTGGCCTGGTTTTGAGTCAAGTTTAAAGGACAAGATGCCACTGTATTATTTATTAAAAAGTATTTTTAAAAAAAAATGGGTGAAACCAAATAAAATTGACAAAAGCAGAAGCACCTGAAGAAAAGAAAATTCATCACTATTACATATAATTCCACATTTAATTTTGTGTGTAACCCTTTTATCCTGTTACTACACAAATTTAAATTGGTTGGATGTCTCTCCTATCTGCCTTCATTTTTTGTATCTGTAGATTCCTCAATAGTGAAATGAGGACAACAACACTCCTCTGCTTCACCAACCAGCCCAATTATTAATTACTAAGGGACAGAAAAAGACTTTCTGACTTTATGTTCAGTAAAATATCTAAGTATTTCCTTCCTGAAATTCCTCTTCACCTGAATAAGGCAGTGGCTCTTTGAATGCTGTCATCAACCCTGCTATTCTTTCCCCTTTTTTATGATCTCCACAGCTAGCATTTAAACAAGCACTCGAACACAGAAAATTCACTCTCCATGGCCAAAAATACATTTTTAAAGAAGTGAATGAAATCAAAATTTACTTCCCATCCTGCTTTCTGTACACCCCAGCAAGCGTGTGCAAGCAAAACTGCAAAATGAAATGGCTCTTGAAAAGTAGGAAAAGAATCTGCTTGGTGTTCACATAAGATCAGAAAGCTAAAACCAAATTTGCCCTTGAAGAAAGGCATGGAAAGGAGCAAGATACTGCAAGAGATTCAGGCAGCTGAGTCCAAGTTTTCTTTTAAGTTTCAAGTTTGTCTGGAACAGAGTTTGACTCTCAGTGCTGCTGACACTGCATAAAGCAAACCCACCAGTGAGGCTGAGATGAAATCCGTGTAAACAGCAGCAGATTTCATGCTGTTCTAATACAGACCCCGGTGAAAGCACAAATGTTCAGAAAAATATGTAATGTACTCCGAGTTCTGTGGACCTACAAACCTCAAGAGGCACCACTGCAATGGTTCTGGCCGAATGACTTCTAATTTGACACTGAAGAGGCGACCTACCAAGTAATAACTGTGAAAACTGCACAGGGACAATAATTCAGCTGCCATAGCTGTGTTTTAAGCACAAGGAGTTCTTGCTGTATATTAGTGCTAACCTCAACACAAAGCTTACCTTTCTATCAGATTACTCCTCTATGTTTAAATGTGTGATTAAAAAAAACCCCAACCAACCAACCAAAAAAAAAAAAAAAAAAACACAAAAAAAAAAAAAAAAACAAAAAAAAAAATTAAAACAAAAAAAAAAACCCACACCACAAAACAAAACAAACAAACAAAAAACCACCACACCACCAAACAAAAAAAACCCACCACAAAACCAAAAAAACCAACAAATCATAGGACCTGTTGCAGAGCAAACACAGGCATGTTTACGCACATGTTGCATATACTGGGTAGAAAAACCAGAAGTATTTGCAGTGGAAGAAATAACATGAGAAGTAGAACAAGTCTCCATCTGAGACAACTATTCAGGGTTCCACTGGACAGGGCTGGTAGCTCACCTTAGCCAAGAATCGTTACTGAAGCTGTGTTAATTAAAATTGTGATTAAAATCACAAACCTTTCTTCCTTGTAGCACTTCTGCACTCAAAGAACTTCCTGGGTAGCACCAGGTCAGCACAACAGCACAGTGATAAGGGCAAGAATTGTGTCCATATCCCAGAGGCACAATGGAGTTCAGCAGTACCAATCCAGGCCTGAGAAAGGATTAAAAATCAGGACTTCTGGCCTGGCAGTAGTTTCTTCTAGTCCTCGTGAATCTAAAAGCAAACATTAGGGAGGAGAATAGTCATTTATTGATGCTGTTCTGCACTACTGTTCGTAAGATGCATGCTTAATTCCCAAGCCTGTGCTCTGCAGAGACCATGAGCACTTAAAGCAAAATGTCTCATCACTTCAGTAATGACATCTCCAGGGATCTCCAGCATAGGGCAGGTGGGCTACAAAATCTGAGAAAGTGACTGATGCTGTCTTTCGTGGTGGGAACGCTGGTTCCCTAAAATAAGAGAACAAGGAGGTGCTGCAGTGTGGTGTTATTAAATTCTGAAATACACATTTGTGAAAGAATGAGCGAGTTTCATTAATCACCTCGACCACTCTGGTTTTGGAAACTATTTTTTAAAAAAGTTCAGCGTGGGGGTAACAAATTAAGATGCAGGAAAAAAATATATAAAATATGGTATGCTCCGCACGGAGGAAATGCAAGACATAAAGCCCAGAACCACACCGCAGGGACACAGCAAAACCCGCAGACACCTCGCTACATAACCAGCTTGCTAATCCAGCCATCAGGCAGGACTGATGGGCGCTGTCCCTTTTTCCACGGCACGGCGCTCCGAAATGTGGGTCAGCCGAGCTCTCCCGGCACTGCCGGCTCCCGCCGCTCCGAGGAGCCACAAGGCAGCAAAACCGCTGCCGAAACGGGGAAAACCCAACGCGCAGCCATGGCCATTCTCCTTCCAACACAATCTCCGGGAGCGCTACGAAACTTCGGGAAAGCCTAGCGCCTTTTGGAAGTCAGCAGGGAAAAGCCTGACCTGTCCTGAATGCGGTTAGGGCATCGTTACGGTGTTTAAAAGCCTGTTTGAGGCGCCGGGAAAGCTGCGGTGTGAGCATCCCTCAGCGGGCGGGGAGCGGCGGGACCATGCCCGGTACCCGCCCCCGGCCGCAGCCCCAGCATCGCCTGCTGGCTGCGAAAACACCCGTGGAGGTGCTCTGTGCTCCTGCCTCTCTCAGCTGAGGGCTGAGGAGGCCACTAGGGCCAGCTGGCCAAGCAAGCACTTCAAACGGGATGCGAGGAGAGGGGCTGGAGCAGGGACCAGCTCTGCCGGCGCACGCCCGGCTCTAGGGCCACCTCAGGCGGCCAGGATGTTCTGTACAAAAATAAAAACGTATAGCTGTGTATACACTACCTGTGACCCTAAACCAGGGGTTTAGGACACTGCCGAGCCTCTCTTCTCAAGGAAATGATAAGATGGGACCAAGCCCTGCAGTGACTCCTGTGTCCAAACCCATGTGTGGGCTGTGGATCTCTTAGAAACAGCCTTTTGTCTGGGGGAGCTCCGTCCAGCTTCCATCAAACACTTTGCAGGTTTGCCCAGAACTCTGAGGTTTTGAGCTGTGTGAAGGCTCTGCCACAGCTTTGGTCCTGTCAGACGTGTCAGACCTTTGCTGTGGCCACAGCCCAGGCAGGCACTGAGCTGCTCGGGGTTTCTGTATTTGTGCCATGCAGCTCTCCAGGCTGAGCCTTCCAGGCTGTGTTTGCTGGATCTGCTGAGAGTCGGCTCCGTGTGTGATCTACCCCTGAAACGCTGTCTTTTCTGTTTGTGCACAGAACAAGGGTTTGGCACATAACTACACGTTTCTGCCTGGGAAACCCCTTGCAGATATAGATGTGTGGAAAACAACAAGAGAGCAAGCGGTACAGCAGATGCAGCAGGGAAAAACAAAGCTTTGAAGGCAATTTGCCCCAGAGGGATGACTCAAGTGTGATGACTTCCTCATGTTTTCACAAATACTGTGCATAAAGACACAAACTTGGGCATTGTAGTGCAAGCCCCTCTCCCACAGACACCTGCATGTCTTCAACACCACCTTCTTTCTGTTATAAGTAACAGTAACACCTTGCTTTTGAGGCAGAATTGGAAATAAAATCTCTTCTAAAATCAGCCAGCACTTGCAGACAGCTTCAACCCCCTGCAATCAATACTTTATGGATAAGTTGATGCATATACTCTGAAGAAAATGAAACGAAATGTACCGTGTCAGTTTACATAATCCAAGAGCCGATAGCCTTCATTTTCTGAGCCACCAAAACGAAGATCTAAAATAAGAAGATTTGGAGACCACAGTTTAATCTCTGCATGTTTTGCATACTTTCTTTTTTTCCAAAAATGTCTCAAAACCTTTTTAAGGGGAGAACAAACAACTTAGAGTGTCAAAGCATTTTAGGCATAGGCTGAGAAAATGATGTAAGCTGGGAAAAATGCTGCATAAACACCCTTTTTTCCTGTGTCATGCTGACTGCCTGACATATTAGATAAGTCAGAGAAAGGCAAAAGCTTTCAGCATACATCATCTGAATTTGAAGCCTCAGGCCTTCAGTTTTCAACTTTATTCAGGTTCCTGTAGCACCCAGAAAGAACATGAGGGGATCCTCCTGGGATTGTGGACAACCAGAGCCAAGCCCATGCTGGAAAATCGTGGTCTCACAGTACCCTGCTGTCCTGGTCTCTCTGGTGGTGTGGCTCCTCCTTGTACCTGTGCAACTGCAGAATGTTTTGGTGAGGAGAGCTCTTCAGGAGCCCTTTGTTCAAGCACCATGATTTCCACAGGCAGGTGATGGCTTCCATGGTCAGCTTCAGGCACTCGTTATTCATCTGAACATGCACACAGGCACCCTTTTGTGCAGGGCTGGATGCACAAGAAATTGATGGCTGGGTTGGAGACTATTGTATTAAAGATGGAAACATTCCTTGTTCATGTTTGTCCTCTGTTGTTTCAAAAGAAGTTTCTCTCAAGGGTCAACTTCTTCCCATGGAGTGATTTAATTTACTCCAATAATGACTTATCAGAGGTATATATGTAATAGACATCATCGGCAGCTACATGAAAAGTAATTTTAAAAAGTATTTTCTGTTAATTATAACAGATATCATGGCAACTTTCATAAATAACTGTTTAAAAAGTGTGAGATGCAACCACTTCACTATTTCCAAGGAAACAAAAACTACAACAAAGCAAGCCAGATGAGAACTTCCAGAAAAGAAAAAGAAATAGGTTATCCTTTATGCAGACACTCATTCCTTTGTTGGAATATTTACATATGTACCTTTACATTTGCAGATTTTTACATTTACTTTTTGCATTCCTGCACAGCTCTGCCAATTGTCGGGATTTTACAAAACGAAATGAAAAGTGTGAAAGATAAGGATAAAGCAAACACTATAAAATCCCTTGGTTTTAACACTGATACAACTGATTATTATTTTAATCTAGTACTTCTTGGGCAATATTTACTTACTTTTTTATTTAATATTTAATATTTGGTTTGGTTTCACCAGGTAAGGTCCCAGGAGAATGGATGCTGACTAGACTCTTTCTAACCCCAGGCATCAACAGGTTATCCTAGAGACCCTACATTTTCTGCACTGTGCTGTTGGAAACCACTCCCTGTTAGGTGCACACTAAAGAGATGGATGCCACTATTTGGGGACCTTGTGGAAGGGGCAGAGCACCTGCCAGGAAAGCAAAGTCAGAGTCTGCATGGAAGGCTCACCTTTCAACTCCCTGGAACCCAGGTCTCAGGAAGAAGAAAGTGTTCCAGTGTAAATGGAAATATCAAAACTGGCAGGGGAAAGTCAGAACAGAGCCCTCCAAAGCAATCAATGCAGCACCAATTGCTCAAGAACAGAGTCTGCTGCTAGGTGCTGGCCAGGGAGATTCTACATGCACTCTCTTCCCTGTTTTCATCTCCCCTCTCTGCTTGCCCCACTAAGTTATTTCTGTACTACTCTGGCTCCTTACTTCAGTCTTCATTCTTGAATTTTCATCACAATGTCTCCCTAGAGGTTTTCCCTCATCCTGGGCTACTAATCTGTGGGATGATAAACCCAGGAGATGAAGCTTTTTGTGCAGTAAGCTACATTTTGGGGTTCTTTGCTCTTGCTCTGTCTGTTCTGCCATTCTTACTGATCTCCTCTGAAACACACAGGGCAGAGGACAGCAAAGAAACACAGAGAGAGAGAGAGAGAGGAGTAAGTGAAGTTATTGCCCAATGCAGAAGAAGGCTCAAGTTACAACATCTTTAGATGGAAAAACTATCAGAAGTCAGGTTTTAGAAGACGAAATGTCTTCCCTGCTGACAGCACCGTAAGGAATAGCTGCAGGGCAGAATTTTAAAAACAGAGGTTGTCTTGACCTCTCTCCAGCCTTGCATGCTGCTCAGCATGATAGATCAGGGGAAAAAATATATTATAGTGGGTCAGACAAAAAGACACATCACATTGCAGCAGAGATGCAACAGCACCCCTGATTTTTCCATGGCTCTGGGTGACAGGAAGCAGGATACTGCATTCATGACTACAAGAAAGGTTTGGAAAGAGAGAGTTCAGAAAAGAGCAACAAAATAATTAAGGGACTGGAGGGATTTACCTATGAGGAAGATTAAAAGAACTAAATAAATATGTCTAGTTTGGCTAAGTGATAAGTAAGGAGAGGCATTCTAACCATCTACAAATATTTGACTGACACACACACCAGGGAAGGAAAGGAGTTACTTAGCAGGAAACCAGCAGGTATAACAGGGAGTAATGGGATGAAATTAAGAAATTGAAAATTGAGGAATTTAAGGCAAATCCTCCTGACAATGACTTCTAATAGTCTGCAGAACACATACCAGTATATGTGCAATAGGGAATAGTCTTGCATTGATAAGGAGGGGGACTTCAGTGACTTGCTGGGCCTTTCCAATCTCAAATATTTATGATTCTATAATTAAGCATTATTAAATTTAATGACATGTGCCTTTTTATTTTTTTTTCAGCAAGTTCTGACTGTTGCCTCAGGTCACATAAGTGTGCAATTATTTCCTAACTAAAGGTCTTACATTTTGACTCAGGAATCCTTATGAAATTAACTAGGTTGGGCGCTCTCTCTTTTTTTTTTTTTTTTAACCCCTTAAATTGGATTTCCATGCATTTTCTCTTATTTCCAACTAGCAGCTGTCTCCCCCTGCTCACAACTCCTAATTCCCTCTTTATGCAAGGCAAGCCTGCACACTTAGAGCCTCGTGGCTCAGTGCCTGAACCTGCTCAGCCTCAGGTTGAATGCCTGCTGTGTTCAAGGGAGCTGCTGTTCCCAAGCCCAGACGAGCACAGGGGCTCTTCTTCCTCTGAGGATAAGCTGTGTGCAACAAAGGGGAAAATAAATGTTACATGATATTTTCAGCTAAGAGCTGTTTACAGAGCTTTGAAAGCAGATCGTGGCCGTATGGAAAGCTTCATGTCACAGCTCACCCCGGTGCCACAGCACCACTCAGCAAATGAAAACAGGTGTTTATGTGCTACTGCCCAAGCTCCTGGCCAGGATCACAGCTGGTGGACAGCAAGGTTCTTCTGTTTCACTTTGGCAAACTCCTCGGTTTGGATGCACGCGCGTGCTTGTGCCAAATATACTCCAAAACGTCCCTTGAAATGGGTAAAAATCTAGCGAGTGATCAGGAGGCTGTGGTCTCATGTGAGCAGTCAGTTTGGGGATCCAGGTGGTTTGTTCTGCTCTGGCTCAGACAGTGTGTGCTGCTGAGGTAGTTGCAGCTTTTGCTGATATTTTACCATGGGCTATGCTACATGCACAGTCCCTCAGGAGAGTCCATACAGTCTAATTCTTTGTGAATTAGTAGCTAAATATATCTTTTGTCCAGGTAAGAGTGCTGCTCACCTCCCACTGTGAAAGGCAATCTGTGATGCCTGTTGCTTTTGTGACACTTTCTTTTGGTTCTCCCCCGTGGTGCAGCTGCAGACCGGGCACACGGTATCATCAATATCTGACACTCGTACTCCCTTCATTCTTGGCTACTTGCTTCAAATTCCTTCCTGTCATGTGTGCCGGACTTGAGCCTCGGCCAAGGCAGTAAAGGACAGCATCTGACATCGGGATGTGCCGACAGCAGCGCCTGCAAACACTCCGGTGGAGCACGGGCAGCCTGGGCTTCCTCCTGAAGGAGGAGATGGATCTTCCCCAGCCCCGGCAGACACGGAGTCCCCTCTTTGCTACCTGCCACAGGAGCGCCTCTGATCTGTGAGCTCAGAGCTCCTCTCTGCCAAAAAGTGTGAGAGCTGCTCCCGTGAGGAGATCAGAGGATGTGAGAGCCTGGCTATTTCATCCCAGAGCCAGGAAATCCTCAGCGAAAGATGCTGAGTGCAGCATTACAATATTCTCAACACTAATTGCCAGAAATCAAGTTTCCAAATCTTTTCGCTTTTGAGATAACACTGCAGCAATCAGGCTGAAGTGGGATAATTAAACAAAGTGCTGTCTCCTCTCCCCTCCTCCCCCAGTCCCTCCGCAGCCCTGTCTGTCATTTCCCAGCACGGCATTGCTGAGGTGTGGGCGGATGGTAGGAAAGCTCAGTTGCTGTGTGCATTTTACAGGAGGTGTGGCTTCAGCACAGCCTCCTCACCAGGAAAGAGCCACGAGGAGCCCTGGCTGCTCCTGTGGTTGGATTATCACTGCACTGAGTCCAGCCAGAAGTGGTGAAAAAGATGCAGGCAAAGAAAGGGAAGAAAGAAAGACAATGTTTGCCCCTTTTCCCGAAGCAGGAACAGGCAAAATCTCCCCCTCTTTTTGAAACCCACAGGTGGTTAATCCAGTTTTGGAAGCTGTGATAAATGTCCTGAAGCATCTAAATACTTGGGGTATAAGGACAGGATTACTGCCTGTCAGAACTCGTCTGTCTTTCGAATATTCTGCCCAAAGCAGGAAAAAAATTGAGTAATAACCTGGTACTGACAGCCCTTCATTAATGTGCAGCAACTTCAGCCATTGCCTTAATACACAGTCCTCTCTCTGCTTCCACAGCTTACCAAAACAACTTTATATACTGCAGTTTTGGTCTTAGACCAAGAAGGGGAATTGTCCTTTCACATCTGGCCACCAAATGAAAGTCCTTCTCCAGATCTGGACTTTCCAGGAACATATATATAGCTTATATAGAGACATATAGCTTTCCCATTTGGAAAAGTGTTACAGTGAATGCCAGTTTAACCCATAATGGCTGGATAAAGGGTGAAAGAAATCTTCTGGTTTTAGACTAAAAATCTAAAGCCAAGGCTTGTGGCTTTTGAATACACATTCTTCAGGGCTTAGAATGGAATTTCAGTTTTGTGTGCATTTTTACATTCAATAAGTAGGTATTTTTTTTACTTCCCTAACGGTTTTCACTGTTACAAAATGCTTTCCCACTAGACAGTCTACATTTTCACTTTAATTTTAGGCCATTTTTGCTTCTTGCACACGTCCAGCCCCTGGGAAAACAAAAGTCCCAAGCCAGATATTTTTACATCATCCTGCTTATCACTCACAGAAAATAAAGAGGAAAAAAAAACACTCACCATCCTTCCTTGTATTTTCTCCAGGCTGTTTGCTAACCTTTTTCATCAGTTAGATTTTTTTGAACTCTGTGGTGGTTATTGTTACTGGTCTCTTAATTTTTGTCTATTATTTCCATAGCTCTCAGCAGAGACACTGTTCAGAAAACAACAACAACAACAACCACAACAAAAAAACAAAAAAAAAAAAAAACCAAAAAACCAAAAAACCAAAAAACCAAAAAACCAAAAAACCAAAAAACCAAAAAAAAAAAAAAACCCCCCCCAAAAGCTTTGCATAGTTACTTTACAGAAATAGAGGTAGTTTATATATTTGCTTTCACTCAGAGTTTCTGTTGAGCAGGAAAAAAAGCCACGCAGTTCTGGACATGCACAAAAGGAAATAGCACCTCTACTTATGCATAGGAAGCAAATTACTTTTGGGTAGAATAAGAATGTTACAGCCCAGAATTGATGTAGTTTTTACGTTATCTTAAAGAATGATGTGAAATCTTTCCTCCCTGCATATTTTTTTTTTAATGAAGATGAGTTATAACTGCACCACTGAGGCACTCAGTCTCAGGGCATTTGCACACTCTGGGACTCTTAGCAGACTCCTGGCTCACTTCTCTCGAGGTAATTTCACTGTGACAGCCAAGAGATAGCATCTATAGATTGTTCTGCAAAATGTAACTTTCCATTAAGAGCCAGGGGGAGACCACTCTCTAGCAATCAGAACCCTTTGATAAACATTTATTTTTATCTTCTCCACCTAGACAAGACCCTGCTAGGGTGCTTGGAGCACCTGCCAGTGCAGATCTAGTTGTATTTCATGTAGCTGCTGGAAATCCAGACAGTGGCAGTGGCTAGCAGTGATAGCAGTGGTCAGACAAGCAGCACCACTCCTGAGTGCCCTGTTTGTTATATCCCAGCTCAGAGTGAAGGCCTTGGCTCCTGACTGCTCAGGCCTGGCTGGGAAGGGGCTGGCCAAGGACAAGGGGACACCTTTGGTTTTTTGTATGACTTACTGGTTAATCTCCAGGTTTACCATGACAGAAATATATATCTATCTTTTTGATTTAAATTACATATGGCTGCTGGGTTTCAAACTCCACAATTTCTATTCTTCCCTTGCTGTTGCCTTTTTTGCAGAGGAGCTAATTTTCATTCCAAGGATGGAGTACAGAGCAACCCACTTGTTAACACGAGAGGCAGCCATCTGACAGAGGACCAGGAAAGGACTTGGGCTTTCTGTTCTAATAATCACAAGTGCCAGTAACAGCACAGGACGAGAGGCTCAAACAAAAATAAATTAATTAGCAAGGACATTATTTATGCACTGGGAATTCCTAGTGTATGTGGTGTCTGCTCTAATAACCCGTGGACAAATCACCTCCCTTTGCTGTAACACCTCAGGGAGAGGGCCAGCAGAGGAAGACAAATGTAAGGTCCCATCTGAAGGTAAAAGGATAAGAAGCAGCTGGAAAAACCTGCAGGGAAATGCCCTGCATATGCACAAAGAGCAGAGAGATCCATATGGACACCTGCCCCTCAGCACAGCTCCTCTCGCTCCTGGCTAGACATGTTCCACAGCGATCTGTGCCTAACACCAACAGGATTGTGGCCCACGGGGATCTGAGCTTTCCAAGCTTGCTGTTCCCAGCACAGTGAAACAAGGCTTGAGCACAGAGCTTTTAGGAGGAAAGGAAAAAAAAAAGGAAAGAAGTTAAAAAAAAAAAAGGGAAAAAACTTGACGCGACATTTTTTTAAAAACAAAGGTAACCATATAATTTGTCTTACCTTGTAATTACTTCTCTGTTTGAGATGCTCACTATTTTCTGCCGTTATAATTTCACATACTGGATAATTAGTATCCTCTGCACAGAACCAGCAGGAACGGCTGGGCTGCAGGAGAACATTTTCTGGATGCTGCTACAATAAAACATTGTCTCATTTCTTCTCAGCGCGTGACTCAAATCCAGGTGTGCAGGGGAGTAAAACTGAAAGGGCAGAATATTAAGTTAAAAGCCAAGGAAAGATAGTTTGTTGAACAGTCCAGCAGAGCAAAGAAAAGCCATACTGTATAAAATGGATGTGAATGGGAACATCGGTTCAAGAACTGATAGGAACGTGAGCATGAAATTGGTGTTTTGAAACAATCCCCTGCAGATGACCCTTAGAATACAGCCATGGACTCCATATGGAGGTAAAAGTCTGCCTCTTCCTGTTTCTGAGGGATCAGACACAGAACTTGAAATAACAAATCTGTGTAGAGTATTGCCTGGTATACTGATTTTTAAACACTCTCTAATGGCTGAGTGAAAGAATATCCCACCTGTGTCCAAATTCCATTTCAGTTCTATGGAGGCAGAGTATGACGTGCTGGGAAACAAATATGAAGTTTCCCTTCTCAAATAAATCAATTGAGAGTTATATCACAAGATTTTGAAACTATGCACGGAATATCTGGATATTAAGTTAGAGATGACTTCTTTAAAGCATTTGTTCAGCTATCCTTTGCACCAGGCTTTAAATGATCTCACAGAACTCTGGTCTAAAAGCTGTTACACATATTCTTTGAAATCATTGTAAGTTTTAGTTTGAAATAGGATAAGGAGTTTAGGTTTATATGCTGTGCAGTTTCTTCCCTGTGTTACATCGTTTGTATGACTCTATCCAGTGTGAACATGGGAAATATTGCCAACACAAAGTAAAACCTTGTGCTTCGACAGGACATGAGCTTAATATGATGACAGATAAATGGATGTCAAGATGTGCTTAGGGGTAAAAAACATTTCCATAACATTTGAGTAGTAAAATTTGCATTTACAAACCTGAATGGGTGCCTTAGCTCTCTGACAAAGGTGCTTTCCACTAAGATTGTTATCATGTGGCTCTGTATTTTAAACTGGGACAAACACCTTTCCTCATGGAATATCCTGTCTGCTAGAAAATGGCAAGGAGAATCAAAACCAGGCTATTCCTAAACAACATTATTATTAGGTAAACAACTCCTTTTACAGTCAGTCTTCCAAAAGAAATACACAACTCCAGGCACAGGGAGGCAACAGCCTAGAACAGTAATTACAGCTGATCTCAGCCAAATTTGAGAAATAGTTTCTTGCATATAGCCAAGAGGAAAAAAAAATATTCCTCAAATCATACCAGCCATAAAAGGGTATAATGCAGCCACATATGTGGTAGAATCCAAATAGCAGTATTTAAATGCAATGCTACTGTCTTATTTCTGGGAAAGAATAATTTCTAGAGTTCATTAGAACATTATGAATTTCACTATATTGAAAATCGTTTTGAATTTAAACCACAAACTAAATCTCAACACAAAGATAAAACCTAAAGAGGAAAAATAAATCTTACAGAATCCTCCTAGAATTAATATTGGATTCTCCAAGTTCAAATGACAATAATACCATCATCAAGAGGGTCCTCAATTAACCTCATCTGACATTTCAAGCAGAACATTTTAAGGGTTGTGAAGCATGCAAATAGAAACTTCAACAGAAGACTGACTTCAAACATTGGACAGCCCATGAGAATAACGTGAAAAATTATGTAACCAAATCGGTGCTTCTGTAAACACCCACAGATGATGGAGAGGAGGCTGACAAAACTGAGGATCAACATCCTAAATCCTTTCTCAGGTAGAGCCTGGAAAGATTAAGAACTTATTTGCACGGGGGAGCAGGGACTCCCTTCCACATTGATTCCCGTTCGGTTTCTGTGCGTGGGGGTGACCCTCACTCACACAGCACAAATCCCACCATGCATTCACTGCTGAGAGAAAACTGATTCTCTGCTCCTTTTGCAACTGTGGCAGATCCAGGGTGCATTCAGTGGAAGCATTCTAATATTGCTTGGGTGCAGCTGGGCCACAGGCAGCTCCTGCCTGTGGCAGCAGAGCACCAAAGGAGGACACGGTTGCACCACAATTGAGAGAACAGCAGAAGTCTTCAAAAAAGGAACCTGTTTACTATGGATACACAATTTATAGGGTTTGCAAAGTGAGAGAGGATTGGAAGATGAAATACCACCTCTCAACCAGACTGGCTAAGTGACCAGTCCATCAGTTTCCCTTCTCCAAGAAGGAATGTAAACAAAGCTGGTGTTTTTAGTGCAATGTGTGAGAAAATCTGACTCAAGAATATAAATTTTTCAGAAGGCTTTCAGAAACAGGGCAACACCTGCCTGTGTCTCCCCACCAGGGAATGCTGGAAAGCAGCTGGGGGAAGCCTTTTGTGGGGGGAAAACACAACCCAGGGGTCACCTCGGTGCCACCCCCAGTTAAAATGGCTGTGCCTTGGCACAAGGGCATCGCCTGCCTGCAGTGGCACAGCCACCCCCCAGAAGGGAAAAGGGGAAGGTTCAGGCTGCTGGGTGAGGAAATGTGCCTATGTGGCTCTCTCTTCAGGTGGCTGATTTGCTGAGGGGTCAATGTGGGGTTTTTCTGCTCTTCTGTGCCCAAGCGAGAGCCCAGCGTGAATCTTTTTACACCACTGGTATAAAACCTGTCAGCACTGTCCACAGGCAGCTTGTTAGTACTGAGAAACTCATCTGGGCTTGTGACTATTTTTTTCCTTTACTTTTTTTACTTTCAACTTTTCTTACGCTTCTATTAGTTGTAACCAGTATTAGATATTTTGACACACCTCCAGGACCTGTTTTGCCATGTATTAGCTGGAGACTTGTAGATGTTTGAAGTTTTAACCTTTCCTCAGTGGCTGTGGCAGAGAAAACACTAAGACTTGCTGCTTGTTGTGTGCATTTAAAATTTCCTCCTCCCATTCTGACTATCAAATGGGTATTTGTATGGATTTTCACAAGCCCTATTTTATTTCATGCATGATGATAACCCTTTCCCCTAAGTGTACAAAAGGTTAAGTATTTTCCCTCTTCAAACCCAGAAATACTGGTTAAAAAAGATTCTGAGAATGTAGCAGTTCACTGCATCTCAGCTTTCCATCCCTCAAATGTTCTGTTCCCCCTTCTGCCATCTGACATATATTTTCTCCTTCCACTCTTGTTTGGCTTCTCCCAGCAGGAAATCTCCTCTTACCGGAGCATTCTCAAAATGTGACTGCTGGCTCCTGTCTTTTCATGCAATTAAAAAAAAAAAAAAAGATAAACACTGTCTCTCTACCCTCCAAAAACTATTAATAGAAGTGTACTTACTGTGCACAGTTCAAACTAAGAATAGTGTTAAGTACTATATCCTAATTAGCAGAGTACAGTAATGATCTCATTTTAATCAATGGGTTTTGAAGTTCCAGTTTGCATGGTATGCAATGAAGCACATTTCAGAATGCAGCACCACAGAGCATATTTCATAGCCATTTTCTTCCCCAATTACAAAGGGCAGAATTGCTGTAGCAGAAACGTATTTTTGAGGCTTTCTCCCAGGATAAAACTTAGCAGTGCAGCTGCAAATCAGCTCTGCATAAGCAATGCACAGGCTTAGGGAGCAGTGAGGCAGGAGGCTCTGGGCATCATTAACCCCTGCTGTTCTGACAGTTATTCCAGTCACTGCCTCTGTGCCCTTTGTGCCTGTCCCTGAGAGGTGTGACACGAACTACCTTGGACAGCAAATCCAAGGTGACAAGGAGAAGGGGTCATGGCAACAGGAGGTGAAAAGGCTGCACCTTTCTTGTCTTTTCTTTGTGAATTGATCACTTTGGAATGTTGCACCATTAGGGTCCTTGTCATTCTTTCTTACCTTTAGTGGTTTCCTTTGGGAAGGAAGCTCATACAAGGAAATTTTCTTTCCACCTACATGTCTGCTTTTCTTCCTTCTCTTTCCACAATCTTTGAAATCACAGCAGCATTTGACAAAGAACATCAGGTTTCAAAAATGCACAAAACCTTGGGAAAATGCAGAGCTGATGGGAAGACTGAAACATGGTGAAGGAAATGGTGGCTCAGCCACAGCCTTTGTGCACGGACCTTTGGGAGACCCAGCCTCATTTCCACCTGTGGATATGGAACAACACAGTGGTTACAACCTGTGTAATTTTGCACTGTTTCTTGAAGCAGTTATACTTTCTAAATAGTTACATCTTCCTGCTTGTGTTTTGCAAAAATAAACATTTTGTTTATTCATCTGAGATATGTTTTTTATGAGCCTCATAATACCAGCTACATAACAGAAAAAGCATGTTTCTCATACTTTAGTTTTTTCATGGTCCAGTAGGCTAATATTAAAACAAAATGGGATAACAGTGGGAACACAGCCACATCACACACAATGAAAGCAGTATTCCCCCACTTAAAAAAAAATCTTTCTTCAATACCCCTGCACATTCACAAAACGGTTTGTGAACTCCTTAAGAAATAAGATACTAAAGGTTGATGAAATGCACAAGAAAATGCTACACACAAAAAAGAAAATAAAAAAGAAAAGGAAGGGAAATCATATAGCTCTGAATTTCTTACCGTCCTCCATACAGACCACAAGAGTCTTCCCTGATTAAGTGATTAAGTGTCCAGGGAAAATATGATTTTAAGGAAGGAGTTTTTCTCAATTTCTCTGCTCTCTTACCTGTTCAAAGGATAGGATGCAATTAAGTGAGAAGGGCAGGTACTGCCCAGCACCTGGTAGCCTACTTATAGTGCCAGGTCATCAGCCCTCAGCTTTCAAAACCTTCCATCACCCTGCATCACTGGTTTAGGTGATAGTTAAATTGCTCTTCCTTGTGATTTTTACCATTTAGAAAAAGGCAGGAGGGAGTCAGCAGAGTCTCCCACATGAAGGTTCAGCCATCTCCATTGATGTGATCACAGTGGTGGGAATGCTGCCATCACTTTCACTAAAGGAAGCAGGCCTGGCTAAGCAGCCAGCAGGGCACCTTGTGCCCCTGCTAATCATCCCACTGTGATTGTGAGAAAGAAAAAGGTCACAATACAGTACAAGGCCAGAGTTCTTACCCAGGCTGGTCTGACTGAGCTCTGAATTGCAGAGCCCAGGCCAGCAGACAGCAAGATGTCAAATCCATCCCCTCCTCCCTGCCTGACACGCATTGATACATACCAGCACTGCAACACTGGACACTTTTAAATCCAAAATAGCTTGCAAAAACACCAAATTGTCAAATGGGCACATCTAGGAAGGGATATGTGTGAATTTTGTCCCAGAACTGCAGTTGCAGAGAGGAGGATTTGTGGNATCCAAAATAGCTTGCAAAAACACCAAATTGTCAAATGGGCACATCTAGGTTAGGGATATGTATGAATTTTGTCCCAGAACTGCAGTTGCAGAGAGGAGGATTTGTGGCACACCAAAAGGAAAAAAAAAAAAATCACAATGCTTATCTCCTACACACAAAAAATAGATCGGTGTGGGTGGGGAGGTGGAAGCAAGTGCACTGAGACAGATATAGTGCAGTACTGACTATGCAACTGCTAGAGGGGTCACATTTTTGTGCAAACCAAGCAGATCACGTAGGCAGGCCTGAGAGAAGCTACTTCTGCTGATATTCAAAGCCAACTGCCTCTTTCTGAGCATTATTCCCTTCCTCTTCCTTCTACCTGCCTGAACAGTGACTCTTCTTCCATGTTTTGTACTTGTAATTGTTTATGTTTGATATTATCAGCTACTCACTAGAAATAATAATAAATGGGAGACGTAGGTTAAAAAGAAACCCAGGCTTTAAAATCTGCTAATTTAAATTAGGTTAAGAAGTAGTGTTCAAGGTGAGGTAAAAGCAAATTAGATGAAAACCAAGATGAAATCTCTGCCCAAGAGATTGCCTCTACACACTGGAGAAAGGAGAGCCAACTCTCTTCCCCAAATGAGGAATCAGCTCTCATGCAGTGGCCAATATCAGAGAACTTTTCTTTCTCTCTAATTCTTAGGAAGATCCTCACTGCATCCCACCAGGCACAGATGTAATCAGACAAGTTCTAATCTTTCTGGTAAGCCAGTCCCTTTAGCAATCACCAGCATTGCATATCTTTGATTTCCTTGCCAACTGCATCATGGTGAGGGTTTGTGCAGCCCCCTGCACTGTGTTCTAAGGGCCAGCTCCCTTCTGCATCAGAGGGACCCAAGGGCATCCAGTAAAAAACAATTAAACACCTCACAGAATCAACTAAGATTTGCCATTTTCCCATTCTCTAACAGAACAGGATTATTGTTCCTCCCTGAAGAAGTGTATGATGGTTCTTCATATGCAGATTGAAAAAATAAAAATATGATAAATGCAAAAATGGCCGTCCTGCTGTGATACTGCATTGCAGATTCACATCTAATTTCTGCCAATGTTATCCACTCAGTCTTTTTCAACATTTCTGTTTTCCAAATTTTTCCTCCCACTGAATCTCTATGTTTGATTAATGTTTTCCCAGATGTCTGAACCTGGGGAAAAAATATACTTTTGGTCTCATTTTGTTAAGTGCTAGGAATCTCTTTGATGATCCATATCTAATTTTACTGTACTTGTCACAAAGCAGATGTGTGGCAATAATCCCCTAAGCAAGCTGCATTCAATCATTACAAACTCCAGAGTTCTCCTTTCTATTTCCTCCCCTTTTTTGTGTTTATTTTTTCATTAGTAATTAACCTTCACAGTTTATAATATTCTCTTTCACTGGCTTATTGAACTCTTTTGACACAGGAGTTACATGTTTGATCCAAGCATGTTTCATCCTCTTTTTAGTTTCACCCCTTTGTAGAATGTCTGATTAGGATGCAGATTCAGGAACCCAGTTTAATTTTGGCTATTTTGTCTCAATCATTTAGAGCATTAACTCTCTCTATTTCTAATCTACCTGGAAGATTTTTGCATTCAAAGGATAGAGAGTCTTTAAACACTAAGAACTATTAAGATGAAAGATTGTACATAATTCCCACTTAAAGCGAGTGTATTCTCTTACACTCACTCATACTCAGCATCCATAATTTGTAACAGCTTCACAGCTAATCATTATTTCAGCCCTCTCTTCTGGAAAGGTAGAAATCACCTTTGAATTTTCCCTCTTATTTCTGATAAGCTTCATCTATCACAGCAACAGAGAGATGAGTGATGCCATTGAATCTGACAACGGGGGGAATTTGTGCAACTATCTAAAAAGAAACTACCCCTTTGTGACTGTACAGAAAACACAACTCTTTAGATTCACAGAGTAGCTGAGGCTGGAAGGCATCTCTGGAAACTGTCAAGTCCAACCCTCTGCTCAAAGCAGTGTCACCTACAGACACTTTGCTCGGGGCCATGCCGGGTTGGGGTTTGAATATCTCCAATGACAGAGGCTGAGCAGCTTCTCTGGGCATCCTGTGACAGTGTTCAAGCACTCTCACAGTGGGGAAAAAAAAATAAATCTAAAGTGACTTTCTTTTTCTTTTGTTTAAAAAGAACGTTTTATATTTCAATTTGTGCCCATTTACTACTTTTGAAAGTCACATCTCATTACACCCACAAAACGGATTGCTTGCCAAGGTATATTCTGCAGGAAAAATAAATCTGCTACAAAAAGTGCACCTGTTTTTCTGCAGAAGTTGATGAACTGCATTTGTAGCACCAACCTTGTGCTACTGGACATATCAAAGTCCTTACAAAACAAAAGTAGTATCTTATTCATTTTAGTGTGTGTGACAAATACACCAGCTATACACAGAAATAAAGGGATTATTTGCCATTGAAGGTTGGAATACAAGCCATAGAATATTTTATATCATAGTGGATATTAAGAGAGAAATTATAGTATTACTATTTTCCTTTCTTCTAAAACTTTAGGAGGATTTACTTGTTTGGTTCCTCCTATTAGATTCCTTTCCAGTGAGAGGTGTGGGTGCGTGTGTGTATAGTTGCATGCACATTAGGCCTCTGGAGAAAACACAGGTGAAACTTAGAGGAACTTTGTGTTTGAGTCTCAAAACTGAACACGGGAGAACCCAGGAGGAGTTTCTGGCACTGCATTTGAACAGGAGCATTGTGTCAACTACCAAATTATTACCACACTCAAATAATTGCACAGCTGAGACTTGGTGAACTTCCATGCTGTCACACCCATTGCTTCTGGTCCCTTCCTCAGAAAGTCCTTAGGGCCCAGCTGACCACTTACATGGTATTCAAGGGGGTTCTTCTTTTAATTTGTGTTCAAAACGGTTCTCCTTCCTTTAAGGAAGATGAAATACAGAATACTGACCATCTGTCTAATGAAGGGACTTGTACCTGAGTTTTTATCAAGGGTCATTCAGCCAAACTTCAGCAGGTGGATTATACTGGGCAGATCATTTGCAACAAATGCCCAGAGATCCTGCCTGGTCAGAAGATGAAGGTGGTTTTCATGTTTAAGATGTACACAAGTTAACAGCTCACTGGCCTCCCTGGGACTGAATGCTAATGATATTTTCTTCCATTCTCTACAAACCTTGCCTTGCTGTGCCTTGTAAAGCTGTGTCCAACCTGGGGAGCACTGCAGCCTTTCCAGCCCTTGGGCCTGACTACTCCCAGCCCCTCTTTTGGGTAATGCAGCAGCCCCAAGCTCTACAGACAGTGAGGCTTTGCAGGAAAGGAGCCAAGGAGTACTGGCTGTGTTTCCCATCTGGATGACCAGGCAGGAGCTGGACTTTGAATTATGCTAACATGTACACCTTCCCCTCAGCCCAGACACAGCACATAGCTGGAAATGAGTCATTGCTGTAATGGGCAGTTTAATTTTGGCAACTCAAGTTGGTGCTCAGATAGAGCCCAAGGTCTCACCTTCACTCTGGAGGTTAGTCAGGTGCAGGATGAAATTCCTGTTCCAAAAAGGAAAGGCAAGCCTGCAGAAATGCAACTGCCAGGCTAATAGATGTTACCTTTTGCCACTTGAGTTGTACCCTCCTTATGGAAAATGTGGCTCTTCATGGTATTTCAGAAATTGTGGTCCTCAGTTGTTCTCTGAACCTCTTGGACAAAAACAAACCACCAAACCCTTGAAAAGACACGTAGAAAGAGGAAGTCTTACCAGTTTTTGCTGGTTTTCTCCATTTTCTGTGGAGTTTGTTTTGTTTTGATAATTTTTTTTTTTTTTTACAGTGGATAGACAGTGGGTGGAAAATGGTGACTCAGACATTGTCACAATGTTGAAACTCATCTCTCTGGAAGGGTGTAACACCATGTGCTGTGGGAAAAGGAGATGGCATGAGGGAGGGAAGAGGAGAGAATGAGGTGCCATTTCTTGGATTAGAGCTTTTATAAGCTTCCAGAAGAGAGGAAATTCAGATGTTTAGCTGGCAGCAGTTGGTGATGAGGGAAGAGCCCTGGCTCAGTTCCTTGTTGGGCTCAGGGAGCAGTTTCCCTCCATCTGTTAGGAGCTTCTGATTAGATGAGGTAGGTTAAATCTTTTTTCCCTCTGCTCTCTCTTTCCGATGGTTGTGAAATCACTTATTTGTGTTGCTGGGAGCAAAGAGAAGAGAAATGAAACCACAAAGCCAGTGCAGGGCTTTATAAGCTCTTTGCAGGTTGCAGAGGCTGGAAAGAGATGATTAGAGTGATTGAAGATTGATGGAAGTGATAAGATTGGTGAAAGGGTGCAGAGGGGAGCAAGGAATGACGTGTTTGCTTAATGGGATATCTTAAGTTTCTCTCTCAGGCTGCCTTGTTTGCAATCTGTTTAATATTTGCTCTTACCTTCTAAAAAGGGTGGCTTATTGTACATTTTCTAAAAGTGTTTTCAGAAAGGGCAAATTCATATCTTCAAGTGTGTGAATTGGCACAGAGGAAGAAGAGTTACTACACACATTCCACAGGCCAGTGTGGCTTGTCTCAAGGCCGTGCTGAAGTAAAATCAACTGCATCATGTTACGGTGATGTTTTCTACCTACAGGCAACTTCTGAGCTGACTGCCACAGTGATTAAACTGGGATTGTACAGGATTGGAAATAGAAGCCAGTACAAGCTCTTCAGGCAGCAATGACCTGACATCAAGCTCTGGTAGGTTTTAGAGCAATAAAGCAGATACATGATTACAAAAATTAAAAAAACCCCTAAAACAAACAAAAAAGACACTGACAAAAACCTTCCAGCAAATCCCAAATATATGCAGTCATACAGACCAAACACAAAATAAAAGAAAAAATTAAAAAAAATTGAAGGAGAAGAGGAATCTTTCTTTGTCCCTCTTCTAACCTCTTCTCTCCTTTCACCTTCTGTGACTATTCTTGGTTTCCTTACCTCTCCTGCTATGATACTGACCCATCTCCTGTTAGGGCATTAAATTCCATAGTACACAATACAAAAGGCTCCTCTATTTGTGTGGCAGCTCCCTGTAAATTTTCCAACTATTGTCTGGCCTGGCACAAAACAGCAAAAGAGAAGAGAGCCACAAGCATCCCACAGCCCAGGGCAGCTTCCTTTCATCAGGGGTGGCCTCAGTGCCTCCCTCTGCTCTGCCAGCCCAGCAGTTTGCATTGCTGACTCTGCCTCCTTCATCCAGGTGTCATCTCAGGAGCAGAAGTGACAGGAGACTCTCTTCTGTGAGAGGGAAAATGAATTTTATCAAGTGGATTCTTCATCACTAAACCAGCAGCTTTCCCACTGGGGGTTGACCAGAAATTAGGCTGAGATTATGCAAGGCCCAGTTAAAGCTGCTTGCTTTTGTCAATTCAAATTTGTGAGGTCATTACAGTCATAATTTTCTTAAATTGAAATAAAAATCTGTATTTCTTTTCTGTCTTAATCAGTGGAAAGAGGCAGCTATGAAAAGCCAAATATTGTTTTCATACTGTCATAGAATCAAAGAAATTTTGGGTTAGTGGGGTCCTTAGAAAGCATTTAGCTCTAACCCTCCTGCCATTGACAGGGACTCCTCCCATTAAACCAGGATGCTCCAAACCCCATCCAGCCTGGCCTTGGACACTTCCAGGGATGGAGCAGCTACAACTTTCTTAACCTATTAAGTTATAGTTAACCTATTCCAGTACTTCATCACCCCCACAGTAAAAAAAAATTCTTTGCAATATCTTATCTAAATCTATCTATTTCAATTTAAACCTGTTACTTTTTTTTCCTAATGGCAGATCTCCTGATAAACCATCCCTTCCCATCTTTCCTGTAGGACCCTGCTAAGTACTGGGAGGCCACCACAAGGTCTCATAAGATTTTCAAACTTAAATAATCCTCTCCTCCCAGGACTGGAAAACCAAGACAGCCAAGAAAGCTCCCATGAACCATATTCCTAACATGCTCATTTATAACCCAAACTAGCTGATTTACATCTCAATTTACATATACCCCACAGTGCTTCATTCCATTGATTAGACATCCGTGCATTTACATTTCCATCCCTTCCACATAACAGCAGTAGTAAGAAGTAAGGTCACAGTGACCTTACAAATATCTTGTCAAAACCTTTTGTGTCAAAACAGCACAACCTCAGAAATGCACTATCAAAACATCCCCATCATCCAATGTCAAAACAGCTTCATCACGGAGCCTAAGCACATTCAGAGCCAACAAATTAACATATCATGGCTTTATTGCTTTAATATCCAAATAAAAACCAAAAACCTAATGCTTTCCCTGTGAAAAGAAAATTGTTCTTACTCCCATTTCCCACTGCTAATTAACAAAACTCCCAGTTATCTACTGAGGTGTCTTTGGAGTGATTTTTTTTTTCCCCCCTGACAGTGTCACTACAGTGACCGACATTTTCATTTAGGCAAACTTGCAAAAAGGTGGCTGGAAGAGATTTCTGGGAACTTGGCCCCAGTGATTGTCAAGGCAGTAACATTCCTGGCTAAGCACAAGACTATTCAACAAAGTGAACAGCACAACTGAAAAATTTTGCAAACAAAACCAATACACAGTTCTGGACCATCTCCTGCTGCATTTAAATCATCTCATTGTTCAATTTTCTGGCCAGACCTATCTTAGTGCTTGGTTTCACTGCAAGTGACTAAATCAATTGGGAAGGGAGAAACACACACACTGCTTTTTTTTTTTTTTTTTTTTTTTTTTTTTTTTTTTTTTTTTTTTTTTTTTTTTTTTTNTTAAGGGAAATAAGATAAACCCCAAAGACTAAATCTATCTGCTTATAAGTCACAGTTTCAGTGCTTCCCTTGCCCTCCTGCCCACCTGCATATGAGGCAGAAAAAGTGTGCATAACCACACAGTTTCACACCAGTGAGACTGAATCTATGTGAATCCCATAATTTGAATTTTAAAGCCTCTCAGTCTCTGCTTTGTTTATAAGGGAGGTTTTCAGGGACTCACCCCATCACAGGACAGCATTCTTGAGTGTAAACATAAATAGCATCCAAATATGTGGGCAGTCAGGACAGCAACGTTTCTTGTATTCTTGAATTAGGACATGCATCGACAAGGCACTGAAAATGCAATATTACACTCAGCTGATCTGGTGTGGCAGCACTGCAAATATTCGTGTTCAGGCAACACTCACAATCTCAGGCAATGGCTTTCTTAATAGGTAAAGCATTCGAATACAGAATAAATAAATATAAATCAGCTGGTTACATCCTTTCCATTATTTTTTTCTTCAGGACATTAGCTAACAACCAAAGCAATTAAATTTACAAGCAAGAGGAAGGTCATAGGCACTCAGCTCTTAACTAACTGACCTTGGAGTGGAGACACTGTGTCACAGCCATTAGTACTGGGGCAGGATCTGTTGCATTTTGCTCTGTTTCCCACCAGTCATCTCTGTGGCAGCACAGGGTGAGACCATGAATTCAGATTGATTATATCAAGGTGGAACAAATAAGAAGCAGCAGCTGCAAATTTGTAGAAACAGACCTGACTGGTGCATTACTGTAATCCCCAAGAAAAACAGCTGAGGGCATGATCACATACCCTGGTCTTGTAGAAATGCCTTTTACCTAATTTTTCAGATTTGGCTAATTCCAAAAGGCATTCTTTTGAAAGATGTGATTTTTTTTTTTTTTCATTACAGATGTACAGCAATTCCCACATAAGCTCTGTCCTTAAAGATAATGTCTCAGTATGTAGGAAGTATTCCCTCTATTTGAAATGAGAAGACTGCTTCAGGATTCTTGAACTTCTTGAGCGTGACAGATGTGATGAGATAGAAAAACAATCCACTCTGCTATAATTGTGGCCTTTAGTTTATACTTAACTATGCTTTAATGGATTGCTACATTTATTCATACTTTGCTTTCCTTTGCTAAGCAGTAAAGTACTGACTTGCAATCTGTGCTCTGGGGACTAATCTCAGGATTTCTATGACCAGTATCACAGCAGAAAAGTCTCTTAATGTTAACAATTCTTATTTTCATCTACTTTTCCAAGTTCTTCTCTGAAAGCAAGACATACAAAACCAATTTCAAGTCAAGGGGGGAAGTTCTTCAGATCTCTCTGGGAGAAGCTCCTGCTGCCTGAGAGTTGGAAAGGGAAGAGGAGGTGTTTTCATAGGTTAAACGACCTGAGAGAATGAGAGGAAGTGACACACGTGTTAAAATCTATGTTGAGGAAGAAGAGCACTTTGGGGCACTACAATTACAGAAGGGAATAGAAGAAAAAAAAAAAAGTGAAGTGGTTGGGTGACAAGCCAGAAGAGAGACATATGTATGACAGAATAAAAGGACCTCATGAAATACAGAGCACGGGCAATTTGTTCCTACAGGGCTTTGATTCCACTTGATTTTTGCTATCCAAAGAAGGATGGCTGAGAGACTTGAGCAGGTGTGGCAGGAGGGGTGAGAGGAGCCCATAGGGCTGCATCCCCAGGACTTCCAAAGAAGGCAGCTGCAAAGGTAAAATGGTGAAAAGCTGCTGATACCACGTGCATCCCAAAGAAATACTGAGAGAAAAGCTGCCTCAACTGGACAAAACTTCAGTACTAACAGATCAGAGGGAGAAAGAATATCAGGGACAGCAGAGGAAGAAATGCCCTAAAAATGTACTTGATAACCTAAATTTTCTGCAAATACAGAACAGGAGCACCAGGACCCCTCTGTGGCTGAATCCCAAGTTTTCAGCACTGTGGGAGTCACTCTGTCATAGCTCTGAGGCTGCTGCAGAAACATCAGCTACTCACAGTGATGTGCCAGAGTGCAGAATGAGTCCTTGACATAAGAAATCCTCTCGGCAGCAAGGAACCTGGCAAATTGAAGAGATGTTTTCAGCATTCTTGCAATTAGTGGCACAAATTACTTCTACCAGAATTCATCCCAAGCAGTTGAGGGGCTCCATGCACAGGGCACCTGTGTGTTGCCTGGGGTGAACATCCAGTGCTGCCACTAAACACTTTGGGATTCACATTTCAGTGCCTCTGTGATATAATCACCATGACCAGAAAGTGGGAAGTGACTCAGAATAAATGAACTTTCAAGATCTGGTTAAATGTGTTGGTGCAAGTTACAATGGCTCCTTGATTTGATCATTAACTGGGGACACAACTGAGGAACTCGGTGTCACCTCTCTTACCATGGCATGGGAATGATTCCAGTGAAACACAAAGCTGGGCAGTATTCCAGATGGCTGGCCTGCTGGTAATAAAACAGAGCCTTCTTGTTTAAGGGTGTGCAATGAGCTGCTTGCTCTGGCCACTTGTTGGAAGCAGCAGTGACATGGTGACATTTCCATGTGGCAGTGCCCAGCATGAGGAGCTGTGCTTGTGTGTGCCACTCCTGGAGAGAAAAACACACTACCAGGCCTTCACAGAGGCACAATGTCCCAAAATACTGGCAATGGCAGAAGGGAATAGAGATAAACCCTTTGGACTGAGGTAAAAAAAAAAGGAAAAAACCCACAAAAATCTAAATTCTGAACCTGTTCCAGTGACATTCAGCCATCATAGCTGTTGCAGGAAATTTCTCCTCTAGTTCAATATTTTAACTCAGCCTGCTTAAGTCTTCAGAGGCTGCACTGACAAGCAAAAACTCTAATTACCATGTTTAGTTTGCTCCTTTTAGCATGCTCTGCAGGCTCTGTCATCATTTCACTGTGACAAGAAGTTGGGTGGTTTTTTCCTTCTAGCAAGTTCTTTACTATCCTTGTTAAAGAAATACTGCACCAGAGACTCCTTTGATTGTTTGGTTAACTTGCCATTAATGCTGTTCTCCTTTGAAACTTCTTCCTATGTGTTTACTTTCATACATCTGGTGGAGAAATGTATTTGCTTTTTTTGTTTATTGCCACACACAAGAGAAGCATACATAAATCAAATGCTTTGTCTCTTGGGCTTTACTTGTCTTGTCTTTATGCTGTATCAAAAATTTCAATAAAAACAGTTAAGTAATAATCCTAGAAAGACATGAAAGTGAAATGTGGCACAGTGACAGATTGCTGGGATTTGTATGTAAAATAATCTTTTCGAAAAAGAGATGAATTCTCATATTAGTTAATTTCTTCCTTCTTTATTTCTTTTTCCAACTTGAAGTTTAAATAATTTAGATTTACAGAATCATATATTTCTGAAGCAAAATCTCTTGAGCCACAGTAAAGATGGATAACACTTGTAAGGAATGTGAGACCCAGTTGTATCTATCATGGCCTCATTTTGAACCTGATTTTAGTTATTTCTTCTTATTGTTACAAAAGATATATCTTAACAAATATGGATGCTTGCAGTGGCAGTAGACAAAAATCATCATAAGACAGATATCTTGCTACCAAAAAAGAGTAAAAAAACCACATAATTGTATATTGCAGATTGCTCATCACTGGGACACAGAACTGCAGTATGCAAAATATTGTTCATGCAGAAAGGTAAGATAAAGAAGGGAAGGAAGTAAAAACAATTCTAAAATTGTAAAGATATGAATTGAGAGAGGTGGGAAATGAGAAGCACTGAAATAACTTTGCATTTTCTGCTGTGAAATCAAAAGACCAAAAGCCTAATCACACTGTCAGTCAGTAACCAGTCTAGTGCAACAGAGAAAAAAGCAGAGATGAGAATGGAAATTTTAACAGTGGCACAATATCTTATAATTTTCTGAATCCTTTCAATTCATCCAACTTTCACCTGGTTCTGTTCCTTCTAGTGTCTCTCCTTTTTGGGGAATGGTTCTTTTTCATGTTTGTATGCATGGCTTTGTGTCATCCTGAGCATTTTTGGCTGAAATGGTGACATGGCTTTTCTACCCTTCCCTTGTATTCTCCATCCACTGCTTGCCTCATATCTGTACAACTCCAAATCAATTCCATTCCCACCTTGATGCAGCACTGCAGCAACAGCAGCCTGTGACTGAATAATCACAGAGCAGATAGGGCAATAAGGACTCTAGTGTTGGCATTTGGGATAACAGCAATAAACCCTTGCAGACCTCCTACAGATGAAACCAGCCTCTTTTCTGTGATATTAAAACCAGAGTTGATCACCTAAATTTTTTTTTTTTTTTTTTTTGTTCTGTTTTTTGTGGTCAGAGATTAGGAGCTGATACAAAAGCATTAAACCCTATACTGGAAATTATAGGAACAATGGCTTCTTATCACATCAGGCATATCTTTGATCAAAACTCTTATATTTTCCTCATTGTAAAGCTCATTATAAACACCACATCTATTGCTTCACTGTCATGCTATACACTTTCAAAAAAGGACTGAGATAGCCAACCAAAAAAGAGAAGTTTTGTATGAAAATGTGTTGCATTAAAAACATAAACAAGCCAAATGTATTGAGAAGCTTCTAAGGAAAGTCACAGCTCTGAGTAATCAGCACTCATGGCCACAAAGTTCTTACAAAATTTCAATGAGGTACTTGTAATGAGTTTTCTTTGCTTTATGTATCCTTCTCTTCTTCTCAATAGCAGGTAGGTGACACCCTTTTGTTTGTTTGTTTATTTGTTTTCAAACTACTGGAAATGTCTGCAGGGAAGAGAACTCCCAAGTCCTCTCTGCACTGTTTGATGCAGTTATTTATGGATTTGCTGGTTTGGATGTTTGTGCTTGGAGTGCTTAGTTGACCATCCAGTTGTCACCAATCATGCAGCAGGAATAAAGTGTCAAATTCCAGAAAGACCTCTGTGTGTGTGTGTGTGTGTGTGTGTGTATTTTTAAATGCCTGAAATTTTATTTTTAAGGTTTCAGCTTTGAAGATCCACTTACCATTCAATGGCTGCATTCATATAAGCACAGTCTTAAGCAGAAGAGTTCATTCCTTGTTTTGATGTAGGATCAGTCCTGCTGTTTCATCTAAACCTTATCCCCTGTCATGCAGTAGAGCTGACAGGATGACCAAAAAAACAGGCTTTAGTGCTAACAAACTTTGTTTGATCTCCCTCTTGACTTCCCAAGTGCCACTGCTATTTATTTAAAATGAGAAGAGATCAAGCACATACATATTTAAAAATAACAAACCACAAAGAAAAAGAAAGCATACAAATAAACCAACCAACCAGAACTCAAAAAAAAAA
>VZTR01029538.1:337196-348743 GCA_013400775.1 Chaetops frenatus | reverse complement strand
AAACAACAAAAAAATAAAAAAAAAAAAAAAAAAAAAAAAAAAAAAAAAAAAAAAAAAAAAAGTGTTTACAGTACTGCTAAAGAACAAGGATTCTGTTGGGGTGATCCTGTGCTGCTTGCAAACATCTTTACCCCGTGAGCTCTGAGGCCTGGCCTCACAGGACAGCAAGAAATGATGTGCAGTGATGGTGATGTGTATGGAGGGAATCAATCCCTATTTCACCTCATCACTGGGGACAGGGAAGGTACCCTGGGGAGAATTTGCTCTACTCTGCCCTAGGTTGGTTCAGGTTGTGCAGGTAGAAGCAGAGAGTTTTAACAGAAGGAAAACATAACATCATTTGTAATGTTACCTGTGATCTCAGGCACTGCTTCCAAATTGGAAGGTTGATGGCAGGAGCTGATGGATGCCAGAAACTGCCCCTAAAGGGGAATGGAGCAGCTTGGCCTCTTGTGTCTGGCTGGTACAGCAAACTCTCAGGCCCCATTTTTCTGCACTTTACAGTACTTGAAAAGAGAATATAAGCACTGGCTCCTCTGAAGTTAACAGAAATTTCACCAGTGACTTCAACGAGGCCAAGGCTTCATAAGTGTTTGTTTCTTCTGCTGACTAAATTGTTATTATTGCTTTCAAGATAGCATCTTAAAGTTGATGCCTGTACCGCATAAGATTAAATTGGCCTCTGCTTTGTACAGAATATACCTTCCCCTTGCTAGCCTCTCTGTCTGCTCTCTCACATCCATGATCAGAGGAGCAACTCCTGCTGTAGCAAGTTATTTTGCCCAGAATATGTGGCAGGATCTTATGGGACAAGGGATGTGTTTTGTTGGGGAAAGTGTTTTAGCAAAAAAGTGATCAGATTTAGAAGTGCATAAGATCTTGTGCTCTGATGAGAGCAGTCACTTCTCATATTCTTAAACAAAGATCACAGGTATTTACAAAATCACAGCATATAGGACTACGCTCAGGATGGAGGTGGTCCTATTAAAAAGTCCTACAACCAAATCACTGGAGATCTGTTGGAAGAATAAAGGGGGGAAAGTAGGCTTAAGGTAGTGGAATAACCTTGCAGCCAGAGAAGTCTTAGACTTAAATCTGTGAGCTGAATTTGGAGATCATCTTAAAGAAAGGTAATAGATGAGGCAGATTAACCCTTAAATTACTGCTTGCTGTGAGGAGCAGTCTGCAGACCAGACTTCAAGCTGTGGGAGAAGTTTCTTTTACAAACAGCCAGAGACTGAGACAGAGGTGAGCTGGTACTGGCCCTAGTTAGCTCCAATCCCCCAAGAAAATTGCTCAGTCCTAGGGACTGAGAGGTACTTGGCAGCAGCAATCAATATGATGCAGTGGTTCTTTGATTGCCAGACAAAAGTTCAATGACTAAACTTTAATGCAGAATCTCAGAGCAAATGTTTTAGAAATTTCAATTGTGTTAAAGAGGATTAACTAGAAACATTGCCTTAAACTTTAAAAGCACAGGTATATAGCAATAGGCTGGAATGTATCTAAGCCAATGTTATTAAAGCTGCACTTACAGGCTACTCATTTATTTGAAAAGACTTGTGGTGGGACCAGGTTTTAAGATGGAATTTAATTACTGAGCCACAATAGAAGTGTTCAATTTGCTTTTCTCTCCTATTACTCATATTATGTATAGAACACAAATTGATTTGGCATCAGTATCAATTCCTGGAAAGAATTGATTCCCAATGCAGTCAGATTTGTTTAGCAGACAATTTATTACTTTACCTGTACTAAGCATTAATACTGTATTTGTACCTCTGGGTCTACCAATGGAAGTCCTACCTTTTGTTCCTTGTACTTACTGGGGTCTCAATTATGTTAATGTACATTCTTAACTTTTAATAAATCAAAGAGAATTGTCTGCAACCACTAAACCCAGAACAAAGTGATTGACTTGGCAGTTCCACCACCCACGCTTCAACATTTCAACTCTGTTCACCTCACATTTGTTTCCCTGGAACTATCCCATAAGGAGAATGAAAAATTTCAAGGAAGCAATAAAGTAATAATTTACCAATAGTAAAAATTAAAATTTCCATCTGTGGCACTGTGCATGTCATGAAGTATTTTAATAATGTAATCTGATTATATTGTAAAGTAATTATACTTAAAACTTTTCATCTTTTTTACCATCCTAACAGGCAGCTGATATCTATTCTTTTCATAGCATGGAATATATAATGACAGAAATTATGGCAGTTCTGATAATGATGCCAGCATGAAAATCAAACATGACTTCCTGCAAACCCAGGCTGAAATTCAGAGCTGGATCTGTGCAAGGGTTTCTGCTGAAAGTTGATAGGAACTTGTTACAAAACACTTATCCAAGAGCAGATTTTTGCCCTGGTATCAGTAACTGTGCTGTTTTCACTATCTAGATTCTAATTAAAAGTTCTGCCTTTAGTTTCAGCCAATCTTAAAGCTGCACAACTTTTCTCGTTTTTGGATGTTGTCATCATCCTGTCACTTAACATGAAATTTTCCAAACTGCTTGTGTGTCCTTTGGACTAATTTTTGATGTGGATTGGCATCTTTGGGGTAAGGGAGAGGGGATTTTCCAGACAAATTGTTTTAGCTGTTCTGAGGGGCAGCATAAGGATTTCTTATTTTTGGGTTGAAAAGCTCTAACTTTCATGTGCTCTGAAGAAAATTGGCAAAGTGGCAGCACCAGCAGATGGTACAGAGTGGGACAAGAGAGACAGTCACCTTCATGTAATGCACACTTCAATGTTTTTCCATAAAAAAGATCCACAACCAGACAAGTTTCAACTTCTGAAAATTCTCATTTTCACATGCTAAATGAGCAGTTTTTAAGGGGAGACAAGGAAAAGAAAGCAGCAATAGAGACTGAAAGCAAAAAAAACCTTCAGAGGAGACAGTAGTTTTTGGGTAAGAGCAGAAGACAGCAACAGAGGCTGGCAGCATGGTATCAGCATGGAGCACCTAAAGGTTTTGAGGATCATCTAAAAGCTTCCCTTAAAGTCTCCTTCACAGATAACGAGAATGAGGAAACCAGAGAGGTGAATTATGAAAGGTTCTGCTGGGTGAACTCTCTGAAGGAGGAAGGTGGGAATGAGATCACGTTTTAGGGCCATAACCGTTTTGTCCGTCACTGATAAACCAAGAGATGCACAAGTTCTCAGCATGGGATGGAGCAAGACTCCTGAAACACCTTATCAAAACCAAAACTTTCTTATCTGAGTGGAAGGGAGAGGTCCTCTGGAGTGTTTCAGTGCCTGATGGGTGTCCTCAGCACACCTGATAAATCCCCATGCCCACTACACCTCTCCTCAAAGCACGAGCCCATCTTTACTCCAGACTGGGAGCTCCTGAAAAGGAGCTGGGGGCAGCTCAAACACCTCATTTTTTGGGCTGTGAACCTCTGTCCAGAGAGCTGTCATCAGGAGCCCACACATCTTAACAGGGTTCAACACTCTCAGGAGACAGGTCTGACCCCTTGGGTCAAAAATGTTGGAAAGTCTCCAGAAAGGTTTTCCCAGGTTCTACACCAATACAAGCTCTTTGTCCTGTGTTACCAAAGGTGACAATGTAGGGACTAACCTTGGCAGCTTGATAACAGTGCTGTACAGCAGAACAGGACCAATATTGCCTGGCAGAACAGAGCAGCTCCCACCAGCACCTGATCAGCTCCCCCGCCATGGTGTTTGCAGTGCTGGAAACCTCTGAAAGGCACAGCCATGCAGGGCTTTTTCTACTCCATTTCCCTCAGTACCTCATGAGACAGCCAAGGATGTTCTCACATGCACAGGCACCTGTCTCTGCCTCAGGGATCCTGCTGAAGGCACAGATGGAGCTCCATGAGACCCACATGGCAACCATGCTTCAAGTCAGGCCCAAGGTTCTCCTGGAGCTCCCCCCTTCTTGGAGTCAGAATTGACCATCTGCTGGCAAGAGTACTTGGTGTGCACTCATTATTGCACTGTCAGGAGTTACACAGTAACATTTGGTTATTTTCTATTACCTGTTGATGTGAGGGATTTTGATTGCGCTCCGCTATCATCCTGCTGAAACTGGATATCTGAGTAAGGCAAATAAAATGTTCTTTCTGTTGTCTCTTCAAATGCAGGTTTTCCATTGCTAATTTTTTGTTCTTTCTGTACTGTGCTGTTTTAATTTCTCCAAGAGCCAGTTTCTTGTAAGTGTAGTTCTTTGAGGTTATTAAAGTGGGACTCCCCATTTGCCAATATTTAAGTTAGAGGCCTTACAATAATATTTTCCAATAGTGTGGCTACCACACAGAGTCAAGTAGACTGAAATGACTCCAAAGGAGACTCATTTACTTCCAAAAGAAGTTTAAAATACATTTTAAAAGAATTGTCAGTGATTTTGCTTTCAGAAGATAGCAATAAAACCAACCAAGCAAATACAACTATGAAAAAAAAGACACAAAATCACTAAAGCAGTTTTTAAGATCAAGACTGTAAATTTCTTCCTGACTTTGAGCCCCAAACATATCTCAGTGTCATAACTTTGATTACTTCTATCCATGGTTTGACTGTCATTCTTTGATAAAACGTTAGTGTTGTACTGTCATTACAGCTCTGTGGCAAGGAATCACACATTGAAAGAGAGAGAAAAATGACATTATCAGGAGCCACTATCTCAGAATCTGTTTCAAATTTGTATACAAAGCCATTATGACACCCTGCTCTGGCTGGTGCAGTGATGTTTTACAGCACAATTCCATCTGCAGATGTTGCCAAAGGACGATATTCTGCTACACTGACTAATGCATTTCCCTGTAAATAACCTTCTGATTTTTGTGGGACCTGATGCTGCCTAAGATGCCATTCAGCGTGAATAAAGGTGTCAAAATAAGGCCTGGAGTTATTATCTGTATAACCTAAACCTTAGTAAAGCAATGAGATACCCAGATTAATGGCTAATGCCTGGGATGATATTCCTATCTTAACCCGTGCTGTCTGACCAGAGTGAATAATAACATGTGCATGGTATCATGTCATCAGCCTCTGAAATACAGTTGCAATAGGAGGAAATTTCAGAATAAATATCTGCCTTCATTCTTTTTTATTCCCCTTGTGAATTTAAGTCAGTTCCCTAAAATATTGTTTAATATGATTTTAGAGATTTAATAGCACCTATTGACCAAGAGAGGACAAAAGTCAGTTTTCCCCCCAGCTTTTTCTTCTGCAGGATAGATTTGTTTGAGAGTGCTTTTTGTTTTTAGTCTTACATTAAGAAGCTTCTTCTCAATTATCTTTGAAACCATCAAACAGCTTTTTCTAGTTAATGGAATATCTTTAATGATACCTAACAACAACATATTCTATATAATACTTTGGGATGCTTTGAATACAAAAAGCATTACAACAAGCTGGATTCTATTTTTATGATGTCTTGCATAATTTTATACACCAGCTGAATTAGTAATAACAGCAAAGTCTAGCTCACATATACACACCATGAAAAAAGTAATAATACCTGATAATTATGTATTATATAATTTTGAATGGTATAGGGACATAAAATAAGCATGTATTTCACTGATTCCATAAAGTACTCCAGAATATTTCTGAATATTCGGATAAAAAAGAGAATTAAATTAACTTGCATTCATTTGGTACTTTGAGGTCTTTCACCATCATCTGTATGGCTAATTTTTCATGCTTGCATAATTATTTAATACAGCACAAGTCTGGTAGAAATGATGGTCATGTCCATAGTTCAGCAATCTGGCTTTCTCACTGCATTTACAGTGAATGTGTCCAAATAAAAGGCCAGAGCAATCTAATGCCAAATTTTGTGTCCATAAATCCACTTTAGGGCCAAAATTCTCTCCTAAGTGAACAAAGAGAACAAGACTTCCAACTAAGAGTGAGATGCAAAACACCCCAAACAGCACAAGTGTTCCCAAAGGAAAGGCCCATTTGAAATGTTGACTCAGGGCTGTATTCTATATAATCCACATAGGAAATGCATTCCTGCATGCAGACACAAAGTGAATTTTGGAGGAGTTTTTGGGTTTTAGGACAGTAGGATAAGAAGGTGACTTCTTATTGCTACCCTACAATTATGCCAAGATAAAATTACCTGAAAGCAGAAATACAAATCTTGATCTTCCTTACTCACAAGTAGTTTAAGTTCATAGCTTTGCCCTTCCTCTGTGACAGATATTCATTGGTCTGAGGAAAAGAAACACTTCATTGCCACCATACTGCAAAAATATCCAAGATTCAGAGGACCAAACAGACAATAAAGAAGAAATGGACAAAACTGTGATTCTAATTATTAATGAGGATGATTATCTGGTAGGAAAGTAATATAAGGTGATATTTAAGAAAGGAAGTCTTTCATTTCCCAGATGGGAAGTGTATTATTAAGTTGTTCAAAAATTAGAGAGTGATATCATTTCCTCTGGTTATAGCTTTGAAATGCCCATCTCTGCTGCATTTGCAAGGGCAACACTCGGAATTTGCCCAGCAGAACAAACATCTCAAGGACTAGAAAATGGTCTTAAGGCATGAAATTGTTGCCATTAGGTCAGGCATGGTGGCTGTGTTGATGGGTGTTCACAGGATTCAAACACCTCAGAAGATTAAAGTTTGGGGGCCAAGGGGGTCTCCAGACTGAAATGGACATTTGGGGATTTATGGCTCAGGCTGTAGCTTGCAAGTGTTCCTATGTGGCACTTGGGGGTGTCCAGCAGGGTACATGAACAAAGCCAAAAGTGTATGAGAACAACTCTGAAGAACTGGAGAGAGGGAAAAAATGCATTCACCTTTGAAGAAATGCACATGTTGACACATTTTCTTCTGCCACAAGTTGATCACAGGAGTGTAGCTCATGCAGATGCACTGGGATGCTTCCTTTAGGCTGGCTTAAAACCTGGGAGAGCTGCACTCGAGGACTGAGAGGTTCTTCTTTAAATGTGCCAAAATATGCTGCAACAGGGTAAGCAAAGTGATAGATCTGGTAAAGAGAAGTGTTGGAAGTAGAATTGCAAACCTTACAGGTAAATAAACATACTCCATAGTTACATAACATAAGCAACTCCATTAAAAAAGAGTCTAAAATTCGCTGAATGTTTTTTGATGTTGATGACAAACACTTGAAATTGCTCTTCAATTGAACACCACAGCAGAAAACAAATGCTCTTACACTGCAGATTTTAGCTACATCTGATAAGATCTGTAAAGCCTGAGGTGTATTGACAGCTCTATACCCTTAATTTGGTGGGAAAGGAACTCAAGACAATCTTCATTGACCTTTGCTGTAACACATTAATCACAGATAGGAATATTTGGGATATCTGGGATCAATTTTTATGACTCCTCCAACTAGCTGGGATCACTGATTTGTTAGGGAATATTTCAAAGTTTTGGCTCCTTCTTGTTTCGGATTTTGAGTAGTTGTTTGGTTGTTTGTTTTTTTCTTTCATTGACTGTTTGACAAGTTAGACTGTGTCTTGCAACTGAGATACAGAGTCAGCTTCTGACATGCAGAACATCATCATGAAACTCTGAGGTCTTGTTTTAAAGTAATTATTTATCTTTTCCTTGAATGACACTCTGTGAGGGATTATGGAAGGAAATCATTATAAGGTTTCACATCAGTCAGGATACTTTCTGCCCCTTCTCTTTGATTTAGACATACACTGCCAAACAAATCAAAGATTACACTTGGGAACTGCGTGCTGCTGTGATGGATCTCTGGAGAGGAAGAAAGAAAAATTAAGTTAAAAAAAAAAAGTGAAAAGAAACGTGAGGAATGAAAAAAAAGTTTCATCAAGTGTTGGCTTTGCTGTCAGTCAAATGAAAGAGAAGGGACAACTTGATCTATTGCAAGATCATAGCCAAGGATAAAAAACCCGAAGTTCTCCCTGACAGAAACAAACACACACACACATTCATTTTGATTCACTCATTTTTTGTGTTTCATTGTTCTTTGATAGACAAGAGCTTTCTCCCTGTGCTGGGGACACGCCAATGTACTAGAATTACCTCTTGAAGACAAAATGCACACATTCCATGACACCAAATTATATCCTGATATCGGTAAAGCTGAGAAATGAGAAGCAAATAAGGATGTTTTTCATTAATTTCAGAGCTATTAAAGGATATAATCTCTTAATGCCTCAAAAGACTCGACTATTGAACTTTAACTATAAGTACCACTAATTAGAGGTCTGCAATGCCTGATATGTCTTCAGAGGAAAAAAAAGAATATTTTCCACAAACCAGCTCATTAAAACTGTGATGCTGGCTCACTGCAAACAGCTGCCAGCATGGGCAATTTGGGAGTGCATGTGGAATGAGAGAGGAAAAACCGCTGCAAATGCAGTCAAAAATCAGAGGATGCATCAAAACAAGCACAAGGATTTACAAGAGGGTGAGTTTGTGACAATTCCATAGCTGGAAAGTAGATAGGACACCTTGTTTCAGGAGTCACCTCTGGTAATCCCATGACATTTTCCCCTTGGGTGCAGTTTCCTATCGTGACAAGACAAGCATCACTTCAAGTTGTGCTCTCACAATTAGCTGACTTAATTGCATTAAAACTGTACCTGTGACTGTGCACAGCCTGCCTTGTACAAGCTTCACCACTAAATGTTTTATGCTGGAGTGAAGGGACTGAGGGCAATATGTGGGACAAATAAATGTACAAGGCGTTACAGGAGAGTAATGTCTTGTAGATTATCTATACAGTGACTGAAAGCTATGTTTTCTTCAAGGTACCTAAAGAACCCTTACAAGATCAAAAAATTGTCATTCAATTGCATTCCAAAAGCAATGCAAAAATTAAATGTTGCTAAAAAAGTAATCTCAAAAAGTTTACTTTGCCCTAGTAGAGTTTGGTGTTACAGCATGTTCAGATTTATGGTGGAAGCATCTCAATTTAATTTTTAACAGGCTGCCTTATGTAAATCTCCATCTAAGTGAGAGAACTCATTAAAAATTGTAGCAGAGAAAACTGTGGAATTAATCTATGAACTTTTATTCATGACTATCTGGCCCTAGAAAATTATTTGACATTGCATATGGATGTCAAATACTTGCAGAGTGAACTCTGCTGGCTACAACTCTTACTCCCAGCTTGCAGCAATGACAGGCTTACACTTGAACTTAACTAGTTCATTACATCTAATATCCCTGAAAAGTGATACATGCTTAAAAAAAAAAATTGTGTCTATTATAAAACTTCGAGTGTTTTCCTTAACTTGGTGATTTCACTCTTTTAGGTGAGATCTCTAGGATGCCTGCACATGAATCTGCAGGATTTTTGCCCTGCAGGAAGCAGAGAAGGATGAACTCCTTAGTGTTGGTGAGACATTCTGCATTCCTTGTGCTCCTGTTTTTCTGGCTCCCTCAGGAAGCCTCCCATCAGCTGCAGTCTCTGAGGAGCAGTCAGAACTCCTGCTGCCATACATCCTCTGAGATGATGCATGAAGGGAATTCTGCCTTGAAACTGCTCTTACTGGGGTTATTGGCACCACTTAGAGCTTGATGGCCACTTAAATTTAACCAGCATTTACTTTCTTGACAGAAAATATATTTCTCCTTTTAAAATCAAAGTGAAAACTAATATTAAATGTTCACTTAAAAAAAAATGTCAACTTGCAACTCTTTCCTATCCCTGCCCTGTTTTGTACCTTAAAAAGAGAAGATTTCAAGAACTTAGATATGAACTTACAGAAACATGCATTTTAGTCTGAAGAAAAAACTTAACCCTCCTTTTCCTTAGGAGGTGTTCCTTGTGTTCTGTGTTCCTTGTCTCCTCAGAGGCATTGCATTCCACAGATTGGCTTTCTCTGGAATTTATAGTGACTTACAAAACTCAAACAAGGCTGGTGGGAGCCTTCGAGGAACTTGATTGGAATTTTAAAATGAGTTTGTGTTATTAAGTGGCTGGTGTTTTGTTTTCATTTTTTGAAAGTAGATGGAAAAATACAATCTTAATATTTCTCCTACATCTCAAAACATAAAGTTTTAGATATATATGGAGTTAACCTTCTTTTGGTTCCAACTACGTCAGTAATGTGCAGTGTGATAAAATTTATTTTACATATTTATGTACATGTAATCCACCTCTTAAAATAAATTTTACTGTGAATTATGAGCCTTTTCATTTTTAATCTAGTTTGGATGAAATAAAAAAGAGCATTAGCTATTGATAAACAGAGATTGCATCACATAAACATTTTCTCTAAAAAAGCAGACAATTGGGAGCATGTTATTTACCCAATAACCCCATACAGCTTCATCCCCTGAAGAAAATATTTTTCTAAAGATATCTGAATTGATTTTAATTAGATCAGATCAGCATAAAACAGTTCCTTTTCAATAGATACTGACATTCCAATATTCCACATCATATTGATTCAAGATTGTTTCTTGAGCAGTTACAAAGAGAAAAGAAAATGCAACAGAGGCTTGCAATACAGCCTGCTCTATGGAACCAGGTAAATCACACTTTGCAAAATCATTTTCCCCTCTAATAGAGTCAAAAAATGGTTATTATTCTTTAGGGTTGCTGCACTTTAATTTATTCTTCAATTCCCAACCACCTAAGCAGTTTTTTCAGACATTGCACAGTCCATCATGTGTTGCATCTATTTTCTGTTTGAGGGAAATTTCCTTGATTTCCATAACAAAATAGCAACACCCTGTGCTATTGTGATAACAATACTGCAACAATCTGAGATATCCACTGACATTTCCATCTCTGCCTTTGTGCCAAATAAACTGAGGTTTCACCAGCACCATCCTGATCCAGTAAACCTGGGCTGAAGAACTTGTCAAGCAGCATTTTGCACATTGGCAATGATATTTGTATGATAATAATGCTTCTGTACAGAAGGACCTCTTTCCTTTTTGCACCAATAACATCTTAGACCAGGAAGATGTGACAACTGATCTTGTAGTTTGTGTCTATTCTGCTCACCAGCCTAGAACAGCCTAAGCAAATTGTTCAGGTAGAAGCTCCAGTTGTTTTCCTCACTAGTGCAAGGACCCTATACAATTAGCAGGGAGCCAAGTATTTTTCTGAGTTTGGTATTTCATCAAAGCTTTGAGTTTTTGTTGGGAACTAATTCCTAAAGTGGCCATCTCTGTCTCCCTAGCCAGATCCCTCCTTTGTACTCTGCCAGGCAGCCATTTTCCCTCTTTCACTTCTACTTATTTCTGCTAAAACCTCCAGCCTCCAAAACTCCAGCACCTTCTCAGGAACATCAAGTCACTTGGCAGGCTAATTGGTTTTCTGCTCGAAGAAGTTATCAAGTAAGTACACTATTTTCTATAGTAATTACACAATGACCCCGGGGCAGAATGTGTACAACAATAAACCTCAGTAAGAAAGCAGATCTTTGCTATTGTGAGTGAATAAAACTCCTCTAGTGTCAATGGGGTTGTATCTATTTCTATGAGCAGATAATTTGGCTTGCATTAGTTGGCTGTTGGTAGATACCTTTCTTGTCTTTTTAGGAAGTATTCTTATATAAACTCCACCTATAATTGCAGGAAAGCAATTACACCTCTTTTATCT
>VZTR01029538.1:285790-335306 GCA_013400775.1 Chaetops frenatus | reverse complement strand
TAAAGGCAGAAGCTAGAGGGAAATATTTTAAACCATTAGCCACGAGCTCAGAGCAGGACATGTATCTGAAGACAAAGCAGGAATGGGTTTTTATCAAACAAGTTCTCAATTGTTTCACAGCTACTACCTGCTATGTATCATGCCTTGTTTCAAGATACTTGTTTAATCATCTTGGTAGCTTCACTTTTTTTTTTTTTTTTTTTTCCTTGCAGTTATTCTGTCTACAGGAAAAACACTGATGTGTTTTATGAAGATTGTATTAACTCTGTCAGCCCTGAGAGACAACAGCAATGGCAAAGAGTAACCTAAATTCAGAGTTGTTAAGCTGATTATGGCAAGGGCCTAAATCCTAAACCCACCTTCACAGCAAGGGATGAAGGCCACAGGGATAAAGGAGGTTGCTGGTGGTCAGATGCCTAAGTGAGATACCTTGGAACAAACACTGTGGACAGTCAAACATACAGTTAACCCTGGACTGGTTCTATTTTTAAAATTCTTAGGAAAAAAAGCATCACCTGGCAAGATAAATGATGACAGAGTTGGATCTCAAAACCTCCAAGTCATAATAATCAAATTAAACTTGTCATAATAAATAATCAAATTAGTTTACATGTATCTACCTACTTTATCCTCAGAAAACTGGGGAGTGTTTGAAAATCCCACGAGTAAAAACAGAGGAAGATCTGCTGTGTGAGCTCCTAGGCCTACAAGCAACCAAATCAACTCCCTGAAACAAAAGTAACCAAGGTTTTTAAAGGGTATCTGTGTGATGTGGCAATATTATCATATATTTTTGGCAAGAATTTTTACAAAGATATAACACTGCCAAGACAGGTCCCTGTATTCAGCATCAGAACACTGGCATATTCACATTTTGATAATAAATGTAAATAATAAACGTAAAAAATAATTCCAAGAAAGATCTATGGCAATATGTGAGGGTTAAACCAAGAGGTAAAAGTATCTTGGGTACTTGTATTAAATGAAATATTAAAACTGCACTTGCACATGCTCAAATCCATGCTCCCAAATTCTAGATTACATAATATAACCCCCAGTGTTAAAATAAAAGTTTAAAAATTTCCCACATGCCAAAGAGAAGGAAATATTACTCCTGGGTACTTGTCACTATATCTAAATACTGAAAAAAAAATTGCAATTTCTTCTAATTATCAAGAATAATGATTCTAACCATTGCTTCTGAATACTTTTGTTGTAGTCAGATGTCTGCATTTCTGTTTCCCTAAAAACAGGCCAAAAATAATCCTGTCAGATTCATTTGTTTATGTTCAAACAAGGTTTTTCTTCTGTTCCACGAGTCAGGCAATACTTTGTTAGCTTTACCTGCAGCATGTGTGATCCAACACTTCAAGTATACTATGTCTTCTTTTCTTTTTAGTTTTTAATTGGGATTTTTAAGTGACAATGCATTTTTATGCCGTGCTTGTTTTTTAAAGGTTCTCATGTCATTTTTCCCTAGTCTAATGCTGTTTTGCTCAAAGAAAGCTGGCATTTATTTGGAAAGAACTGAGTCACTGTCAGCTACCTGGAAGACAGGTACGAATCTGCCATCACTCTGGCCAGACTTGTTTGTTTGTTTGTTTTACTTGTTGTTTTACACTTCCATTTCTGTCAGAAGTTCTAGATAAGTTTACAGTAGAAACACAACTGTGGTCACCTGGAGTGACAGGATTTTAACAAGCACAAGAGAACACCAACAGAGAACTTGAGACTTGAGGAAAAAAAAAAAAAAAGAGGTGAGGAGAGAGACTTGGCAGGTTAGCCAGGGAGTCAAATCCATATAGGAGGAAAATTCAGACTGGGACCCCCCAAGCTCTCCATAGGAATGACTGGTTTCTTCCCTTGGAAAGATAAATACCTGTACCTCAGCATTCCAGCTGCCTGTGGTTGTGAAGTTAAAATCTGGGAAATTATTTGCTTGTCAACACCAAAGATTACAGCAGAAAGTGAAGCCAAAAAATGTGTTTACCAGAGATCCTGATGAGCCATCTTTGGAGGGATCCTGATGAGCCATCTTTGGAGGTGTGTTTCCATCATTTTTACATCTCCTTGACAATAACATTTATAACATCTTGATCAAGTCCATCTAGTCAGTGTGCACATGCATTTATGATTCATTGTCCTGAGATCACCTCCTAATCTCCAGGTCCTTCCTAGTCCTGGCTATCCTGCAATGCTGAGATGCTTTGAAAGAAAGACAGCAGAGTACTCACCATTTTAATTTTCATTTGCTAAGCGAATTTAATCATAAATAATAACATTTTCTCTAAGATATAAACACATGGCTAAGAAAACCTATGTTGAAGCAAGGAAAGATTTCCAACTTGCCAAAAATCTTTCAAGTTTTCAAGCATCCTATGTAGGAGTAGCCTCAGATATTTTACTCCATAGAGCATGTGTCTGTAAGCACTACTTGAATACCTAAGCAGAGTTTTTTCCTTCCCCAGGGTGCTGAAGTTTCACTTCAGAACAGCAATAAGTCCTTTAATCTTAATAAACAAAATAATAATAAAAAAGAATGGTCTAAATGGTTGCCTGCTATTTACATTAACCTTTGGAAAGGTCTTCTGTGTTCTATGTTACTCTATACAATTTTTACCCTTTATCTGAAAAATCCAGATTGATACTAAAAGCTGCATGTTTCCAAAATGGCACTGCTCCTCATAAATTATCCTTTTCCAACCATACAGTTGTTTTAAGAGAACTGAAGTTGCAGGAAACCTTGCCATTTACACAAACCCCAACAAAACATTAAAAACAAAACAAAACAAAACAAACGCCAAAAAACATAAAGAGACTATGGTTACCAATATGTATATATCATGCCATTATAAATTACTCTTTGTCTCAGAATGTACATTTAGGTACAAAAGTTGTTAACAAAAATGCACTCAGGCATTAGTTGCTTTTAGACTCCTGAATTTAAAATGTGCCTGAGAGCAGATATTCCAGGAGATGGGTATAAAATTCAATTCAGTGTAGTCTACCATTTTGGAACCTGGGAATAAGATGCTTTTGAAAATTTTATCCCTAAGTTTTTGTTTCTGTACTGGCCCTAATTCTGTGTCCATACTTTTTTGATAGATTCTTCTTTCATACAATTTTTCTCATCATATACATTCTTTCCTTTTTTTTAAAAAATATTCTTCCTGCTTTGTGTGGTCAGATTGAGTTTTCAGTAGAGGCTTTAGAAAATGCTTCTTCAAATACTAGAGACAAAAGAATGTGACTTTAGTCACATCATATATTTATCTATCTATCTATCTATATGTATATATACACACATATATTTATACATGTCTGTAAAATGATGCCCCAGTACAAGTACATGCATTAATTAACATTGCCTCATAACTGATTAGCCTAACTGCTTCTGAGAGAGTGAACTCCTGACTTACCAAAACCTTGTAAAGAGTTTAATCTGTATTCTAGTGCTTTCCCTACACGTCTAGAAGAAATTTCAACTTCTTCCTCTCATATCAAGAAGGAAACTCGAGCCAGGGAGTGAAGAGTGTTCAGAGTAAAAGGCATTAAATTCAACACCACTTTAAAACATTTCACATGCAGTGAAAATGAAGCTTGGAAAGAGAATGTATGCTTTGAACAATTATAGGTGAGAGGATTTTTTTTCAGATTGCACTTTATTTGTGACGTCTCATTTAAAACTGACAGTTCCTTAGAGAGGGCAGAGGAATTTGAGTTAACATGGTATGCATTACATATTGCCACTTGGATACTTTAATTCCTTAACGAAATAGAATTAAATACATAGGTTTATTTGTGGGCATAGCCAAAAGTGTATTTCCAGGGAGATGTCCATGTAGCAAATTCCTGTAAATTAATGAGACATCAGTGTAGATGTCTGCAAGAAAGAAAACACATGTTACCAGTAACAGGAAATACTTTGGCTATTAAATTAATATTTAATTAACTAAATATTTCATAGTCTTCCAAGTGCCTAATGTGAAATTTCAAGTCTACAAGTAAAATTTCAGGAATTACCTTCTTTGTTTAAGATTGAAACTAGCTTCTGTGACCAGCACAAAACTGAGTATTTAGACAAATCTTCCAAAACAAAACTTAATTGATTCCTCCTTGATTTTTCTTGTCTGAATATACAAAATTTAGAAACAATGCCCTGCATCATGCCAATGCCTTATCTAATGTATATTCAGGTCCTCATTTCTTTATTTTTTAATTTATTCTTAGTTTTTCCTTCTGCAATAAACTTTTGTGCAATGCAATGAATTCCTGACAAAAAGAGGAAGTTTCGTTGTTACTTCAACTACAGTGTTAAATGTTTTCATAGGGTGTGTGTCTCTCAGGATTGAAATTACACAGTTTTTAATTAGAAAAAAACCCATAGTAGTTAGAATTATAGGCTACAGGAAGAAGTTTCTATTTTAACAAGATGGATCCACTGAATCTGTTGGAATACTAGGATGAAATATGCTTTTTTTACTTATTAAAGTAAATTTTTTTAAACAATTTTGACCTTCAGGAATAAGAGTTTAGGAAAGGGCCCAGAGGATCACAAAATGATTATGATACTTAAAAAAACCTGTAAGTTGTCCTTTAGTCTCAAAAATTCAAGGTTTAAGGTGAGATGAAAGCACGTTTACAAAAAAGATCAGCCATGTTATCCTTACATCCCTGCTCTCCCCTAACATGGAAATATTTTTAATGTCTATTAGAGAAGTTTAATATCTTTTTTAAAGGAAAAAGTTAATTGGTGTTTTATCCTTTGTCAATCATGCTGGTTCTGCTAATATTCTTTTTTACAGGAGAGATTCCTCATTAGAACATTGCAAGCCACTGCTGAGCCAGCCCTGCACACCAGGAATTCCCAGAAATTGTATGGGAAGTTTTGGACAAGAGTTCTAATGCTCTTAAAAACATTATTTTTCCCATTTAGCCACAAGCAAGCTAAGTATTTTCACTGGCTTTTGTCTCCTCTGTTATTTTCTCTTCCATTCTTACATCTCATTTTTCAGTGCTACGACCCCACTTTCTGCAGTTCCCTCCCTGCTTGCTTTCTTTATTTCTCCCTCTTCCCATTTATTCAAAAGCAAGGCAGGTGCTATGTAACCCCCCAGGAGCACATTTCTCACTCTCCCTGAGTACTCTAATAGATGTTTCTATCAATTCCTTATTTTCTGTGCTAGACTTTCTCCCTCTCCACAGTCCCACTGAGCTTAGTCCAGCCACACACCCAAGTGAAGTCACTGAAAATGGTTTTGAAGCATTTGCTGGATGAGAACCTGCAACCAGACAGAGCATTTTTGTGGAAATACTCAGAATGTGCTCCAGTCACAGCTTAAATATCTGGAGAGCCCCACCCAAAACAGGACTTGTTGGGCTGAAGTGATGCACAGACCTGTGCCAGGCCCTCTCTCCTAGCTAAGGAAAATGGCAGGAATTGCTGAGCTCTGAACTGTGCTCAATCATATTGGAATGAAAGTGATAATGACTCAAACATTCTTGGGCAAAATTTGTGAAGATTAATTCAGGACACCGAGCTCTCATTTATTAAAAGTATAAAAAGCATAAAAATTTACAGAAGTAGCTGGTATTTCTCTCTCTGTGCACTTCTGACACATAGCATTATAGCAGAAAAGTGAAAAGGAAAGGGATATGTTTTGCCCTTGAGAGCAATAATATGATTACAAGAAGACAGTTTCAGATGTATTGAATATTTCAAACCATACATTTTAATCCATGTTGCATTAACTTTGGGGTGGGAATGAAAAGAAAGCTCCTTCATGTTTTTTTTTTTTTTTTTTCATACTGTTCCACTTCATTATTAAGCAATGATGCCAAGCTGTTCACCAGGATTGCTGCTAGCAGGCTTGAACAGCTTCTGCCAAGCGTGATTAATGCAGATCAAACAGAGTTTATTCAGTGGAAGAGATTGGCAGATAACATTTATCATCTCTTAAGAAAGTTGGGATTTCCAGACTGATGTCAGGCTGGTGATAAACTTAGAGGCTGAAGGATGTTTGACCAACTATTTTGCATATCCTTCAGAAGAAAGTTGAATTCCACTTTGATTAGATTTGAAACCTGAAGAGAACCTCATTGACATGCAAAGCCTTCTCCACTGGTTAACTTGGTTGTTAAAAGGACAAGGCATATTGAGACTCTTATCAGTGACTGTGGGTTTTTTCATGAGTGTAAAGACCATGTGTCACTCACTAATACAGAGCAGCGTGGGACTGGCCAAATCAGCATCCTCAGGCTGTATGGAGGCTGGGGGAATAATGCAGCCTGGATTTCATTCCTGGATGTGCTTTGTTACCTTGTGCAAGTAGCTCCTTCCATTTCTTTGCTCTTTCTGTCTGATTAACAATATAATAAACTTTTCAGAGGCCCAAGTTCAGAGGAAGCCTGAAATACAAAACAACAACTTGCTGTCCTAGGTGAATATCTTTTTAAATAATGAGAAGATTTTAATGAGAAAACTGAAAGTTATTTAGTCTTTACCTTTCTCAAAAGCCATTATCCTTAGGTTGTTTTCCTGGCTGCTGAGCAACACAAGAGTTGTGTTGAGAAACTCACTCAGTTTCTAAGATCTATTGCTTGGCCTTGAACCTCTAACACAGACCTCTGCACAAAGATCTCCTCAGAATAACTGGTTTCCACTCCCTCCACCTTCCTCAACCAAACACAGCCCTAAAAGCAGTCAGCATAATAAAAAGTCTCCAGCACATGAAAGCAAGTTCCTAACTGTAGTCAGCTAATCTCTGAGACAGCCTGTGTTGTCTCACCTGTTTGGAGGCAGCAGAAAGCTCATTAGCAGCAGATGAATCAATTCCCCAGGCTCAGCCAGCTCATCCAGGGGAGGTTATTGCCCATATAAAACTGTCTTGGGTACAAAGACCTTTGCTTCCCTCCCATTTTGCCTTACACTGACATAACCTATTCTGCCTGAGCAAGAATTTCTCTGCAATGACAAAAGTCCCTTTTTGATATCACTGTGACCTGAGCCCTCTGTTTGTCACCACCAATTTTCCATAGACTTCTTCTTTCCAAAGTCCCAAGGCTCCAAATTAGAAAGTTTACTCGATTTATCTTTTTACAGAGAGGATAATTCACAAAAAGAAGAATTGTTTATAACAAGCAGTTTCTTCTCTATACAAGAAAAGCAAACTGAGAGAAGCCTATTTTCAAAATCTCACTCTATAACTACTTTTAGCTATTGCAGGTAGTATTTTTTGGCATGGTGGTTTCCTCAGTATGGCTGAGGTCATGGCTCAGATTTTGCATTCCTTAACAAAAACCTTTTAAAGGTAGTCTTTTATTTATTTGTTTATTTTCTGAAGCATTCTTAACACCTTAGTACTTTTTAGAAAAATCTGCTACCACTAACTCACTTTCATATTGATGACAAAAGTTTGGAAATATGCTCTCTCAGACACCCTGTGCTAGACATAATCACTTCATCTGGATCCTCACCCTCAGCACTGTCTTTGGCAAAAATTCATGGCTTTATCTGAGACCAAACAACAATTTTAAAAGAAAATAGCAACAAAACCCAACAGCCCAACAGATATAATCTAATGCTGCAGCTCATGCCATGGCTCATCTGGCAGAGGCTCTGGAGCGAGTGCCTCTGACTCTCAGAACTCTGGTTTCTGTTCTGTTTGCAAATGATCACTTCTGCTTTCAGTGGTCGTTCCATGCCAGATCCCTGAGGGCAGTGGCAATATGTTCCACTTAATTTCAGCTTTCACTAGACCAATATATTTTTAAAGTAATAGTAATTCACAGTTATGACCAGAGTAATAAGGCTGTGCCCAATCTATCCTTGGGGTTGTTTGCAGACAGCTCAGTCTTGTGCTTGCTGCTGGAGAACTTTGGCTCTGAGGCCTCCTTAACATCTTCCTCTGTGCCAAACGGGAGGATTTCCAAGCCTTGTCCTTTGCCTGCCCTGCACAGCAGCAGCTTCAGGTTGCTGGCTCAGGCAGCACCAAAGTCACTCAAGTTGCTGTGCAAAGTTCATCCTTCTGTTTTACCTCTTCAGACACGTTCCAGAGGCAGGAGGTGTGACACACATCTGCCCTAGGAGCTCAAAACACAGCAATGCCAGCCCTGCCACCAGCAACAAACCTCTACCCCCTCACTTTGTGAGGTCCTTTCACAGCTTCCAAACTGAATTTGCTGCTCTTTAGCTCTGTGCAACGCCACTCTGGGAATTCCTGCATCTCCTCTCTCCTCTGGCAAGTGCTCCAAGCTCCACTGTCCCCCTGTACCACTGCCAGCTGCAGCAAAGCAGCTCCAGGACCTGCTGTTTACATCTCAAGATACAACTGTGGAACCAGCCCAGTCCAAGGCCTTCCAGCAGTGCAGGCAAAGTCACTTCTGTCACCTGAAGAATGGGGGGGGCACAAGCCACATGAAGCAGCTCCCGTTCTTGGTAAGGACAACCCATAAGGCTTGGGCAGGGAGTGGTGGTGTTTTTGTCCCTGTTATTTCCAGGGGTCAGGGCATGACTGCCCCCCAGACATCCCCACCCTGCCCTCCACACCCCTGCTGGGGCTGCTGGAGCAGCACCCTCCTCCAAGGAGGCAGCTGAGACCACAGACAAGAATTTGCCTCTTCCCTGCTCACACCCATCCCAGGAAAAGGCCTGGTTCCTGTGACAACAGCCATGGCAAGGAACAAACTCCTCACTTCCATCACTGAGCCTGCCCTCAGCCAGGAACACCTGCAGCCCCTCCTAATGATGAACCTGCACTGAGACACAATTTGAACATTCATAATCTCCTATATCAGGTTCTCATACCATTAATGCCACCAGTGCTGTGACCTTTTAGCAAGATATCAGGTACTACCAGCAGGCTCAGAACTGCAAACTTTAATTAAAAACTGTATTTTAAAATAAAACTTGGTTTAGATGCACTGATAAGTGATTTTCACTATGTGAAATTTCAGAGTGCTTTACTGAGGAAAAAAAAAAATCATTGCAAAAAAACCCATCATTCCTATTAATTTCTGGCTAGCTGGGTTTCAAGGACAATTTTATTAAAAATGAACAGTGCCTTCTGTAATAAAACCTTTGCAGTTGTTATGACCACCTGTGCTACCTCCCACCTCCATCCACCACACGACACAGCACAGCTAGTTTTCCCACATCCTAGCAAGGAAATTGAGCTGTAACAATCTCAGCCGATGGGGCTCACATACACATATTTTAGACTTCATTATATTTCTGTATGACACGTCTGAATCTGGCAGAGGTTGTCCAAACAGCCTTAAGATCTCTTTCTCTGTGAAGCATGGTATAAAAGTTCAGAAAATATCATTAAAGTTTCTGAATTGGTGCGAAACAAGGAACAGGAGGAAAATAAAACCAGGTTCCTCATTGAAGTGCAGAGCACCGACTGCACAGGAAAGGTCTCAGAGGAGGTGATCTTAATGGATTACTGTTAATAAACATTACAGTTTATTAAACAGTTTATAAAACAAACAACAGGATGGCACTCATCTGAACTGAAACAAGCAGGGAAATGATGGCTCTTGAGGCTTACCCACCGCAGATATATTGCTTCCTGCTCTCTCCTCAGCCCCAGGTCTAAGTTTTATGAAAACACTCATTGTTCCCCACTGTCACTCTTAACCACCGATGACTCAGTGAAAAAGAAAAACAAACAAACAACAAAGAACCACACACACCAGCATGATTGGGTCCCCACAGGCCAGCCTATTTTGGCTGTGCCCATCTCCTTTTAATTTCAGGGGGCAAAAACCTCCTAATCCTAGCTACAAAGGAAGGGCAGGAGAATTCATTTTGGGGAGAGAGAGTTGGCAGGCTGAAAAATGGAAGGTAGGGGAGGAGATGATAATTAATGCATATGGGTAGTTTACATGCTGTCTCCTCTCCATGGTGAGAATGTAGCAAGCTGTCTAATTGGAGCCTGGTTTTTGGCTCCACTTGAATTCCTCAGGAAGCATTGCACTCCACAGGCTGCATAGTTAGATTTTGTAGGTTTTGGCCACAGCAGAAGCATAATAAAAAATACTGGGAGGAAGAGGGCAAGCTATTTCAGGCATAACATTCTGGAGCAATGCAAAGAGGTCACAACTGGTGAGAATCTGCATGAAATTGCATTAGGCACAGATGAAGTGTCCGATCATCTTTCTGCCCAAATTCATAAATATATTAGCACACACAACCATCACAGTCACATCTTGTTTTTATATCCAGCAACCATCCTCATCACTGGTCTCTGACAGTTCTGATAAATTACTACTAACCTTCAAAAGATCTTTTGATTTCCATTTCAAATCCTGCCCTGGGTGTTGCCAGTATATATGTGTTTAAAACGGTGCAGTGACAATCTGGAAAGAGAGTGGATCAAGATCACCCTTGCATTTGCTCAAGACCTTTACAAGACCTACAAGTGAAAGCTTTACTACATAAACATTTTCAGTTCAGTAGGTTATTAAGCCTTTTTGTAAAAAAAAAAAAAAAAAAAAGAAGTCCTTAAAAATTAATTCCATTACACAAAAACTGATGTTAAACAACAAGAATGCCTGCTAGTTTAGCCAAATAAGATGGATACCTACCCAGAAAATTATGCAGTAAATTGCAAGCTGTGTGAGTTACAAAGAAGTCCCAAAAGTTTCATAGCTGACATTCAGGAGAGTGAATTTGTAGAGTGAGGACAGCACAGACACCTGGCAGGGAAATGGAAATACTGGCCTTGAGTGGGGCATCAGCCCCAGCCTCATGACTCTCTGCCTAGGTGCTCCCGTGACCTGTAGCCAGTGAATAAGAAGAATTTAAGTAAAATATAGACTAAATGGAAACTTCACATTTTAGTAAAATGCAGCTAGATGTATTTTAACTTATGTATTTTAACCTCCGGTGAATGCTTTAGCTCAGTGATGTGAGTTACCACTTTTGAGTGAAGTTAAGAAGTGCAATTACTAATGAGGTTTAAGGAAACACAATTTAAAATAAAATGGTGTACACAGAAGGGCAAAGCTACAGCTTCTAACACTTATCTGGAAGCCTGTGTTCTCAGAAACTGTTTACTGAAGTCACAACACTTATTAACTGCATCCCATTCCTCCTAAAAGACAACATTCAACTATAAATTATTTGGAAAGGCCAGACTCCCTACATTAATTTACTGAGGCTTTCATCCTTCTGCACAGTAGTGTATTTTTAATACTGCTCAAAAGATATCAAGCACCTTCTTTCCAACCTATTCACCAGCTCTAAATGGGGTTTGACATTATGAGGTCAGCTTTGCTTTGCCTCTTAGATGACTTACAAATTTGCAGAGACATAGGTTCACTGTTCTCACATGGATCAATGTTCAACAGACCACTGGTCTTGATGGCAAACATTTAACTTTCAGCCATTAGGCAGAAGAGGAAATTCAGGTTGTAACAAATTACCTGGCATCTAAACAATGTTAAAGTTGTCCATTAGGAGTGCCTGCAGACAGTGCAACAGCACATTAGTTTTAAATTGCAAAGTTCAGTCAGTGGAGTGATAGAGTTCAGATCTGAAACGTTTTACTGAGCTAGTGAAAGGCCTGAAGAGTGAAATGTATTTAAAGGAAACAAGAGTAGAATGGAAATACTTCTCGATGCTCAAAAGAAGATTGCAATCCCCCCTCTCCTCCCCACCCTCACAAAAATAAACAAAAGTACTGAAAAACACTGTAAAACATAATGGTAGTTATAGCTGATTTTTCTTTAAAATTGCCATAGGAAACTGATTTAATTGTGTTTTAAACTGTGTGGACATCCTGAACAAAACATATTTTTTACCATTCTATGACACTATGCTTTTCCTACCTGCTACAGCTCTTTTCTCCTATATAGTCATGTCACCTATGTGTCTGTTTAGATCAGCTCCCCAGTTAGGAGTGTTCTCCACCTTGGCTAGGACTGGCAAACTAAATAAGGCACAGGAATAAGAACAAGGAGTATATAAAAAAGAAAGACATATAGTGGTACTGTTTGGGACAGTGGTGTGAGATATTTTAACACTTTTCATTTTGAAAATGTTTCATTGGAAACTATTTGGGACTATGTGGCAAGCTCTATTTACCAGTTGCTTTTTACTGCATAGTGGATGAGGAAGGACAAAAAGTACATTGCTGGTGAAAGGCTGGTGTGAAAAAAAATTGAAGATGATGGTGAGAACCAGCTTCCATTCCAGATGGGATGTGTGTGTTAGTGAGCTGTCTGGAAATGCAACCACAGGCATGGTGCAGGGAACTCTCAAACCTCCCCATCAGACCATTTATGGGTTTTTGGTTGGTTCTTGGTGTTTGCCTCCTCAGCCTGACTCCCTGCCTTGAATTTCTCTACCCTATACTTTCTTGTCCCTCAACAGAAATCTTTTGTGTTTATGTCCACTTCTAACCTGAATTGCAGTTCCTTGAACAATCACATTCTGCTGCACCAGGGATCCTGAAAGGATGCAGACCTGAGTGGAGAAGAATCTGAGGGGTTTTAAAACATAAATGACAATGTGAAAATGGAGCTCATATAGACTGCAAAGAGAGTAAGGATAAACTATGATTTTCTGTTTCTTTATGTATATGTTGAGAGTGTGTGCCTTGAAAAAGGATGGCTAAACATAGGAAGGCTGGCTTTGGAAGAAACCTGAGAGATGCAAAAGAGAAAAGAGAATGGTGATAAAAGCCAAAAATAAATGTAAGGGAAAAGAAAAGAAGGAATGAACCTCAAGGAACTGGAAGGAGAGGGGCAGCGGGAAGGGGAAACAGGAAATCTGTGCAATAATTTATTTTATACAGTTTATTTGGTCAGCCCACCTAAGTTCCCTTCAAATGATTCCACTTGGCTCACAGTGATAGCTGCAAAGTCACCAATTTACCTAGGTAATATTTGGAATAATATGACTGATTACAGAGGTATTTTGTAATAACTACCAGAGATGTTAATTGCAAATGTATGAGAAAACATGTGTTTTCAGTACTCAAGATAAACTAAATGATTTAAAAGATATTTCATTCATCCATGAGTGTATGGAGAAACAAAAATCAGGCAGAAAATTCTGTCAGCTTGGAAGACCAGGGGAACTCCCCCTCCATGACCACTGTTTCTTGCTGAGACTGTTACTTCTCAAGAGTGCAGGAAGATATTGCTATTTGGAACTCAGTGAAGAAATTTACTCATCTTCATGAGTCTAAAAGCCAAAGGAAATGAGTACCACTAATACAATCTCTCAGCTTGTAGACCTCATGATCAATTCCTGCAATTGTTGTGGCAATCAATGCATTAATACTAAAGACATCTCATCACTTTAGATATCCAATATAAATATTTATCTTTTCAGAAATCAATTGAAAGAAACTGCATTAAAAAAAGAAAATTCCCAGAGAAAGAAAATCCAAATGAGCAAACTCCAAGCTTGTGATGAAACCCCAAAGCATTAAAATTGAGTGCTGTATAACACCTTTCAAAATGAGTCAAAATAAATCCAAAAATGTCCAAAAAGTGCAGCTATTAGTCACTGTATTTCCCTGATGTGTTATCTTGGAGCATGAAACATTTCACAAAGGATGGCCACAAAAATATACACCTACAGGAAGAGTTCTAGCTTCTCACTGGTTTTGTGGGAATTATTGTGACAGACAGTTCTGCTCTTTGCTTGGAACTACTGAGGCAGTCAGTGCTGTTGAATTAGTGCTCTTATTTTCAGGAAAATGAAAATATTGTTTAACATGTCTTTTCAGACTGAGGACACAATTTAAAATTTCGTGTTTTTTGATATTAACCTCCCACTAACAGAGTAGAGGAAAAGGAAAATATACATCCTGAAATCACAAAACTTCATTCCCATACATGAAGTGATTATTATTTTTATGTAATTTCTGACATTAAAAGAAGATTAGGACCTTCTTGTTCAGACTATTCTGTGCAATTAAAACAAAACCCATCTATCCTGAATGAGGCATTTCAAAGATTTTCGAATTATTAGTACAATAATGCCTAGAGTAAAACATAATCATGCCATGGACCAAATCAATGATCTGGTTTTGTTTTCTATATATCAAGTATTTTAAATAAAGGCATGAAATGTTTTTCTTCCCTTGAAGCATGAAGACAGAGTCTTCATAGGAATTTATGTTACTATAAGCAGAAAACAACAATATGCCACCTAAATTGAGAACTGCCTGTATATTTTTATACTTGCTTCTACATCAATATCTCTCTGCTTATTCATCCTGTGGCAATGAAAACCAAGGTCAGTTTAGCACTATGATAAAAAAGCCCCAAACCTGTATAAATTCGTATTAAATTTTATCTTGTAATTCTACTTTACTGCATGTGACTTTTGTTCACTCCCCAATGAACTTGTTTTTTTCTACAGCTGTTTTTTTAGCAGGTAACATGAAAACTGCACAGCATTTGAGGGGAATAGCCAGCATTCAATGAGGGCATCAAACACTTTCTTAAGTGATACTAGGTCTGGGTTTTTTCCATACTGCCTAAGCCTTCTCACGATTGAGCTGTTCAGAAGAGCACTGAGGTCCTTTGCTTCAGTGACTGCAGGGGAGCAAGAAAGCCTAAAAGATTTTTGACCATATTAGAATGTTCAGCAGTGAACAGTTCAACTTGGCAGGACCTTGGTAGGACAACTGTTTCACACTTGTCAAGGTCAGGTCTTCAGTTGCCTAATTTTCAGTGTCTTATTAACAACTTTGAGTTATACTTCTGCCTTCACATACTAGATAATGATACCATTTTCACAATAAATTCTCCAGCAAAGGATGGGAAGGCACCCAGTCTCACTACTTTTACGACTTTTTTCTCCATCTCTCCCTGCTCTGCAAATGGAATTAACATCAGTTCTGTGCAGAAGGTGGGAGCAATGAAGTTCTGGACTATTTTTTCACAGATTATATCAGTGATGAGGGAGAATGATGGTAACAGATGTGTCAGCATGATATTTTTCCTGTGCTCTTTTCCAGCATACCTCACAAAGGTTGCATAAATTAGAGTTGTTTGGCAGTGTGTTGTGTTGGGACTGGGTATTTGACAGCCTGGGTACTGGATCTGCTTTCACCTCCAGTTGTAAAATTCTAAGTTCAGTCTACTGGAAAATGTTGCCTTAGCAGCTGAGAAATCACAGTTGATATAGGATTAAAAAACCCCACCACAACAACAACCCAAACACTTCTAGTGTACATTCAAAAATGAGGGGAAAAAAAGACATCAGTAGTCAAAATCAATCAGCGCTCAACAGATGGGTTAAAGAAATAGCATATTTTCAATAATACCTCAAGAAAATCTTGTTTTTGCAAAGGCAAGAATGTCTCACCTGAACACCCATCCCATTTTAGAAGTGTCACCAGCTAGGCTCAAAAGGAATAAGTGTTAAACTTGCCTCTAGTGACCTTGGTATTTGCATTTTAAAAAGTAAAGTTGTCTCATATAAGAAACCCATTTTCTTCCTTCTCTTAGACTTTACTTCCCTAGTGGAAGCATTACAAAAAAACCCACTGAGACAAAATTTTCCACAGATATTTCAGCAAAATATCCAACACCAAGATATTTTAGTGAAAATTGTCAAGGCATCCGTTTGTGAAAGCCAAGGCACAAGCAACTTTCTGAATAACATTAGCAAAACCCAAATCTCTTCATGACCCCAGGAAAAATGCCTGTACTTTAATTTCTTTGTGATATTTCTTATTTAAGCCAGTTGTTAACAGATTTCATGCAAATTGGAGTGGGTTTTGTGCAGTGCTAACTTTTACACATAACATGAGGCCATATGTCAACTGTTATGGCAGCCCAGTGGGAACTAAAACTTATAAGAAACCTTCTCTATAATACATGTATTTCCCACAGATTTAGAGTCAACTGACTAAAATGAAGCACTGGGGAATGTAATTTACTGCAGAGGTCTTTAGAGGTCAAAACTGAAAACAGTATTAATTGTATTACCAAAGAACCCAAGAGCGTAAGTAACACAAACACCACCAAGCACCAAGCAAGGAGGAAGAACATGTACAGCCAGTGAATAGATATTCATCATGCATCATCTTGAGAGGACAGGTGATGCTTCCAGAAAAGCCTGCCAGGCTGTCACCTGTGTTTATAACAGTCTTGGTTTCCTCACACATGCACTTTAGCATGGCACATTATAGTTTTGCTGTTCAGCTTTAGAGGAATTCATCGAGAACACAGTGGTGCTGTCTCATCTGAGTTGAAGCCATATGGTGTTTCCTTACAGCTAATAGGTTGTCCTGTCAGGAAGATAACTGTATATAGAGTGGTGATGCACATCCATTCTGTGAAGTCTCTTAAAACTTACCCGGATATCAATTTAAACCCACCGGGTTAAAACATCTGTGAGAAATTACAATTGCAATCGATTGTCTTGGCTAACGTGCTGCTGTCATGAAATCCTCTTGCTGCTTTCCAGAGGAGCAATGCTTCCCAAAGAGAAGCAGAAGGTTGCAATGAATGACGTGACAAAACTATCAATGCTAAAAAACCAATGCCGGCAAATCATGGTTTTCAGATTCCTCAAGTAGGAACGCAGGAAGTTCAACCTGGCTAATGCCAATATGCTGGGAGAATTTGCACAAAAGGAACATTTGACAGGGATATCCAATATTTAAACAGCATGCATTTTTGTCCTTCTGAAAAAAGTCTGCGTTCAGAGATACAGAATAGTTTTATTTGTACCCAAGGTTAATCCAATCAAGAACGTCAGGAAAAAGTGTGGCCTGCCTCTCATTCTTTAAACCAGGACCCATGCCTCAGTGGGAAGGCAGATGTAGTTTTAAATTCAATTCATAGAATAATGCATCTCCAAGCCTGAAATTTTTTCAGCTTCTGAATAAGTGTTTGAATAAATAACTCCTTAAACTGATTAGGTAGCTTGTCTAAGAAACACAAATGCAGGCATTTTTATGTCAACTACCATTCATGTTTGTATACTGATATATTTGCTGGCCTTGAGATGTAATAGTGAAAAAATAATTTCTAAAAAACGTTTAGATGAAATGTCCTGTTTTGGCCTGTAATAAAATAAATATTCTTTCCATAATGTCTCGCAGGTTTGTGAGAAAACTAGCCTGGGTATCACATCTTTCCTTTTCCCTGAAGGAGATGCCTAGGGAATGTGAAATGATACTGGAAAATGGTCTCAGTAACCCCTTAAGGTTGTCAAACCTTTGGCTGCACAAGACTTACAGCTCTTTATAAAGCATCTGTTTTAACAACGCTCCTCAAGCCCAAAGGCTCACAACACAAACTTTTTAAGGGAAAGGTGATAAAGGTTCATTAACATTGATAAACTAGATTTTGGTCCAGAAGCAAGTCACAGAACTCATTAGCAGGTAGAATTATAAAGATAATGGATGAGGACTCCTACAGCTTGGTCAAATGTAAGCCTGAAGTATATAAGTTCATTTTGCTTTATTACAGGTTTTATGGTAGTTTGCAGTCATGGTCTGCAGCTTTCTTCTCAGGGCTGTTTCTCTGCAAAGAAACTGCAGGGAGGCACAAAATGACAGAGGATTTATTTGAGCTCTCTCAGTTTAAAGCAGGAGTGACCATTCTATGTCTCACACACCACAAGGGATGCTCTACGTGCTCAGCTGTGACAGAGCTCAAGTCTCAAAGAGAGAAAGAATTATAAACCAGTGGGGCACTCCCAGAAAACAAACCCATAAAGCAACAGAGTTCAAGTAGAAAAATGAAACTAAAACTTAGCAATTTGCAGTCAGGAAGACATCCAGTAATGAAAAGTTCTGTATGGAGTCACAGCAGCAGAAATCCTTCTCTGCTGCCTGTAGGCCTGGCACTGTGGACTGCAAGGTTCACCTCATTTGTGACTGATGATGCTGCAGAAATTCATAAAAGGCAAAAAGCCCTTGGAGAATGTAGCCAGGGTCTCACCTTCCTATGCATAAAAAATAAGTTAAAAAGTTACTTCAAATTTTGTTATAAGTGGCTATCTTGTAATCATGAACAGAAACACCAGAACATCACCAAAATTTAACAACAAAAAAAGGATGATGTCACAGCAAGGAGTAAAATTAATGCATCATGTGAAAGTCATGTCTTATTTACAGTGTTTTTCAGGCTGTTTGGTTTGTAAGACTACACTCACAAAAAGGTTTAATACAGGGAAGTATTTCATAGAACACAAAAAGAAATTATTACACAGCATTTTGGCAAATGTGTTATGTGAGCATCCCTCATGCCAGAATGAGCAACAACCACGCCATAAAACATGAATTTCAGGTTCATTCTTTCTGTACATACACACACACACACAGATTCTCTCTCTCTCCATATATAAATACTTTTACACATGCACACATGTATTTGGATGTAGATATATAATGCATATGATACATACACACAAAGATAAAAAAATAAAATGTAATATATTATGAAGATGACATGAATGATGTACACTGCAGTGACCAACCAAAACAGTAATAATTGATGGGACTGTGTTTTCACATAATATAATGATGAAAAGGATTTCATGGGGTACCAAATGAAATAGCAACCCAAATTACTTTTCAAACAAGTGTAAATAAATAATTTTACCTTCCAAGTTATGAGATTTGTAAATCTATTGTTACCACACAGTTGAGTGATTTTGCTTGTTGTATGCATGGAAAATTTACTATCATTGCAGAACCAGCTTTGCTTGATTTCTTCTACCAGCACTGCCCAGAGTTTGTTCAAAGTGTTGGAAAACTGCCCCAAATGTCTCACAGCTATTGGAAATAGCAGGTTTAATTGGGCAGTGTATGTTCAAATGGGACCCATACCTTCACTGGTGAGGGGAGCTGTTACGCTCTCATGCTAGAACATGCAAGAAGAAATATTGGAGCTGCAAAGAAAATTTTTCAGATAATATTCACTTAAAACTCTCATCTCAGTCAAGAACTTGACACCATTTGTTCACAATAAAAATTTGTCTTTTCACTGCATCAACCAGGTATGTGCTCCTTAAGTCACCAAAGCTCTCATAACTTGTTCAGTGAAGAAGTATGAGGTAATATTTTATTTAAGTGCTCATTGGCTGCAACAAAGTAAAGCCTTTCAGAGGTTTGGAATGTGTTTGTATGAGAGGTGTGAAGACTTGTTCATTAACACTGGAATTAACCCAAAGGCAAGGACTGGCTTAGCTTTTCTTAGAAACCCATCTCAGCAGATTTACACAGTTACTGCAGCTTAGCTATCACTACAAACACAAAAATCCTCTACCTCATTGATTTCTCTATGCTGTAAAATCTTAGGTGGATAAGCTCTGAAAAGTTCTTTCTCTTCTATCTAATTTGTCTTCCATAGCATTATCATATCTTTGGAAGATTTGTTGCTTTTATTCCCTTCACTGCACTGGATTTTTGGAGCATATTGACTTCATACCTTAGTCTTTTTTTTTTTTTGAAACTATTAAAGAAAAGAAAAACCTCAAATCAATTCATTTTTCCTTCTCTAAAGGGAGGCGCGTCTGGACTTTGTAAAACAAAGAAAAAAAGAGGGAAGATAATGGGAACATTTTGGAAGGAATTCCAGAACTGTGTCATGGGTTACCTCTCATCCATGGAAGTTAGGCTGTGGATTCTGCCTTGAAACCAGGCTGCTGAAAGGTGAAATTGTCCAAACTGCTCTCCAGGCTCAGAGAGATTTTTGCATCTATTTCACAGAATGCCTTACGTTGGCATTTTGCTTCGGGGCAGCGATTCCATTTTGGCTGCTGCTGTTCACCGTGCCTTGGCCTGACACTGGCCATGCCAAAGCAGACCCAGTGTGCACACACTGCTCCCTTCTGGATCAACCCAAACCACGGGACTGCGAGCTCTCCTTGGTGTTCAGCCCATGGGATCAGGCTGGAGCAGACCAAAGGGAAACACAAGAATGCCAGGAGTTGTGTCTGCTGGGTCTTCAGCTACATCTGCTTTTCCACACTGAGCAACTTATCCTGGTAAGATTCATGCAACTTTGGGGAAGCCTGTGATTTTCTGCAGTGCCTAAATGTCTCTCCAGAGAAATAGCACCAGGTCCCAGTTGTACCTTGAATGCAACCCAGACTATAACTACAGATCAGTGGGACAGCATTAGCTGGAATGGTTCAGGATCATCAAGGAAAAAGATAGACCTAATTTTGAAATATTGTTGAATTCTGAAATAAACGGTGGGCTAAATAAGGACATCACAATGAAATAAATGGAGTTAAAGTTGACTATGCCATCTGTGAAGTTGGCTCACAGACTCATATTGCTGGTCGATGTTGGAAATAAAATTGCAATGCACTAATTACCTGCTTCTTAGGATCCCCATAAATACACTGAATTTAGCTACAATATGTTTAATCACTTAGTCCATAGATACTATTATGATAAACTGTTTTCAGTCAGCTCTCGCCCATTATGTGTGCAAAATTGTCATCAACTCTGACAAACCACTCTACATTCAAAATGTATGCAAAGTGCATGTGTTTTAACCATGCACAAAAAATCTTAATGTGGCCTACTTCGGGTTATTACTGTTTCCCATAATCGTTGCAGAAGATCTAATAAACCTATTTAATCATTGAAGTCAGTGATCATGATTTTTTTCCCTTTGTACACCTAATTTGCAGACTTGGCAATTTTGACTAGCATCTTAATTTAAATTATAATGCATAGTAGATTAGTTTTTGTCAAAAAGCTGCAAGACTGATAACTATAGAGTTAAAAACTAATCCTGTCACTTATTTTATTGCCAACAAAGAGAAAGTACAGAAAAAATTATACTATGGCTCCCATTACAACATTTGCAAGGCCTCTAAAAAATAATTAGTATTACTACAGAATTCAAGGAATTCCAGAGTGTTGAAGTTACAGTGATTCTTTGCCTTGGAAAGGGAAGAGCCTTGTGGCTAACCCTGTTCAGAAGGGTCTCACATTATCTTGTGGATCCAGCCAGCTCTTTTCTCCCTTCCTTATGTATTTCAAGCCAGAGTGCTCACAGCCTTCTCTATATTTGGTCTCCTAAACCTTTATAGTGCCTGGGATGTTTCAAATGCATAGTTTCCATTCCATGGGGCCAGGGTTGCTCTGCCAGGCTGAAGGGCCAGGGTAAACACATTTCCAATATCAAAGCTGCTTGTTTTGGTAATTGGAGATGGAGAGGTTTTGAAATTGGTATACACTCATTTTTGTGTTTACCAGAAGGCTGCTTCAGATCAGAATTGCTCCCACAGCTCTCAACTTGCCAGAGCCCACGTGGGTAGCTTAATGTCTAACAAAGAACCAGAATGAGGGACTCCAAATATTTACTAAAAAAAAAAAAACAAAAACATAACTGAAAGAAACAGCACTGTAAATCCACAGACTTCATCCCACTTAAGAAAAAGATTTTACTACATAATAATTTACTGGGAATGAGAGGGAAAGCGCTGTCTTAATGGTAATTTCAGCAAGAAAATTGAGAGGGAAAGGAGCTTTTGAGCTATGTAGAATGGTGATGGCTTTGACTATCTTTAATGTGAGGAGAGCCCTCAAACTGAAGGACATTTGAGAGACACAGCACTTCCACGTTGCTGTGGTAAAACTAAACTGCAATCAGGCAGGTACCTCGGGTTAGATATTTTGGTTACCAATTTGCAGCTCCTTGTCACAGGTTCTCTGAAGTTATCAACATCATTATTGTCTTATCTGTGTGAGAGAGGTGCCTTGAGGACCCCAATGAGGTGGAATCTGCTGCAGGCATTGTACAAGTGCTCTTGTACTCCCCGTCACACAAATACCGGTGAAATAGAATGAATGATGAAAAAAAGAAGGAAAATGACAAAGAATTGGAGAAGTAGCTGCTCTGAGTCAGACAGCAAATCTGTGCTGCAGAGCAGACTTGGGCAGGCTGTACTGCTGTGCCCCCCGTGCACTGTGTCGGGGGACAGCTCATACCCATGGCAAGAAGTGGCACAATTTGGGCAACTGGTCAAGGCTTCCCCCTCACCAAGCTCTAGGACACCAGCAGGGTCTGCAGCTTGAAATGGGCTTCTACCCAAAAACCCTTGTGTTTGAGTATCTCCTAGGTCACCCATCCATTTCTGGGAGAGCAGCCAGAATGAATAAACCCAGATCCCCCTCAGCCCAGTGAGTAACCATCCAGAGCACATTTTTCCCCCAGTAAATATATAATCACTGAAATTATTATCATAGCTCAATAACTTTACTATTATAAAGGAGTGAATTAACTCCCCTTCCAACCTTTTTGTATTATCATAACTTTGTGCAAGCAGCTGTATTTTAGAGCTAGCAATATGAAATCTTCAGTGGGACCACTATTTTTATAGAAGTTATACACAGCAGAAAGAAGTTTCATCCTCCAGGTAATTCATGTGTGACTAATAGTTTTCATCATCTCTTGGTAATTTTTTTTCCTCATCAGGATAAGTTTCACTGGGTATATCACATATCATATTTTAAATAACAAGTTTTAATGCATGATATCAAATACCGTATTCATTATGCTTAGTAAGACTGGGGAACCTAAAACAATATGAAGTCTTATTTACATCTAACTTTAACACAGCCCGTTTTAGATGTGAAAAGCCCCATCTGGTATGTGAGGGCACATATAGGGTTACTCATATTTGCATGATGTACACAACTGCATGCAATAATTGTGTAAAAAAATTCAGCTTTTCTGAGGGTACCCAGTTCAACCAATACATACATTTGCCATCAGCTGTGATCAACACACAGTATAATATTTAAAGATGTTGCATTCCACAATCCTAACACACTGTCTGAAATGTTTTATCTAGCTTAGATAATAATCCACCTAGTTTTGTCTGCAGTACTTATCTCCATTACTGGAATAACTCAGCTCCTTGTCTTTTATTGTAGTCACCCATTAGGAAAAGTCATTTTTGCTTGCTGTGCATAGACTGTGAAGCTCAGAGCAGAGCTGCACACAACATTTGGGGAGTTGCTCTCAAAGCCCTCCTCTACCAAAAGACAAAAATTGGAACACTACTTCCAAAAGCATCTGGCAGGTATCAAAGCTGTGTGTGAAGGAGGAAAAAGTGAGCTCACTTCCCTTCGGATGAAAGGCACAAGATCAACTCAGCCACCTGTGAGAACACAAATTCCAACCTTAGGCTAAATTTCCCAAATTTTAGATTGTTCGCTGTGTTCTGCAAACCCTTGCTTGGGGTGAGGAGTACCTGCAGAAAGTTGGAAGAGATTGGTGTAAATATATGAGTTCTCACCAACCTTAATTTGCTGAAGGGGTCACCTAAGCCAGCCAAGACACGCAGGTATTCTTTTCCAAGACATGCAGATGCATTATAATGAGCTTCAGAGAGGTGCCTCTCTGGCATTCAGACTCTTTCCCTCATCTTGGAATTACAGGTGTCCAGATGTCCTGTTTGTCACAAGGTTGAGTTTGTAGTAATGGCTGTCCTGTATTTAATGACTGCATTTCTGTGCCAGAGTCCACCACACTGGCTGTCAGACTCTTACACATACTTAACTCCTTGCATATGCAAAGTGAGGCTTTTGGCCTGCCCAGAATAATTTTCCCTTTGAGTCAAACTGCTGGAGTTCTTTTCAGATAAATTATTTTTCCATCCGGCAGAACTTGAGGATTTTGAACATCTGAGCAGTAAGTCTGGGTATCCCAAAGTGCCAGACAAATGCCACTGTAGATTCAGGATCAACTCAGAGCAAATGTGCTCTGAGTTCAGCATGTCTGAGACATGCTGGATGCCACACAGATTAAATCTGACACATTCTGGGATTGCTGGGCTCAGCAGATGCACAGCCTGGTGGGTCTGCAGACATTTTCAAGTTTATAAACAGAAATACAGGGGGAATGCCATTTAGGATTATTGGAACCTAAATTCCCTGGCTTCAAGGAAGGTGTTCCAGCAGTGAGTGACAGGTATTCAGGAGTGATCAGAGGCACTCACTTTCAGTGCTAGAAATAGTTCTGTTTGTATTGAATAAATAACTGGTAACTGGGTCTGAAAAAGGGAGAGGCAGGAAGCCTGAGGGGATGTTACTTTTTAGCCTGATAGGAAGGGAAAACACAAAAGGAATAGTGTGTCTGCCATGATCTGCCATCTTTGGTGCAAGAATGCCTCGTGCAGATTTGCTTTGACACACAGTGGATTTGGCCGCTAAGGCAAGACAGTGAAAAAATATTTCTTTGTTGATTGCAACACAGCTGATCAGAGCTAAATCCTCATCAGGATTAGGTTCTGTGAGGCAGACTTTTAATAATCTAGACCTTCAATGAGCTATTCAGTACTTTCTGAAGGACTCTCTAGGCACCTTGCTCTTACAAAAATAAATATGAATTTAGGGATGCACATATCCTGGTGACTCTATTCACTCACCTGAAAGAACAGAAAATTTCTACAGCTGGGACAGAGCATTGAGCTCAAGTGACTGGAATGCCAAAATAGCCATTAAATAACAGAACTGAATTATGGATAATCTTTACCTTTGTAGAAGGAGAAATAAACTCCATGAATAAACAAGAACAATTCAGATCATATGAAACAATATTTTAAAATCCCATGGTTTACATCAAGGAACAGCTATGTAAAGTGTCCACATTCCCTGCATATATACTTTGAGTATTTAAAGACAAAAAAAATTCACTTCAAATTAGGTACTAATGATGATCTTGGTCTCTGATCCATGAAAGCACTGAAGAACCTGCTCCAACCCATATTTATTTTATCGTAGACTTAAGTATTTGTGCAAACATTGTATTAAATGAAGATATTTCCCTAGAATGGGGCATTGGCTTCCCAGGAACACTTGGAAGCTGCCCAAAACTTCCAACTGTATTTGGTAGTATAGCACTTTTTGATCATTTCAGTTGTTTTCTACATCAGGTAAAAAATGCTGTTTAAGGAATATTAGGGATAGCAATGTAAAAAAAAAAAAAAAGAAAGTCAGAGAGAAATGCTTTAGGGCAGTTTTCCTCCCAGTTTTCCACAAGCATGTGACAGCTGGCATTTGTGTAGCTGCCCATTATACTCTGCATATTAAGGAAAAGCAGACCCACCCCAAGCCCTAAATCAAAGGGAAGAAATACAACAAGGGTAAAGGGCAGTTTTAGTCCTTTTCATTTGTTACATTTCTTCTCCTGTGAACGGACCATAAATTTCTTCCATGATAAAAAACAATTTGAGGAGTATGTTCAGTATTGTATGTCAGTGTCCCGATGAGACACCTCTGTAATTAGGATAGGTAGGTGGATTTTAGCAAGGGGATTTAACACATCATGCCTTCTTCTTTTGGCTTTCAGCTATTAGCTGAGATCTCTGAGTTTTATTCCATACCCCACTTAAGACATTTCTGTAAAGCTTATTTTGCATACGAATCACTAAAAGCTGGATTTTTAATCTGATTCTTTCCTCAGCTTCTCTTAAGGATGGGAAAGCTCAAGGCTTCTCAGCTACAAATTCAGTTTTGTCCTTCCAAAGGTCCTTCAAGCAAATTCAATTCAGCAGCATAAGCAACAGGCCAGATTTGAAGGAGTCACCTGCTGACAGGTGTGCATGTTGTGGTGAAGGGCAGTGCTTGGAGGGCCAGTGAAGGGCAAAAAGAGCTGGAAAATTATGTTTGTGTGGTAATAGGAATGCAATAAAATTTGAGTCTCTCCATGTGGCAGAAAGGACTGCAGGTGAGTGAGAGAGAGTTTTAGCGTTATTGGATAAAGGAGAGGGATTTGCAGGTGAGGTGGAAAGGGAGAGTTGGGGATCTGTGTGGAAAAAAGAGTGAATAGAGTCGAAAAGGGTTAGAGGCTTTGTTGGTGGAAGAATGAGATAAGTGAGGGAAGAAGAAAGGCCAGCTTGGGAATTTCACCCTCATCCTCTGTTGTTCTGGTCTCTGCTCTGTTGCTCTTACTCAAAACCCAAATAACCCTCTCACAGTCCCTTTCTGACTGCTCCTGTTGCCTCTGGACCAGTGGGGAGGTGCAGAGCAGAGGCTTCAGGGCAGTGAAGCACAAGCTGCCCTCAAACCTTGTGCAAGTTGGTTCCACCAGAGCCTGAGACTGCAGGAGCACATCCTCCACATCCTCCAGGAGAGGCAGAACAGCCTTTTCCTGCTCCAGCCTGCCTCCCCAAACTGCTGCCTGATTCATGTGCCTTTGCTGGCTCTGCTCCCAGGTGTAAGCTCCAGCATCCACAAATAGAGCCTCTGCAATCAGTGAGACTGCTCATGTGAGTAATGGCTCACAGCTGGATGCAAACAGAGTCATGAGCTCCCTACATTTTTAGTTTTTCAATGTTAGTATTAGTCTTGTGCTTTTCCTTTTCCCCTGAGAAATTGGATAAGAAAATTGCTTTTCCGAAGATCTTCTGCATGTAGGATCACAGTGATCAGCACAGTTAGACAAGTAAAAAGGAAACTTAAGTGAAGTTACTCCAAAGATCCTGCAACCCATAGCTTTTTGTTGTTGTCCTATCAAACTCTTTTGCTGATGTGATTTTAAAAGCAGTGAACAACTCTCCTGTGATTTCAAAGCATCCCCAGTTTTAATAAATCCAGTTGAGGTGTTCAAAGTTTATCAGTTCCGGTGACTTTTGTGAGATAACACTGAATTTACTTTTCACCAGGTATCCTATTTTTGGTAGTGGGTTGTTTTGGGTATGTAGCAATAATCTCTAATGATAGTGTTATCACCTAAAGTCTCCGGAAAAATGGATGCTATTTCCTTACATTCTTCTATTTTAATAAATCTGAAGAAAAAAAAAGACAAAAATCTCAGGAGAAAATAAGGAGTTTTTTTGTGAGGATCTGATTTTTAAATAGAGTGACTACTGCAGGACACACTTTCAAAAACTGTTCAGTGTCCAACCATTGCATCTGCAAAAACTGATGCCTGGATTTTGAGAGAATTTAAACAGCATGCTCCTGGCTACTGTACTTGTACCTTAAAACCTTTCAGATTCTCGTGAGACCTTAACTGTAAGCAGGCAAACTATCTGCTAAAAATCCTTGTACTTCCTAGCAAAAGCCACACCACTCCTCCCTCAGAGGGATGCAAGGAACTTCCTCATTCACCCTTAAAATAAAACAAATATCTAAAGTAATTCTGAGCTGAAATATATCTGGAAATGCATTAAAAAAAAAAAAATCCTACTCCATACTGAATTCCTACTTAAATTCTTTACACAGATGTATTGCTTTTTGATTTACTTCTCTGCAATTATCTCTCCATCTTCCTTCCCTGTAGCTATCTCTGCACAGCCTCCTCTGCCTAGCAGCTCTCTCTGTCTCTGGGTTGTACAGCTGATCATTCATCACTATTCCTACTGCTAAACCTGTTCTTCACTATTATAGCAATGGCTACAACTCCTCATCCCACTTTCCCAGCCCCCTCTTCTCTCCCTGCCTCTGGGATGAGTTCATCTTCCTTTCTTGCAGTAGCTACAGCAAGGTCACAGCCCTTTTCCCATGCTCTCCCTCTCACCTGTCTCGGTAATATACGCTCACCTCCCATCTCTGTAAAGCTCTTCCTCTGTCCAGACTTCACCTCTTCTTTCCTTTCCATCTCTTACCACACCTGAGCTTTAATGGAGGACAAAGAGTACCACCACAAAGGCTGCACAAGAGAGTCCCACACTGATTTTCAACCCTCTTTTTGCCTGTGTCTCCTATTTTAGTGACTCCCTAAATCTGCCCAAAATCTCTTTGTGTCACTAGAAGCTTTATTAATAAAACATTTTAACCCTGAAGCCCACATGAACCATTTTATTTGAAGTGTTATTTATACCAATAAATGTGTAAAACCTGAAAAGCATCTCTTGACAGACTTCTGAGCAAATGGACTTTCTGGGAAAATATATACATAATGATGACTTTTAGATTGATAAGGCAGAAAGATGACCCTTGGAAAGTCTTGTGTCTGCCTGAAAAGGAAACAAGTTTGAGGAGAGGATGTCCATCCAGCTGGAGGCAGAGGTAGCAGTGCATTATAGATACACATTTATAGCAGCCTTGCCACAGGTAAGGCTAGGCACCTGGGCAGGATAATAGCTGCCTTCTTGCAGAATTTGCCTGTACATATCAGGACTGTATTTTTGATGAAGTGATAAGGAAGCACAAGCTGCGAAGTTCTGCCCACTGCCTCAGCTGAAACAACTTCATTTACCAATGCTTGGAGAACTTCAAAAAACACATCAAAAGTATTAACACACACATGCAAAGATCAGTTGTACTTATAAACTTCACTTGTTTTCTGTAGACTGTTGGGTTTTTTCCTTCATTTTGTTCAGGCACAGCAAATAGATGTGTCAGCTTTTTTTGGTTCAGTAACAGAAAAGTCTCTCGAATCCGATTATCCCTATTCATATATAGTCTGCAGTTATTTAAAAATAAGTAGTTTGGAGATTTAGCTTTGCTTCAGAAGGTAAAGTAATCTTATTGTTCCCTAATAAGTATGGCATGAGTCACTCCATTGCAACAGTCCCTCCACATTCCAGTCTTAATTGTCTCCAAATTAAGGAAATTGTTAGATGCATCTTACTGTGAGGAAATGAATATTTCTGATCCCTGCTGCTAAATAACACAGCAGAAAATTCCTCAGAATGTACACCAGACCAGTTTGCTAATATGAAAACTGTCCCTTGAATGCGTCATTCAATCATTTTTCATTCCAGCAATTATTTATAATTTGTTAAACCTGTAGACTAATCTCACAAACAAAAAGCGAATGTTACTTCTTTATCAAGAGGGGGTCCCTGTGAGCTCCCAGCCTTTCTTAGCTCTTGACAGAAACTTGATTATGATAATGAAGCATTATAGCCACAGCTCTGTTAAAAGCCCTGCTTTCGTTTTTGAAACAAGTTGTGACAACTGCCTCCCATTTGAATCAATTTCACCCAATCCTCACAACAATTTTTTTACTCCGTGATCATTTATTGCCCATGATTACCCGAGTGCTCGGTGGCTCCCGGCGCCGCAGAGGACTCGCCCTGCTGAGAGCAACAGGCAAATGGATGGGGCAAACAGCCTCTGCTCCTCCTGAACATCCTCACTTAAAGGCTCTGAAATGTGCCTGGTGAGGAGAGAGGGGCTCCACCACCCTCCACGGCAGCCAGGGGACATCAGGGCCACGGGGGTGGCACAGCCCTGGCAGTGCCAAGCGCTCTGGCGCTGCTGCAGAAGGGCACAGGGGCAGCAAGGCTTTCACTGAGCACCAAAGGAGCTCATTTACACCTTCCACTAATAACTACAGCAGGCAGGCAAGCCCAGCAAGGGTAATTCTCTACACTGGGAGCAGGATCTCCACCCCACACAGCCATGAGGTCGGAGCTGGATGCACAAAGACTTTCACTTGTTTCAATGGTACAGGAAGGAGACCTGGATCTTTATGCAAACCCTTCTCCTCACTTCAAATAACCCTATTTTTTGACAGGTTTTGAAGAAGAGACATGCTTGTCTTACATTAATGCAGTTTCCACCTCAGCAAAGCAACGTAGTTTAGGAAACATCTCATTAAAAACAGGTTGTGTCTTTGAATATCTAAGAAACTCTGCCTAACAAAGCTGTGCTGTATGCAGTTTCTTGTTTTCTTGGCTTATTCTCCATTATCTAACCTACCAAATATTTCAGAAAGTCTTTTTTTGTAAAATTTGCCAACAAAAATCAATGCATAAGTAGTAGAAGAATGATTTTGACTGGTGCTTGCATTATCTCCAACACATGAAATTTAACCAGCAGAGCTTGAATTCAATGAAAAACATACATATTAAAAATTAAAAATAGCGAGTACAGAAAATTGAATTGAATCAGGATTCTCCTATCACTTGGGAAAGCATATGGAAAATGTTTTATTGCACAGGAGAGTCCAGACAATATTGACCAAGCCCCTCTTGACTTTCTCTAAAACATTTTTTGCATTAAAAACAACCAGTAAGAGCAGTGATTTATTTCTAAATTCCCTGGGTGTGCAGAGAGACACAAAGGTCCTAAAACTGCTGACTAAGATAAATTGCAGGTTGGAATGTATTTAACAAATGATAATGCAAAATGCAGAAAAATATAGAGGAACAGGAGATAGCAGTGGAATGGAGTACATGACCTGCCTGAGAAGTTACTACACACAGCCAAAGAGCAGATTTAACTGCAGATAAATTCTCCCAGCTATCAATACCTACAGAATTAAACTCCTATTAAGAGAACACAGTGAATCCTTCAACTGCTTAGCAAAGATGACTGGGAAACTGGTATTACAGTAAGACAATCAAACCCTTCTTTGAGGCAAAGTTAGGGGGAAAAAATGTGTTGAAATCAAATTATTGAGTTAAATCTCCAAGAGAAGAAGTGAAAAAAAAACAAAAACAAAAAAAACCAGCAAGTGAGTATGAATAGTCACACCTCCTGCCAGCATGGCTGCCTGCTGCACTGTGCCTTGTTCCACACTTTGGAGCATCTGGTGTTGGCTGGGATTTGAGGCTGGGCACGGGACACAACAGACCAGTGGTCTAATAGGGCATGGCAATTCCTGCCCTCCTGCCTTGTACACAGGTGCAGCCAGCCCCGGGGTTTGCTTGCTTGGTTTGCTTTCTAAAGCTCCTCTCCCTGTTTCTCTCTGCACATAATGGCTGAAGGAGCATCTCATCAAGCTGTCTCACTGCAAGGCTCTGGCAGAGCAGGTCCCATCCCGGGCCAGGGCTCAGCAGCAACTGCAGAGACACGAGAGCAGCTGGTGCAGCAGAGCAGGTCAGAGAAAACAGAACCTGCCACCACCCTGCACTCACCTGCCTTCAGCATTTTTGCTTTCCCTGCTTCCAGACACTCAGGAAAGGATTGAGATGCACCAAGAAAAAAAAATCCCTCTGTCCGCTTGAGGAAAGGCTAGTATCAGAAAAGTCCAGTCCAATCTCAAAAGATTCACATAGAGAATTAGAGGGGATATTAAAGGGGAACTTGTCTATGGTCGATAGGGAATAAGTTTAGTAAAAAAAAAATCGTGCTTATAAATTAATAATCTCTTAGTGAGACTCCTTCACAGGCTTAAAGTCATATTGTTAGTATGACACTACCACAGTGTGGTGCACAAGCATTGGAGATGGAAATAACTCCACAAGGAATTTAAGGAATTGTTCTGGAGTACAGACCTCAATTCACCACCACAGATTCCATGGTAAAGTAGGACTAACACCATTAAAAAAAATTGAAAAAAGAAACAGAAATATAATTTTATCTCTGTGTAGGAACTGGCTTTACCATCTGGGCTGAGAAGAAAGGGAAGGCACAATTAACTCCATGATAAGCAGATCTTTCTGGACACAGGTTGCAATATCCCCCTGTTACCAGCATTCTCCTAATTCTGCATATGACTGAAATCCCTATTCCCTGTGTCAACAGGGCCTTATTATTTTCCTTCTCTGCAAAGTCAGCCTTAGCACTTCTCCTAAGCCCTGGATTTGCTTTGAGAAGAGGCCATCAGGCCAATCAACTATTGACCCGGTGCTGTGAATTTTCTTCCACAGAAGCAACGACTCCAGTTTTTCTCCTGAATGAGTTTTCACAAAATAGGACTTTCATATTTGAGACCCTCTAATCCATCTAAGTCTTGGCTGAACTGGGTAACAATTTCAGAAATAAGTGGAAGCAGCACTGAGACAGAACAGCATCACATACTCTTTCTTGCCTGCAAAATCAGGACTAAATTATGAGACTCTAAGCAAAATATATATTCTGAAATGGAACTATTTAGCCAAATAGAACTGTATTGATGTCTTCATTCATTTTTCTACTTTTTCCTAACTTTAACAATATATATATAATATCTTTTTTTCTCACCCTCTGCAGATCTGCTTTTTCCAAGGAAATCAGATGAGGAAAGGCTTTGATATTTCATCAAGGAAAAAAAAAAGACAAACCTAAAGCAATCCTCTACACTGAGCTGGATATTGCCACTGACTCATAGGAATGTGTTCCATTAATCCTCCTCTTTTCTCTTTCACCAGCTCATATACTTTTTAAATTGTGCTAAAAGAACTAATATTTTTGGCTAATTAAAGTCCCAATTTAGATGTGTCTATCATCAGATGGGAACATTCACTCCCACCTCACAATTTATATTTGCCAGGCTCTTCATCCACCCACCCAGCCAGCAGACTGCCAGCCCTGCAGCCTGCCACAAACCCACAGATCACAATTTCTGACTTGTTCTGTTCTGCAGTGACCCACTGCACTCCTCAAACACAGCAACCACCAGAGAAACTCTGCTGGTACCATTGCAGGACAACTCTAACCCTGTGATAGGTAAGGAGACAGAAATATTAAAGGCCAAGTTTTAGATATGCCGTGGTTCTGGTGTACAGCTGTATTTAGCAGAGCATTCAGTCATTTAAATCATGTTTATCTTGCTGGACTAAATGTCTTGTGGTATAGACCCCTCGTATTACTCTGCTTAAGCTAGGCTTAACATCAGCAATTATATCATGGTAGCCAGAAGAGCATCCCCTGGTGGCATTTAAGCTTTGCTTCTCAGGGACAGCACTAACAGGGATTTTTACCATCTCTTGGCTGAGCAAAGAACAGGAGTGATTCTGCAAGCCCACCAGCAGCCTCCTAAGAGTCTTGTCAGGGTGCCTGGCAAATACAGCAGACACAAGCTGATGTGTGATGGGGAAAGAGAGAAAAATTTGCAAGGATGCAATGGACTTGATGGTCCAAAGGTTGTTTCCAACTTAGTTCTGTGATTCTGCCTCCTGTCAGCGCACAGGTTCTTCCAGGGCTGCCACTTGATGGGTCCTTTTGCAGGGGAGAGGATGGGGTGAGGGTGGGGTGGGAAAATCTTGTATTTTAAACCATGCCTCTGTTTTGGAAGAAGCAGAGACCAGGTCCCTCATTGTTACTCAGGACAGCTACAAGAGCTCTGCATTGTCAGGTGTAACACACAGCAGAGCAGCTGGCCTGCTAAGGATGGGATACCTGAAAGCAACAGGATGAAGAGAAACAACTGTAAAACTGCAGAACATTCTGAGCTGCAAGTAAAAATTGAGAGGTCTGTGGTGAGATTGCTCCTGATTTTTTCTTAAATTTGGGTTTTACAGCGAAGCAGTTTTCCCTGCTACTTGTGTCTTGTTTATAGGTGAGTCCTCTTTGTGCTCTCAGCTCCTTCCTTCCCCATCTGTGGCATTTCTTCCATCCTGTCTCCTACAAAGTTAATCTCTCCTATAAGGTCTGACCAGTCCCAACAGCTGATCAAATAAGAGATTATGAAAAATCATCTATAACCCAAAAAGATGCTAAAAATGACCTTGGTTTTACTTTTCCTTCCTCTTTCCTTCAAGCCTGTTTACCTAACATGTACACCAGGGCTTCCAGTGCTTTATGTAAAAGATCAGATCCTGGCTGCCTTTGGCAACATGCTAAAGAAGCACTCATTATTTATTGGATATGACATAGCCTTCCCTACATCCCTGACTCATTCTTTGATCTCTCCTGACAATTTATTTTAAAGAATTTTGCTATCTTAAAGGATTATAACTGGTACATGGATTCCTTGCAAAAGGATTTTTTTAAAAAATGGGGGAGGAAAAAAAAAAGAAAGAAAAAAAGCCTGAAACATCATTTATGCTTTTTTCTACATTTAAAAAGCTCAACTAAGTTCACATCTACCAGTTAAGAAATATTTTCATTTGTTTCCTCTCCCTTCAGTAGCAAACCACTAGTGCCTCACGACACCATCATTACAGCATTTGTGTGTGAATTTCTCTTTTCATTTCTTTGATCATGAGGTAGCAAAGACCCTCAGTGTGTCCCCTTGGTGCCACTGCATGCACCCTATGCAAGGCCAGTACTTCCATTTTTCTGTGCAAAGGCAGAAGGAAACAGAATCCCGAAGAGCAGTGCAGTCTGAGATAGGACCTGTATCCTAAGGAGATTTTTTTTCCCCCTATGACTACATAAACAGGAAAGCTGTTAATTTTATTCAGTTATGTAAGCACCTGTCTCAAGCTGGAACATTTCACTGAATCTCTGAGCTGGCTGGTCAAAAGTGGTGTGTAATACCACCTCTACATCCCTAGAAACATAAATCATTTTCAGAAGATGCAAGTGAAGATTCTTTTTTCTTGCCCAGCCTCCTCACATTTCCAGAATTGGAATATCAAGGGCAATTTTATTCTTTGTTTCTCTCATTTTTTGACCCATAAAAGAGATACCTGAGTAGTACCACAAAGATTCAAAAGGTTTGAAAAAATGCACAGATCAAATTTAATGTATTTTTATCTTTCTGAAAGGATATTTTAATGTATCTTGAGTCAGACTGATATTAGCAAAGTTAATGTTTCTGATTGCTACATACAGTGTAGTGAATCATCTCAGTAAGATGAGGTTACTATTAGTAGCAGAGGTAAAAGTACATTAAAATTAGAAAATTTCCTTGCTAATTTTTAACATCCAGATACAAGGGCATTTATGAAAATTTTCCAAGAATCTGCTCAAACCAGAGAGGCCCTACAAGATCTTAACAATATATCTGGTATTGAATTGCCCACTTGTTTACGGTGTGATGGCTAGAATATTGCCATAAATTGCCATATAAACAAATGATATTATGAGTTTGGGATAGAAGAGTGTTGTTTGGGCACCTACAATCTGCTTTTTAATAAATAATTTCTTAATAAAGCCAAGTATTTTATCGAAGGCAAGCATTAGAGGAGGAAGTGGTGCAAGCACTCCACAACAAACAGGAAAAAAAGCCATATATTCTGCAGATAGTCATTCCCTTCACTGAGGAGAACACAGTGCTTGTATGGCATGATTTAGGGATAATAGAGAATGTCAATTTTACTGATTCATCACTATTATTTTGAAATAGAAAGGGATGATGGACATGTATGTCTGCCATAGTAAGGGCAATACACCCCAGAAAGTGGTGACATAACGGATTTAGATTATTTTAGCCCATAATTATCTGCAGTACTGCTATCCAAAACTTCAGAATTCAGCATTGTTTTTGCCCATTTCTATCCTTCCCTCTCAGGCCAGCCAAAGCCTTTTTCATAAGCAGCCTCTGGGCAGTACAGGTCCTCTGGCTCTTGGTGAGTCTGCCAGAAAATAAGGGAGTTATTCCCCTGCCAGCCCAACCTGGTAGAGAAAACACAAATTTTTAGATTTCCGTGGAAAGGAAGCAAGTCTTAAAGTATTTTCTGAGAAATTCTTTGAAGAGAAAGCATTTCATGGGATGTGCCTCAGGAGTCTGTCACACCAGGGTGATCCCACAGGAAGGCCAAGTGTGCAGAGAAAAAGGAAACTTCTCAAGGGAGCTGGGGTTATCTGGGGAGGAGACAGAAGAGAGGATGCCACTAAATCACTCCACATGTGCTGGCTGTGGCTGACACACTCCTCTGCAGGCTGAAAATGGCCCCAGCAAGGCACAAGGGCCTCACTTCTACTCAGTTATTTCCACAGGAGCTAAGGGAAGGATGCAGGAAGATACCTGATCACGATGAAAAAAATATAACCTTCCTTCCCAGAAATCTCAGGAAGGGATTTTTGAGCTATTCCTGGAAAAAGCTGATTTCTGACGTGCAGCATAAGAATGGCATCTCTGTACACAGGAACACAGCTATGTCACAATGAAAAACAAGATGTCCTTGGCACAAAACACCACAAGACAAGAAAGCAGGAGGCAGATATCAAGTACACTGATATTACAACTGCTCCTTTACCCCTCTGAAGGTACAGTGCAGGTGGAAGATATTTGAAACTGTAAAACTGAATTTCTAAATGAGACTACACCTTTCTTCAATTTTACATTTTCTGTGTATGATTGGTTTATGAGAATTATTCTTAAAAGCTGGGATCTCAGACTGAGTTGTTACTGCTGCTTGTAGAGCATAACTTGATACAGCCTGTTTTATTTTAATTACCTAGATCTGTAGATTTGTGTTTGTTGCCACGATCTTCATTTTCTGATGTTGTGGGCTTTATGACAGCTGAAATTCTACCACTGATACTAAGATGTGGTGAATAACTAATGGCTTTAATATTCTCTTCCTTTATTGCTAGGTCTTTAAATGAGAAAGCTATTTTCAAAATCTATCCCTATACCTTTTGGTCATGAAGTGAATACCATCTTTTGAAAAGTGTTTCCAATCTTTTTTTACTTGGAAAAATAATGAAATGTTTTATCTCTACCTTAACTTCCTCCTTCATTGGACTTTTTCTGACTTCCCTGTGTCTGATCCTGCTAAATTTCAGAGCACTGCAAGTGCCTAAGAGATCCACTGCATACATCCTTTTTTCTGGTCTCTGTCCAAGTTGTCTTTTTGTTGTACATTGGTGTTTTTATAGCTGTGTCCAAGAGAAGGCATGCTCCTCCTTTTGCCTGTNATATATATATTTGGTAGGCCTGCCAGAGACCTTTCACTTTAACTTGCTGCTACACCTCATGTATTTCGTGGCCCTTGACTACTGTGTCTGCAATGCCATTGACCTGAATATTCCTGTTTTCATTTCTGCCTCGTGGAAACATCTGCTCAGCCCCTTAAGCCATGCAGGGAGTCTGGTTTTATTCAGGTGTCAGAAAGGCAGTAGGATTAAACCACTTCAATGGGTGCATGCAAGCACTGACAACTTTTAGAAGAATAGAATGGGGAATAGGAATTAGTGCTTGGATCATAATGCTTTCTGTGCAGGCAACCACAGACCTCACTACCAAAAGAAAAGTATTTGATATCGGGCACCAACTGTGCATTCAAAATAGAAAAGGCAGCAGGCCTTCTCTTGATGAGTTTAAGCATTCAGGGACACATCCTGTCTCCTTTTGTGCTCACTCTGATTAGTCTCTCACTCCCTTTATATTCCTGCTGTAACTGGGAGGGCAGAATGTGAGTTATACAGTAGTGACATGGATGGCAGAATGCAGTCTACAATAAGCCTCAAAAAGTACAATACCCCAAAAGAAAACAAAATTACTGGTATGGCAGTGAAGAACAGTGGCACTGCGTAATTAAATGGCAGGATTTTGGTTAAAGGAAAGAACAAAGCCAAGATGAGGTTACTATACTGGACTCCATTAGTTTACTGCATCTCCCTGACACATTTTATTTCTTAGGATTTTTGGTAGAAAGAGTAGATGAATAATCTGGATTTCATCACTAAATAATAGGGACCAGAATATCCTTTTCTTGTCTTCAGTGGGTGGTATAGACAGTTTCCAAAGCTCATCTTCTCCACTGTGTCCAGCTCATTTTCAATGCTAAATGTTTTGTTTTAAGCACACAGAGCTGCACTGCCCAATTCCTGCACTGAGACACTTAATGTGCTTCAGGTCTTTGGAAGAAAGAATTCTCCAGACTTACTTAAGCTGAAAAGCCACTTGCCTGAGCCTTCCCCATATCTGTTATGACATCATTATATCCAAATGGATTAATGTGACAAGAATGTGAATATTCAGGTCAGGAGGTGAGTTCAAATAATTTTTAAAGCTCACTCCAATTTAAAATAGTGTGAAACTAGGTTACTCTTACAGTGACTAAAGCTATGAAATACTGCTGTCTTTTTAAGCATCACAGGGGATAGATGCCAGCATGGCATCCCAAGGAATGGTAAATTCTTAATGCAGGGAATTGGATAATACATCATTTCCAAAGGTTGGGGGAGAGATATGAAAGATTGAAAAGCCTTAAAGGACACAGTTGAAAGCCAGCTACTGCATATCCTTGAGATGTTCATGCAAGGACTCTGTGATGTACAATGCTGAAAAAAGAGGCAACTGTGGGGTCTGTGGAAATAAGGTACCTCTGTCAGTGCTAATAAGAAGTGAGGTTATCTCACTGCTATGTTTGGGCCAGAAAAACACTGACATTTCTCTGAAGACACATGGCTAAAGAGATAATGAAAGAGCTGAAGAGCTACCACTTTCCACATAACCTTTCCTCAGTGTGAGAAGATTAATGACAGACTGATATCAGTCTGGAAGCTATGTTAAGGAACATGGAAAATATGGAAGTGGTTGGTAATTGCCACCATGGTTTCACTAAGGGCAAATCATACCTGACCAATTTAGAGGTCTAAAACCATGGGTAGATAAATGAAGAAGAAGAGATCATTTACCTGGAGTTGTGCAAAGCATTTGACAGTGGCCTACATGACATGTTTGTCTACAAACTTTGGAGAGATGGATGTGATGAGTGGATCACCCAGTGGATAAGGAATTGTCTGAATGGTTGCACTGGTTGATGCTTGGATAATCAATAACTGAATAGTAAAGAGAGCCCCTTCCCCTTACAAAAGAAAGATGGTAATGAAGACATCTCAGAAGAGAAAGAGAGAGATGTCCTTTCTACAGCCACAGTCCAAATTCTCTCACTCACCATTCCAGCCAAAATCCACAATGGATATAGAAAGTGTATTCCCTGTTCCCTCTTCCATCTGTCCTCCCAACCTTTATTTTTAACCTCTCTTCTCTCCAGTCAACCAAAGAGTCAGAAACGTTTTGTTGCATCAGTCAGATAGAGTTTTGCCTTTTGAGTTTTTGGGGTTTTTTTATCCTTCGTGTTTTTCTGTTTTGCTTCGACAGTGTAACCTCAGGTTTTGTTTTCACCTCCTGACTTTGGTATTTGCACTAATACAAGCCAAGACACAGATCATGATTTTTGAGTAAGATATAAACTAAAGATGACATTTGCCTGGTTCTCCAATTCTGTCTAGGAGGACTGACCTTCCCCACAGGGGACATCTACAAAGCAGCACAAAGGTGCAGTTGTAGTGTCAACATACATACCACTGTACTTTGACTATTTTTTTCAATAGGAAGTAAAGTAAAAGTTGCCAGACACCGCTTTAGTCCTTCCTGAGTGTCTTCAAGCTCCTAACATTTCAAAAGCAGCACATTAATTCCCTGTATTTTTAAACAGGGAGAATTTCAAAGCAAGTCTCTACATAAACCTTTCCTATTTGCAATATAGCAATACTCCTTCCTTAACTGAGTATCTTCTTCCTCTGTAAATAATCTGCCCTTTATTTTTCTAGTTTTCCAGGTTAATTTAACCTAACAGGTTCTTCCTTGTCACATTTACCTTCCTGTCACACTCCAAATTGCCAATACTCATATTCTACACATCAGCAGCACTATGTCTGGAAGTTTTATACACCTGGGAAAGATGGAGATTAACCATCCCAGCTTCTTACATGATTGCCAGTGGCATTATGCTGCCTTCTGCCTGATAACCCAAACAATTCCTAATCCTCATTCACACAGTCAATAAACTCTTGAACTCTTCCCTTTCTCAGAGTCCTACTTGTATTTCTGCATCTTCCAATGGATTGTCCTTACTCTGATATGGCTGCTATAGACTGGGAGTTTTAGCCCATAAGCAGGGAAAAGAGATCCATTTTTCCTTCCTTCCAGAAATTTTTGCAGCTTTAAAATATATTATTTGCTCCCTCCATTCTTCCTTTATTTTGGCTGTGCAATTTCAGTTTGGTCTCTGATTTCAGATGACAGTTTCTAGGAATCTAGTAATCCTTGGAACTTCCTGTTAAAATATCTCCATCTCGCCCAGATCTCTCTGTAAGCAAGTGCCCAAAATTCAGTATAACCCTTTAGCCTTGAGGCCCAGGGATCTTTATCAAGTTGAGCAGAATGGAAGCAGTCCCTCGAGTGCCCTGCTGCCTCCCAGTATGGTATTTGGATTCACCACTGCAGTGTGGCATTTTTGACTCATGACTCAGACATATTTGCTCGTGGTTCAGCACAACCCCTGACCCTTTTCTGTCTAACAGCTTCCCAGCCAGCTGCTCCTCATTCTTTATTTATGCAGTTGACTCAGCTTGCCTACGTGAAGGATCACGCACTCCCCCCTCTCCCGTTTCAGCTCATCCTCCCCAGGTTGCAAAGATCATTCCTAATGCTGCTCTCGCTGTCCGGGGTGCGCAGCCTCCTCCCTCTCAACTCGCCAGCGCCTTGAGGGTGGGGATCATCAATGAGCAACCAGCAGCACAGGGCAGGTCCAAAACCCCTCTTTTCATAGGAAAGCTGATCATTGTCTTCTGTGCAGAAGTTTCACACAGTTTTACACACACACACGTGCTGTCACAGATCTCTTTAGACTGTGCTTTCTTTACTTTTGGGGATATTGGGAGAGACGGGGTCAGAAAACTTCCCCAAGTCAAGACACAAGGGATGTAGTGCTTCCTCCCTGGCATGCTGTAGAGGTGAGGTAGGGTGGTTGACACAATTGTTTCCCCCCAAAATCCCGGTCTAACATCTTAAAAAAATATATATTTCACTGACTCCTTCTGTTTCTGAAATAGGGATCTGAACATCCCCCATGATAACCCCCATCTCTGACACCACCATGCTGACCTCACTTCCTGCAAGTGGATCCACCTCTTGAATTCTCTGTGTGTATTCACTAAGAGAGACATTATTAGCAACATCAACTTGAATTATTTAGGGGAACAATATCAACAAGTCTCCAAAATTACAATTCTGACCTGTCAGCAGTACTAGCAAATGGTGGGGAAAACCTTGCTTCCATATTCCCTGATGATTTATAATCTTTTTGAATAAAAAGCCCCTCAATTTCAGCTCTACCAATAATCTCAATTTTTCTTAGCTGGCCCCAAATACATTATTATTTTCTCTGTAAAATAAAAAGGGTTTTTTAAGAAAGTCTACCATTAAGAAAAAAAGAGTAGCCACTTCTCTCCATCCTGCCTAGTCTCAGCACACATATAACTTAATTCAGCATGGATCCACAGTACATTCCAGACCCATCAAGACAACTTTGCCCATAATGTGATTTTCAGTGTTTGTGAGAATAGGTTATTGGTTAAACAGATGGGGGAAGAAGGGAGCGAGGAGAGCTTTTGAAGTTATGAGATCATAGAAAATTTATTCTGATGGTCGAATCAAGGGACTTGAAAACTGGTGATAAAAAAAAAAAGGATTTTGCAATTTCTCATGTCTAGTTAAATTTGTATCTACTCAGGGCACTGCCCTTATACTGCTGCTGAAAAACATGTAAGACATCCAAGGTTATACGGCAGCAGGGCACCTTCCCTGGCTTCTAATAAATTTAAACTAAGAGAGCCCTGAGTTATTGAGACAAAAGCTGAAATAGTCTTCTGTCTGACAGGCTAAGGAAAAGCGAATGATCCCATCTGAAAGGATGTATTCTGCTGAATGGGCACTCTGGAGTCACTCAGCTAAAATACACTTTTAAAGTGATGTCAAGACGAATATCCTTATTTGTGTTTGCAATTATAATTTATACTCAATATGTAGCACCAGATAGAACAGAAGAAAAATGAACTTTAGAATGGGAGGTATTGAGAAACAGCAGTGCCAGAGGATAACTAAAAGGTTCCAGTCAGTTAGCAAAGAGCTACAAAGAAAGAGATTGCTTTGGTTTTGACTCAGCCAAGTGGCAATAACAATTTACTGGGGCTATCCCAGGTTCTTGCATATAAAAGCCTTTGCAGGGATCAGCCCCAGCTCTGTGTCCTGGCAAAGGCCAAGTGTCCAGAGCAGGGGACATGGGCATCACCACCTGCCCCCAAGATGTTTCTGTTTCAGCTCTCCCCCCATCTGGCTGCCCACCAGAAACTACAATTCTCTGACCCTTTGAGATGTCCTTTCTGCCTCAAAAGCTGCAGGGACAGATAAATTGCCTGCTCTCTCATTCCAAGGATTTCTCTTCCTCCCCTGGCACATGAGACATAATTTCTATCATTCTGTATCTGCAGGATTTCTTATTAAAACCTCTGGACCACTCTCCTTGTGATTATCCTGCTTTTCTAAAATTGAGGGCACACTAAGAGGAAAACAAAGACTGTGCATGACTTTCTTGGAGCAATAAAATACGTATGCAAATAAACAGATGAAACTCCTGCAGCTTCTTAGAGAATTCCCAGGGACAAAATGGGTATAATTCTGCTTGCTTGCCCCCAACTAGAAGTAAAAATGCCCCCCTTTTCAACAAGTTCAGCTTGTTGTCATGACTGTTACCTAGAAAGAGAGATACTGAAAAACAAGTTGCAGTTTTGAAAGTGCTGGTATGTGCCAATAAATTTGTGTGTCAGAAGGAACAAGAAAGGGCCTTTATAAGAGTTATAGAGGTTTAGTATTCAAATACTTTTATAGGTATTCGAATAACTGTATGAGGAGATACATTATCTCCCTCTTAGCACTTCAACCATTCTGATGTCAGCTATTTCACCCCACTTCAAAATTCAGACTTGCAAATTTATTTGGCCTCACAAATCACCTATTTCAAGCATCGTGGACATTTCTTGCAGCTTGGGCATGTATTCTATCCCAAACCTATGGATAAAACTCTTGCTTCTGACAAAGGGGAGGGGGGGGGTCACACTTCTCTCAAGCTACAGGGTTGGAATTTTTTTTTAACAAAGAATTCTCTCTTGCAACCATAATTTCACTAGGCCACACTAACGGTAAAATAACAATAATAATGATAAAATTCAGCAAAGCATAAAAACTTGTAGAACAGTAATAGTGGTGCTTCTGCCATTTTTATGAGGCACTAATCTGGTTGCCTCATACAGAGGCAGATTATGGGCTCATAAAACAGCACAACAGATCTATGGGGTAATGACTTCAGTAGGTACAGCAGCAGCTTTGCTACAGCTCCCCTCTTGACAAACTCTATGATCTAGGATGAAAAGCATAAATATAAAATCAATCTAAATTTTATTTGATTGTGATTTCCTTTTTATCAGGACAGAAAGAGATGGCAGGAGAGCACAAAAGAGCAAAGACAAATGCAAAAGCCTGGCCTACAATAAAAGACAAGCTAACACTCTCAGCTGCCTAACTGTGAAAATATTTCAGCAGATGCACAGAGCACTACAAGTATTTACACAGTTCATACAAAGTAACAGCTTAAAAGCAAGTCATCAGCTATACAATAGGAAAGAGTGAAAAAAAGGCAGAACTAAGTAAGTGGAGGTATTCCTGCAGAAGCTGTCATTTAAATTACATTAGCTCATTTCATTCCTCTGTATGGCAGAATTTCAAAACCATACCTTTGAAATGACTGTATCATGCATTCTATGCCAGCCTAGAAAAAAGGACAATTTTGCTTAATTGTATATTTTTTCTAGTCCATGTACAAAGGAGTAATTATACATATTTCATTTTATGTATTCATAAAAAAATGGATACTAACAAAATAAGATTCAGTATACCAGCTACAAAGACTGATAAACAAGATAGAGTGGTTGTATGTGTTTACAATGTTCAAAAAGTCCACTGAATGCCTTTTTGCATCAGCTACCAATACAATATCACAGTATTGTCTCTATTTCTTGGTGTCATTTTGCATTTAAAGATCAGATAAGGACCTGTTTTTATTTTAGTTGTTGTTATTTAGTACGTAGTAGCATGAAATCCAGGTCTGCAAGTGTAGTACCTCTTTTCTAAACACCACTGCATTTCTAAAGAAAACCTGAATCTCTCTGATCATCCATGATCATGACTGTGAAAATTGAAGCTACTCCCAAATTTTCTTTAAAGACTTCTTATTGGACTTACAGTTCAGGTTCAGAGCAGTTTGAAGGGATTGTAACAGAATAGTTGTTATTGTGCCCTACTTCATAGCAATGAAATTTTTGACAGAGCCTTACGATGTACATTCTGGAGATATTTGAATATCCTTGCAAATTCAGCCCTACCTGGTGCCATTTAAATGCTGCTCAGACTTTTGGACTCTCCTGCTGCTTCCCTCAAGCATCTCCCATGGATGTGTGACAGGCCCTCATATAAGATGTAATTGAGAAGACCTCTCCACTCCTCCACACTGCTGAATTACTGCTGCTGGTGCAGAATTAAGACCCTTAGGCACCAGCAGAACAAATTACAGTACCTGTAGCAACAGGGCACCAAAGAAGGACACGGTTTCACCACCATCAAGAGAACAGCAGAGGCCCCAAAAAAGGATCTGTTTATTATGGATACACAATTTATAGGGTTTGCAAAGTGAGAGAGGATTGGAAGATGAAATCCCACCGCTCAACCAACTGGCTAAGTGACCAGTCCATCAGATTCCCTTCTCTAAGAAGGAATGTAAACAAAGCTGGTGTTTTTAGTGCCACGTGTGAGAAAATCTGACTCGAGAATATAAACTTCTCAGAAGGCTTTCAAGAACAGGGCGACACAGTACCTGCTTTGAAAAATCTATAAACTGAAACTTCAGTTTTGCAGATGTCCAGTGTACATCTTGTTCACAAGCCTGCTGTCTGAAAAGGGTCTCTCAAACCTCTGAAAGTGCTGCAAACTTATTCTCCTACACACTCTCACCTCATCAGCCCAGCAACTCCATGAGTCGAGTGTTACCTTGTCTGCTTTCACATGCACAGGTAAAAAATATTCACCTTTTTCTCCTCATACTACCTGATTCTGCCTACAGACACAGTTTTTTTTTTTTTTAATAGCAGTTCATTTTTTAATAAATGAACTAAAACAGAAACCCAACAAGTGCTTTAGGTTACAGGTGTTTGCAAACCCTGCCTCCAAAACTGTGCCTCCAAAACAGGCACAGAAACACAGGAAGGAACATTTCAGACATTTTGTGGGTTTTATACTGAGCAGAGTAATGTCAAAAGCAATGTCTCTGGTGAGGGTGGGGCAAAAAAAGGCTTATTGGTTGAAAGTGGGCTTGGTACCAGTTGTACATGCAGAAACCCAGCGGAACATTACAAAATTTACCAGAAATGCAAAGGCCAAACATGCAGGATGTTAAAGTGCACATGTCCACCAGGGTCAGAGGTGTAAATAAAGGGATCTGATAGCAAATAGAAATCCAGTTAAATATGTGTGTCATAAGTGGATAAAAGAGCACCTAAAGGTCTTTGAGGTTCAGCTGCTGGATTGTCTCTGCCCCTCAACCCTTCTTTGCAGTTTCCTTCTCATTTACATCCTCAGAAATAAGGTTGTGTGGCCTGGGCAGCATGACATTATTGCTGTGGTTTGCAACAACCAAAGAGCTGTCTAGCAGCAGGATAAACTGCCACAAAAGCAAAGTTATCTTACTTTTATGTAAATTCCATCTTTGCCCTGCATGCAGCTGACGGTGCATATTTTATTGTGTTCACTGTGTTTTCATTAGGCCCCTTGTCATTTGCTGAGAGGTTTTTTAACTTCATTTAAATCGCCTTGTGCCTCAGAAATGTCAATAAATGTCATTGTTATCATCAGTTTTGTCCTGGGTTGACTTTTCTGAGTTTTCTGTCTCTGGATTTGATTAAAATTGGGAAATAAATAGCGAATAACATATTGATTGCAGGCTGGGAAAGGTTGCAGATAATTTATTATCTGTGAGCATGATACCAAGGTTTTTTTCTACCAGAATCTTCAGAGTAGCAAAATTCATTCTGATGGGAAAGTGGGGTTTATAGCTATTCTTTAGTGCAAAGTAGTTTTTCAAGTCTTTGCTTGGTCATCTATAGCCCATAAATCAAGCTAAGATCAATGGTAGTTACCTGATACTGTTAGTTTAGCAGACCTTAAAAAGGAAGCTATTAGAGATTATTAAACCTGAAATCAAAATGGCTTGCTTACAGGGGAAACAAGAAAAAACAAACAATCCAAAGAAAAAAATAATCAACAGACCTTGCCCGTGAGCATTAATCTAAACCATAATTCACTGTATTAGCAGCAATTTCATTATATTGCCTTATCCAGACTTAGAGAAGAGTAATTATTTGGAACTATATGTCCTAAACTGACATTTTCACAATCTCCAATACTGCATCACTAGCCAAGAGAATGAAAACTTAACTCACCAGCATATGCTTCTGCACTTTTCATCATACCAATGAACCCTTAAGAATATTCCTGCTTTCAAATCTTCCCATGACTGGGGAAATCTGAGTGTAACAATGGCAATGATTTAGAGAAAGCAAAATGAGACCAAACCAGATAAGGCATCAATCAGGCCCTTCAGTCTTTGCTGTTTACCTCTCAAAGAGAACCTGATCTAATGCCCATTTAGTCTGGAGGAGCTCATTTGCAATTTCAATTGTAATTACAGTCAGAGCCTTTGCCTCTGACTGCTGTCACAAGAGGAGGCTGCTGGTATTACAGCAAACTGAATTAATAATCAGAAAACATATTAATGTGTCTGGTGGGCTGAAGAATCACTGTTACATTTTATTCCCCTGAAATACCAACAGCATTGCTCTTTATTAAGGAGAGCTCGGGTAAGAAAATGTTCTACCACACACCAGGAGAGAATGTCAGAATGTCTGGAATTCCTGTAAGGAGCACTACCAGGAACAGAGCTCTTGGTGGGAACTGGACCCCAACAAGAAACCCTGTCCCCACCTTTGGCCCCCCAGAATCAGAGTCACTGCTCTGTGGCTGAAGTGGATTTACAGACTGGATGCCAATGGATGCCAATAGTGCTAATTCCCAGTAGCACAGAAAAATTCCTTGCACTATTCCAGAACCATCTGAGACACCCCATTCCCATCATCCCTAAATCCCTGATAATCTTTAATCTGCTCATACTGAAGGTAAGGAGCAGTCACAATCCACAGGTTGCCTCAGATGGGATCACTTTCTAAGCAGGTTAAAACTGGTTTTGTGACTACTGTAGCATCAAGTTCAAAAGATCCTGAGATTGCAGCAGTTCTCCAAGATTGAACAGACCTGGCTCTCTGTATGGCAGGTGCAGAGTAGCAGCAATACACAACAACCAGCACATTAAAGGGCACCACTTCAGGCATGTTAGTCCTAAGGTAACAGCAAAACAGCAATACAGACTGGATGCATTAACCATTCAATTAAAGACACATAAATAAACATTGCTCAGCAATACTTATGTGATATCCATACAATAACAGCTAACACACATCCCCATCCCTAATTTCAGATCAGATCTGGCACGTGTGTCCACAGTCAGGAAAGCTGCCATCCTAAAGTGACACTGTCACTCAAACAATGTATTACAGATGATTAGCATTAATGCAACAAAAACCATTCTAGCTTTATTGAAAAGCCCAAATTTAGTACTTCTGGAGCATTTAGGACAAAAAACAATTAAGCGGTACAATATGAGAGGATTAAATTTAATATTATCTTCTGGGCATTTTTAAAGAATAAAATTGTTTTCAACGACAATCTTTGTGAGCAGTTGGAGGACAGTTACCATTTGTTGCAGGGAAGGACTCCTGTAAAAAAGGATGAGCCAGAAGAACTGTCTCAACAATAACAGAGACAGAAATGAACTGTCTGGAGACAAGATGCCTTCTGTAAGGTATTGAGCTGCTCACAGTTTGTCCTGTGTCTTATTCATTTGTAATATAAGGGGGTCATGGTGCATTTACTGAGGGCCTGGATGATTGTATTGCTCTTGAGTTATTGCTTTCTTACTAATGTGAAAACAGAAATATGAAGCATGCAGGAAAAATAGCCCAGGTTTGAAGGTGACCAAAATGGCAAACAGAGCAGAGAATCATCCCTGTGCTTCCATTTCAGGCTGAACCTGGCATTAGCCTGTGAACTTTGCTTTCCAACCACATTCCCTCAGTATCCAGAGCCTCTCTTACACCAGCAGGCTCCTAATGGTGTTGCTGTGACAAACGAAACAGACTTTTATGTCATTTGCAGTCCTATGGGGACAGATCCTGTAAAAGCAAATAAAAGATAAACGTTACTGAAGTTATTCTGCTTCTTGCCCCAAATTATTCAGACAGTGCCAACGACCCAAGCAACAAAAGACTACTCATTGTCAGTTGCAATAAAAGTGGAAAGATAGACTCTGGAGGGTTATTTTGCATAGAAACATATCTGATGTTACATCGTCCGATATTTTTAGCTAAGCTAGAAATGGATTTTCAAGAATTTCTAAGAGATTCCAGCAACACAAATTCCACTGAACCGAATGGGACTTTTGCTCCTAGTTGCTGTCCTTGCTCCTCATTAAGTCTGCCATATCATTTTCACTGTTTTCCTACCTCTATTACAAATATCTGCAGCATTTCCCATTGTGCAATTAGACTTGGTAGCTTCCTACACTGTCCAAATATTAATACAATCGAGAAACTTGGAAAGATGAAGTCCAGCTGCAGCAGTTTCATGCCCTGAACACTCAGCTGCCCTCAAGCATCTGTACATGGGGGAGGAATAAGCCACTGCCTATGAGAAATGAGACCCCCCTGGTACAGGCAATACACCTGCCTCATAAAAATACAGAGCATGAGCATTGGAACTTAATTTTCATGAAGTTCACCCATACCTTGAACTGCTGAAAATTAGTCTAAGACATCTAATTGGAAAGATAAAGAAAGAAAAATCTTGGAGTAAGGACTTTTTACATGACCATTATTATTCTGTTTCCACTGCAGCTTCTTTTTGTGGTCGTGTTTCAGGCAATGACTGTCCCCTTTCACCTCAAAAACAATCAATGGGATGTTTGAAACAGTGTGGGGGGCAGAGGGATGCACATATACAGGGTTTTTTTTCTGATTTCCCTAGTCACCCACTTAGCAGTGGTTCCACGACACCCCATCTACACACTGGGCAGCATCTTTGTTTTAAACTGCAACACTGCATCCCTTCAAAGCTGGAATAGAATGCTCCCTACACTCAGGATTCTGTGCTAATGCCTGCTGCTGACACCGAGGCAATGCCCAATCAACTGTCTGAGGAAAGTGTTGACAGACCCCAGAGAGGCTTCTCTGCCCCTGCCGTGATGAGAGGGCAGAAGGAGAAGGAACAGAGTCCATTAAGGACTTGAGGGGGATGTCAAGGGATTAAATATTGTTCTGAGTTTAGTATGAGATGTGGAATGACTCACAGCTCCTGCTGATCCACTGGGAAGAGAGGAGCAGGCTGCAGAGACAGACAGTGAGGAAGAGGCTGCAGAGGGAAGGTGAGCAAAGGATGCTGCAGAGAAAGAGCAGAATTCAGCCCAAACTTTTAGGTACAATCCCAACTGAGAAGAAATATATAGCTGTGTTGTCTCACACATAGTCTCTCCTGAGGCCTTTGAAGGGTGCAATTTGCACTCTTGCAGTTGTCCCTGAGCCCAGCATCAGAGAAGGGATTGACCTGCTTCTCTTGGTTTTCCCTTTGCCTGTTGCCAGTGGAAATACCCAGAGCATGGAAGGGCAGCACCTGCACTATAAGCAAAAGCAGAATCTACCTGCACAAAACCATGATTTAGCTCCTTGTGACAAGCTGAAGCTTGAAGCTCATCTCAAAAAAGGGATCTGGAAAGCCCCACATCAGGGACATCAAATCCAGGTGTGAGAGTGAACAGAACCACATCCCTTACACATTTTATTACAATTAAAAGTCTGGTTCTTAGCCCTTCTGTCTTCCAGACCCCTGCACATTTTCATTGTTCCTTTCACCTAAATACCTTCTTTTGTTAGATCAGTCACAGTTCAGAAAATCCTTATGCAACTCTGAGCATTGTATAGTTTGCTGAAATGAATCCAGTGCATTACTCAAGCAGAGAAAAATGCATCATTCCTGCACTGTTTCAGTGAACGTCACAGAGAGTGCA
>VZTR01029538.1:238608-271887 GCA_013400775.1 Chaetops frenatus | reverse complement strand
GAAAGAAATTTGCTAAATATTTAATGTTAAACAAGCTTTGGTTAAACAAACTGGAACAGAAGGAATTTCTGAAGTTGCAATCACAGCATTTTCAAGCCATGAGTTTATCAATATTCAAATACCTATAGGAGATGTTTGGGAATCTAAAGCCACATAAAGATCTTATATTTTTATAACACCTTGAAATCAAAAGAATGTCAAAGTGTTTAACAAACTGCAGGCAAGGATCATTTCATCTACAATTAAAACACAGACATGGCTGCAATCACTTTTGGAAGTGGTTTAGCAGCACAGGGGATCACTGCTCAACAATACAGGAGAAGAATAAAGGCTGCTGCAACTTCAGAGACTCAGCATCAGTAGGGATTTAATCCTCAAGGTTTATGAATTCATATCAGCATATCTGCAAATTTAGGTCCCCACACAATTAAGGAAAATACAATCCATAATAAATTAAGCAGACTGAAAGCAACTAATCAAATACACAGAGTACTGTGGTTAACCTATGAGTATGTTTTGAGAAGCAGGATGAGACCGAGCTCAACATTTCTTCATTGAAATAGAGCTTTTTCTCTCACTTGAGAGACAAGATCTTGGTAACAGACATATTCTGTGGTTCTGGTCATGGTGTAAAGTAAATAATAGTCCCCCAAAACTTTTATGCTTATCAATCATCAACAGCTGGTCTCTCACTCTTCTTTCCTCCCCAAAAATTGGTTCTTCAGATTACAAGTTCAATGTCCCCTGGGTAACAGTGCATAAATAGTGCATTTTTAGTGGCCCTCTGGCCCTGAAGTGCTGGAGTAGAATCCTTAAGGTCAGCTGGAAAACCAGGGACAGAAAGGATAGAGCCAGCATGAATATTCAGAAACCATTGCTCAGAATGAATTCCACTGGATTTGGCTCAGTATCTAATTTGGTTTGTCCTTCTGCTGTTTGAGGTATTTTGGATCTTCACTGATTGGCACTACAGCTCTGTCTTTAAGGCTGTGTGGATTCCTGTTTAAAACCACAAAAACAAACCAATGACAGCAATGAAGTAAAAGCACCCACTTCTCCAACCCTTGCCTCAAGGAACCCTGACAGGAAACTAAGTGGAAGGCAGTCCATCATAACACACCACCAGTTCAGTTTTGATTTTGGTCAGCCTATTTTTAACCTCATTTAAAATAGATTCAAACAGAGCTATCCCTGCTTCTCAGCACTGCAATCGGAATCATTCATGCATTTAGCACTGCGATGCTCAAATTGAGAAATTTTGGTGCAATCCCCTGGGCACACAGCACACCCTCAAATGGACTTCTGAGAGAGACCAGTCCTCAGCAGGTTGTAATGTCTTTTTTCAATATTTTTCCCCAGAATCCTGAATCTTTCACTCTGTGGTTCACCTTATGTCACCTGCTGCAGGAGAACCAAGTCCATGCTCCTGTCTCAGCCCAGCTACTCAAGTGCTGCCTTTGTAGCACTCCCAGGAGACCTAGACTGGTGAAAAATCAGTCTCTCCAGGCTGAATTTCCCATGTGAGTGCTCTAAACACAACATTTCTACATAAAAGGCAGCCCTAACCAAAATCTGTCCATCTGCACACAGACATGGCCTGGTTCTCTGCTCCTGTCAGTAAAGTGCAGATAAAAGGGATGTTCCTGTTTTCCTGTCACTAAATGTTTTAAAGCTAGCTGTGGTAGAGTATAGGAATTGCTCAGATACCATAGCAATTATACAGGAGCATAGGCATATATAGAGAGAGCTACAGGGTGGTTCTTTCTCCCCAACTGTTCACCTTCCTATTCCAACTGGTAATGCTCAGAAAGCAAAACCCATGAGAAAGGCAGAGACAGTGGCTGCAAAACCGGGAATAAGCAGCCCCCGTCCTGCCCTCAGGTTTTTGATTCCATAATGAATTGGCACTCTGGGCAGCCACCTGGGGGACTGATGAGTCAGTGCTGTTCCTTAAACACCACCTCGTAGGAAGCCAGAGTGAAGCATCCTCTGCTGCACTTTACAATTCAGACAAGTTAGATAAGAGTGAATCAGCCTTTTACTCTGCCCTGCTGGGAAAGAAAAACCAAAAAAACAACTTACTAACAGTCAAAATGGAAAATTCCTTTCCAGCTGCACACATGACTGGCTTTGGCCCTTACATAAGAAAGAAGGGCCATGTTTAAGTGCCTAATTCCACGTATTGTTTCCAGGTGGCAAGGGCCAGGTCCTTCCTTGTGTGTGGAGCTTTCTCAAGTGTGTGTGTGCAGACACAAGTGCACAAATGGACATTTCCAGGTGCTGGAGTGGCATTCACTATTAAAACTCCCAAAGGAGACAAGTAAATTAAAGAGTCCACTCAGCCAGCCACCACTGGAATTTCACTGGAGGGCTTCTTTTTCATGAAATTAAGGCCTCTGATGATGATAGATATTGGCTGGGCTGTTTGTAGGATTTTTACAGCTTTTAATTAGCCAGGCTGCTGTATAAGAACTATTTTATATCAGTCATCTTCAGTGATTCTGTAGATGGCATATTAGAATTAAAAATTAATGAGTAAAGCAATCAGACCTGAAAAGACCAACATATTTCCAATTGTTATCTCAATAGATTTTTGGCTGTAGTTTTGAAAGTCACTGCCTAACATAACAGGTTGATCACAAACAGGTCCTCTTCTCCCAGTTGAAAGTTCATGACTTCAAAAAGTGCTTAATAATGTTGGAACTTGATCTTTCAGCAACATTTTTTCCAGCATGTCAGTGATATGGTACAATTAGTTCCTCATCAAAAAGAAATACGGCATCACAGACTTCCAGTTATGCTGTTGCAAGGGTTTGATTTAACATCCTGAATACCTAAACACTGCCAGGCAGCTGGGAGGGAATAGGTTGCATTGAGATCTATCCTTTTTATTAAAAGCATATTATACCTTAAGGGAAGTATGTTTTTCTGTAGGGACTGCTCCACAATTTAATTACAGCAGACTATCCTCTCATTTTATGAGATTCATCGGAGCTCAGGAACCACAGTGTGATTTGTACCAGCATCTCCTGCCCTGTCAGAGTGGAATGGGTAGCTATGCTTTGTTCAGAAAAAATAGTATGGTTGGCAAAAATTCTCTGGACAAACTGCAGAAACGACAGTACACTGTTGCCTCCACAAGGGAACATACATCATCCCACTAACAAACTATTACCCACTAGAAACATCTCAGAAACATGTGCTGGCTGAGGGAATACAGCACCTCACTATATCTTTTTTTTTTTTTTTTTTTTCCTATACTAGTCAGGCAACAGCTCTAAATTTCCAAAGTGGCATTTCATTTTTTTGGGTTTTCTGGGGGGACTATATTTTACAGAAACAGAAACACTGAAGACACCCTCAGGAGAACAAACCATGCATTTTGTATATTCAATATGTTTCTTGTTTTTAAATTTCTTTAAGCCCTTTAGTTACATAATGCTATATTCTCATTTTCACACAGACACACACAAAGAAGGTTTAAATATTGCTGGATAAACCAGCACAGTTAGGAAATCAAACTACTGCAGTCCTCAACTAAGGACAGAAAATAGACAATTTCATTTCAGAAGTACAGTGAAATCGAGATCAAAGTTTGCCATTGCAGAAAATGTGCTTCTACTCATCATGGCATCTCCATCTTATTAAAGGGAACTGACTACATATTTATGTAAGCCTCAAGCTTATTAAGTAGAGCAGGGAAAAAGGGTCTGGCTGAGAGTGGTAAGAAAGACTTTGTTAGTGACATGCTATTTCAAACACTTGCTAACTTAAAAAAATGTCATTTTTCTTTTACTGCTGTGCAACACTTTCACTCAGATAGCAAAAGAAATGTAAACTGAGGGAACTGATAGTCAAGACTGACAATCTTGGAAACTTGGTTGTCTCATGGAGTCCTGATAGTTCTGTTCCTTTTGGTTGGTTTTGTTTTCACTCCTCCAAGAAATCCTCAGTGCCAGCATTCTCAGAATGTTTGGATGTCAGCTATCTTTTCTCTTTAAAACAAATCTCCAGCCTACATGTTTTTGAGAACAAAACACAATTATCATGCAAACTAACAACACGGAAATAAAGAGCAAAGAGAAAAAAAACCCACTTCAAAGTATCATTTTTGAGGTATCACTCATGTTTTATGGTATCCTCAAGATTTGTTAATGCTTGGGGTGTGTAAAAATCACTCATTTATTATCTGCCTTATCCTATTGTTAGCTATTTTTACTGTCAAGTCTTCATCTGGTAGCCGTGTGCCAAGGAAGGATCCTGTGTCCTTGTTCAAGCAAATCACAGCTGGCAGAGGTTGCTGTCCTCCCAGCAATGGAACAAAGGAGATGCTCTCCCACCCTGGCTTTTCTCAAACCATGGAGCAGGAAGGACAGCCTCTGCATGGCTTCCTTCTCCACACTGAGCACCTCAAACAGCACTTTAAGGAGGAACCAAAAGGAAAGAAGGTAAATGTGAACTCCTCAGGAGCTGCTCTTCTGGAGAAAGAGAGAGTGCAGGAGGTTCCTCTGGGGGTAGTGTTGGCATGGACAGCAAACAGGTGCAGAAGATCCATGGTGGGCTGAGGGAAAACCCTGCCCCATCCAGTCCCCTGGGACCATGGGGAATGCATGAAGGGCATAAACAATCCCAGTGTCCTTTGGCAATAGGACCTAGTGGGGTGGATGGAGGAATTGTCCAGCTCAGAGGTTGTGACTACCCTGACTAGGACATTGTATCAGCTTAACCTTAATTTCACGTGTGTTTACTTCCCCTGAAGGACATAGACAACGTAGCTCTGTTTTTGAAAGCCTTCTGAAAAATTTATATTCTCGAGTCAGATTTTCTCACACATTGCACTAAAAACACTAGCTTTGTTTACATTCCTTCTTAGAGAAGGAAAACCAATGGACTGGTCACTTCACCAGTCTGCTTGAGAGGTGGGATTTCATCTTCCAATCCTCTCTCACTTTGCAAACCCTATAAATTGTGTATCCATAATAGACAGGCTCCTTTTTTGAAGACTTCTGCTGTTCTCTCAATTGTGGTGAAACCGTGTCCTTCTTTCGAGCCCTGTTGCTACAAGATAATGCCCAAAGGCAATCTGAAAAACTTTTAATGGGATCCTAAGGAAGAAGAGTAATTCCTGCAAGAAGGCCCCATGACTTCCTTCCCTGCAGTAATAGCTTTTTCCATGAGGGCTATCTGATCTGCAATCAGGTCTCCAGACAAATGAACTAATGGAGGGGAAAAATGATGGGGAAATTGCACACAGAAAGAAAGGGAAACCTTGAATCTGAGCAGCCGTGTTGGCAGCCTAGGTGCTGAGCCACAGGCCACTCTTACTGAGGCCTGTGACATGGGATTTCTCTGGGCAAAGACCATGAAATGATTTATAATTTAAACTTGCATTATTAAAAAGGGGCTCTGTCTCTTTTGCAACATGTTTTTGTCTGTCAGTCATTCTCTTGATTTTACAAGGGACTGGGCCTAGTTGGAGGCCAAGTTATTAAAAAATAATCTTCTTTGTTGTTGTAGTTATTGAACCGATGCTATCAAAAGGACTCTATGATTTATAGCATGTGTCTCTAGGGAAGCTTTAGTCCATTTTTTTTTTCTCTCCTCTTGATATACATTTAAATTTAGCACTCAGTAAGTTTCCATTTCTCTCTTCCCCTGAATGAGTGCAGAATCTTAGGCTACTCTACCTACTCTCAAGTGAAGACGGGTTTAGCCTGTGGTACATCTTCCTTTCCTGTTTGGAATTTTCTCAAATCATTCTCACAATCAGCACTTCGGCAACAACAACATTTCACCCTGGAAACACTTCTATAAAAACTGCATGGCTGGTTACACAACCTGCCTGTTGTGCCTGCTGAAGCTCAGGAAGCAATATTTGAACACTCCTGGAAGTTATTGTGCCTTGCTCCCTTTTGCCACTCACTGTGGGAAGGTCACACTCAGCTGTGCTGGCACTGACTGCTACAGGGTCTGCAACTGGAAACAGAATGACAAATCCTATTGGAACTGGAAAATTTTATTAGTCAGAGTGCCTGTTATAGCCCCTTGGGTTTTGGGAGCCTAATTCATGTCTTTGCATGGTACCAGCCAACATGCTGGCTTTTTAAAGCTTGCTCAGATATGCAGTGCAAGGCTGTTGAGATGTCCAAGGAACCTCAAGCGCACACTCTGTCTGTCCTCAGCCTTGACATGGAAGGAAGTCAACCTTTCAGAACCAACCCTCAGTCTGAACTTGAGAGCACAGCAGGACTTTAAGTCAGATCAGGACCTAAAACACCTGCAGCTTCAACTCTTGCAGACCTCCACTTTGTTCAACAGACACCAAGTAGAACAGCTCTGAATACATACTTACAAAAAAAACCCAAACAAAACAAACAAACAAAAAACCCCACCAAATAAAAAGTATTAAACTTTTCCAGGAGCACTGTGTTTTGAGGAGGAGAGGAACATGTGCAGAGACTCAGAGAGAGTTGTAGTTTTGCAGAGATACAGGAAGGGAAGAGTTAGGGGCTTCCTGAGCTCCTCTGGGCACAGCAAACAGGCTGCCCAGAGAAATGGTGATTTACAGCATTTTACTCTGCAAGAGGCAGCCCCTCCTGGCTCCCAGTTTCTGATGAGTTCCTGTACCTGGGGAGCTGTTGCCTTCCCTAATAAATGCTGGCATGTGCTCCTGTGTGAGGCTGGGGTTCTTATTAAACTAACCTGGTAATTATGGCCTCTCTCCTTTCCCCTGACTGGAAGCACAGCTGCTTGGCAATGGGGTACACCCTGACACAACTCCACATGGACATGGAATATTCACATTCAGTATAGAGAAGCATTTACTTCCAGGCAGTGGCTCCTCTGATCCAGTTTCTGTCACTTAGAATGAGTCAAACAACTTCTTATCCTGACATTTCCCTCCCCTGATGATAAGTGGAGTCTAGAAAACTAGCACAGATCTAGATATTGTAGAAATCTGCAATTTGATGAGGTAAAACCATCATACCCCTAAGCTTCCTACACAGGCAGTAGAAAAAGTCATGCATCTTAAAACAGTTTCTAAGTTAGGTTCATACACTGCCAAGCACAGCTAAATATTCCTATGAGAGGAAACAGTCTAAGCCGAAGCAAAAAATAGTGAAATAATCTTTTTGTTAGGAAAACAGAAAAAAGTATTACAGAAAGAAGTATTACAAAAAGAAAAAAATAGTGCAAAACTAACAGCTGAGCCTTAAGAAGTTCCTCAGAAAACATTTTTCAAAGAACTCTTGTGCCTCTGCCCTAGTCCCATATCTCTTAAAGTGTTACTGGCTTAAAGACAAGCCCAAGACATCAGTGTGAAAAGGAATCTCAACAGCTCTTGACACGTCAACAATTAACCCTGTTTACTATCGGGTTCAGAATTTCAAGATCAATTATCTTGACTAGAAATAACTGACTGGTCCTGAAGATTTGTTTTTAAATCTCTTTTGCAGTACTTGGAAATGCAGTGATACAATGTGAAGGAGGGACCAAAACTTTTCTCTCTTTTCTGTCATGGAATGCCTAACAAATAAGCTGTACATGTCACTCTCTTTTTCTCTGTGGTCTAAGACTGCTTACAGTCTTTTCTGAAAATTAGAACAGCCTCACCAGGAAGAGTGCAATGTGATTTTTTTTTTTTTTCCAGAACAGCCTGTAATTGACTCTCCTCAAGGAGAGGGAAAATACAGAATTGAATTTGTTCAGGCTGAAATAGAATTGAAGTTCTCCTACAAAGAAGAAAAAGCTAGGAAAGAGGTTTCCCATCTTTCTTTGCTTGGGTATCACTGGCTGCAGCAAGTTAGACTATCACTGGCAGTGCTCACCCCCAGCTCTGTGTAGATCTGCAAAAAGGCAAAGAGGAGGCCTTGGCTGCCTTCTTCTCTTCTTCCTACATCACTTCTTTATGCTTCCTGCCAGGATATCCCCTCTCTTTCCTATTACCCCTCAGACTGGAGCCCCAGGCTCCCACTACCTCCTGCAGCTCAACCTGACTCCATCCTCCTCCTCAGAGGGATCCCAGGAGCTGCACTTGGATCATCCCCATGGGTCCCCTTCCAGCTCAGGGTGTTGCAGGGTTCTGTGGCTCTGAGCCACAGAGTGGGGGGATGCTGCAGCCCACAGCAGCAAAGCAGAAAAACAAGGAAAGTGCCTCATGGATGCAGCTGCTCTCAGGGGCAGCCTTCCCTCCACAGCACAGAGGAGAGACTGGACAATGTGCCTGTGCACCAGGGATACTCCAGGCACATTCCAGGCACAAGGGAAGTTTCTGCATCCAGGCAGGTGCTTCACAGACCCCGACCCAGCACAGGCGAAAAGAAGCTTCTCGATAACGCCTACAACTCTGAAAAGACAAAAAATGCTATCACAGAGGTAGGAGGCTGAGAATGAAAACCCTACAGAAACTAGATTTTGGCTTCTTCAGTAAGCATCAACCCTCTAATCTGCTCAGTGAAATGAGCCCTGAGAGAGCTTCCACCTGTGGGGGTGGGTAAGGACCTGGAGAGGGAGGGGCTGGGGAAGGTAGGAAGGTGAACGCTGCTGTCCCTCCTGCTGGGCTTTCTTCCAGCCCATTCCAACTCGAGGGAAGGCTTCCATTCCTGTGTGCCCACAGAAGTTACTGGAGGAAGAGAGCCAGACTGCTCCTCAGCAGGAACTGTCTTTAACAAAGGGACATCTTTTCCTTACAATGCGTTCGCTCCAGGGTTATTTTAATCTGAAGCTTAATAGAAATATAGAAGCTGTTTTGGTTTAAAAGCCTCAGTGTACTAAAAGCATGACAAAGGACCTGAGAAAGATTTTTGGTCTCTTTTCTTCATCTAAAAACTTTTAAGTCTGCTTTTTTACTTCAACATATGCTTTAGGTAGCAATGTCTGTATCTGAGCTATTAATAGCTGATGGATTTGGGCTGGGTCCAATACCTATACTCCTTCTGGCCTAAGGTGGGCAAGAATTCCTCTTCAATACCAATTGCTCCACAGCAACAACTTCAACAAGCTGATCTTAAGCTATAACCAATTTAAATTATTTAAACTCCAATTTAACAATACCTAACAGACTCTACTAAATATTCTTCGAAAATTCAAGAAGTTGTGCAATGAGAATGTGAAGAAAAGGTTGCTTGGATCATAAGAATTATTTGTTATGCCCAAACACATGACTTATGTTACCTTACATTGTAGAACCTGCAAAGCAAACCCAAATCTGATCTGAGTTCCTCTTTATGTTAGGGCTTCCCCAGTGACCTCTCTAAAGTGTATGGCTGTAAACGGGGTAAGCACCATCACTCCTTTCCCAAATAATTCTTGAATTTCTTTTCTATCTGAATTACAACATCCACCCATTACTGTGTCAATATATTTCCTCACCTTGACATTCATGACAGCAGACAGAAACCACAGGGTCAGTGCCCACCCCAAACCATTATAATTCCTAGTTTAGGAGGAACATTGTCATTTCTCTGCCTCTATTCCCTGGATGAGCATGGCTGAGTGCCAGCTGAACCACAATGCTGCCCCAGACCCAGAGAGATGATGTGGGTAAAGCACATCCTGCAGCTGTGATGGGATTCAGGAAGGGGCTGGATCATGCTGAGAGTACTTCTGCCACAGAGTAAATCAGCAGAATAAACAAGCACCCTTTATCCTAAACTCTGTAAACCCACTGCTTTCACAGAGACTGGGGGATGGTTCCCTGGTGGCACAGGGTGGGGAGGGAAATCAGCTCATTTAAAAGGTCTGTCTGCATCATTTCTGGAAAGGTTGTTTGTCACAAAGAAGCTGTGCACCGCCAGCACAAATCTGCAAAGCTGTTTCCTGCAATCACTGTGGTTTTAAAAAGTTTAAAGCTTTCTGATTTCTCCAGCGGTACCTTCAGCAATGCATTCACGCTGTGAACAGGCAGTTGCTGCCCCTGCGGGTCTGTGAGCAGGCAGGGGTGAGGGCTGTCCCTGTGAGCACATCCAGGACAGCACAGGCAGTCAGTGAAAGCAGGGCAGCTCTGAGTACAGCAGCCACAGCACACAAAGGGGCTGACAGGTTGCTCCTCTGAACCCAACACATCCTCTGCAGTGGCTACAGGTGGCTGCTGGCGCTGGTGAGGCAGCAGGCAAGAGGGAAGCTCTCTGCAGAGCATCTACAGCAACCTAAATCACTACAAGACACACCCACTAGCACCCAGGCTGAAGAAAACACCATAACTGGAAAAGATGTTTACATTATGACATTCGTATAAAATGGGAATAAATTCAGAGTTGCCACTCAGCATTCCTTTGAAGGGAATAAAATAATCTGAACAAAGCGGGGATGTTGTAAGATTTATGTACTAATGATATGCCTAGTGATGAGAGGCTTAGTCCAATTTAACTGAAATTAACACTTATTTGGAAACAAAAATGATGCAAAATAAATAATTGAAAACCCAATTAGACAAATACTTTTGAAATGTAGAATACATAAAAAATTCACCCAGAAAGAATTTCAATCTTGGATGTTGCCAAATTAAAAAAAAAAAAAAAGACATATCTCAATCTCTGCTTTCACTAAGATTTGAAGAATGACTCACATGTCATCTTCATTAATGAACTGGGTTGAAAGGGGCATCTCAGTAGCCACATTCTTATAAAACACAAACATAGGGAATATTTGAATTAATAATAAGTAGAAATTCTTTTGGGGAGAGAATGCACCTCACTATCAGATTCATATTTTGAAGCTCTCTGTTACAACCCAACTTTGAACACTTTGAAGAAATAATGTGGTGTACAAGGATACAAGATTCCTACATCACAATAAGAAATTAAACAACTACACTTGTAAAATATTATGAGCATCCATGCTAATTGTAGAACAAGGGCATAAACAATAGAATCTGCAGAGCACAAAAGGATTAATGGGCAACAACGAGGTGCAGCAAACTATTAAAGAGTGAAATGCACCTCTTGGTTTAACAATAGTCATCCATTAGTGTATACTTAAGTCAGCCAAAAATTCAGAGTAATACCCAGATATGTGTGTTGCAGGATGTAGCTGAAACATTGGGGATCACAGCCATGAAAATAATGAGTCAGTTGAAGATGAGGTCAGAGATTCCCTGTTCATCAACTGTGAACACAACATTACTGTTAAAAGGCCTAATGAAGCCCTTGGAGACAGGAGAAGATGAGTGGTCCCAGCATGGCTGAGACAGATGTTGGAATTCACGTGCCCAGCTCCAGTGCCTTCCTCATGGCAGATACAGCAATGCCAGAGATCACAAAATGAAGATGTGTGGGTTGTGTGACAACCTTTCAAACTAATTGGCTAACGTTTATCAAAAAGATTAATTCTCAAAATTTCTATGAAAACAAGGAAGCAAGGAAGGCAATCCTTCTGATGTTCCTGCTGAAGGGCTGCAGTCTGGGTTCAAGCCACAAGAGCTTATAAGAATTTGTATCTCAGGACCCCCTTATTACATAAATTGTTAAAACACTGAAGTCAAAAGAGATGTAGATGGTCAGAGCAGATGATAAAAAGGTGTCTTGACTTCTAGACTATACCCTAAAAAAAGAGAGTTCCACTGAAGTTGAAGAAACCATTTGCTATCAGAATCTCTCCTGTGATAACTTAATTAACTTTCCGGAAATTTACAAATTTCTACTCACACCTCAAGGATTTGCTACAGAGTTCCGACACAACTGATATATCTGACAGAGATAAAAATGTGTTGGATTTACAGGCTATCCTGAAGTGCATTTTAGGATAAAATAAAAGCTTTCCTCATTCTCTGTTCAGCCAGAAAGTACCTGCTGCAGTTAGTGCTTCTCCACTGCCTTTGTTATTTCATCATGAACAAAAGATTACTGCCCCAATAACAATAATAATAGTAACAGTAGTGATAATATTTATAGTCCATTAAGTTTCAGTTCTCAGAATGATAGATACTTTTTAATAATTGCAAAGATAAGATTTTACTCCTAGCTATTATCTAACAACAACACAACACCACTTAGAGCTTTTTCCTTACCAATTTGACTTCTCATATTGGATGCACACAGTGTTTGTTAGTTACAAAAGAGCTGCTCATTAGTGCTGAACTGTTGGCAATGATCACTGGAGCATTTGCGTTTTTACCAAAATAAATAATTAGCAAATGTGTGAAAGATATTGGATGTAGAGGAAACTGGAACAAAGAAGGATCAATATGTTAAATTTTTGAGAAGCTCATAGGCTGATGAATGACCTCAGTGGTACACCACCATTAATTGCCTTATAATACTGTTTACACAGATGGGGACTTATTTATTTGTTCAGGAAGAGAAGGAGCTTTTTAGGAGGGAGGAGCCCATATAGAGTCATGGACAAGTCCCTTTCAGCATTAGGCATGCCATTAATCAGAGAGTGCTTATTTCTGTCATAAATATGTATGTCCTGTTTTCAGACATGACAGCAGTGGTTTGAAATACTGTTTTTAAGATTAGCAAAACAAATCTCATGGGTTCGTTTTCCAGCCAAGTGTGTGAGATATGAGCTGAAATCAGTGCTGAGCAAAAGCAGTACTATACCCCTGTCTACTTTTTTAGATCTACTCTCACAGAACCAGAAAACAGCTTGGGTTGGAAGGGACAACAAACATTGTCCAGTTCCAATCCCCCTGCCCTGGGCAGGGTCATCTTCCACTTGATCAGGTTGCTCAGGGCCCCACCCAACCTGGCCTTGAACATTTCCTGGGATGGAGCAGCCACAGCTTCTGTCTGTAACCTGTGCCAGGGCCTCACCACCTCTGAGTATAGAATTTCTTCCCAATACCTCATCTAAACCTGCCCTCTGTCTTGGTTTAATGGTTTAAACCATTAATGGTTTAAAAACATTAAAACCAATATCTGTCTATAAAACATCCTTCTACTTCCATTTTATAAGAGCCCTTTATGTTGAAGATGATTTTCTAGACATGTAGAAACGCAGAGTCTTTTCCTCAATTCAAGTCTAGACACTCCAATCTCTTATCCTTCTCTTTGCAACTGATAAGGAGCACACAGTTCTCTAATCATATTCCAATCTTCACAGTGATTCTCATCCAGACCCCACTTAGAGGCAGCTTAGAAGATGATTACTCAATGATTGTGTTTGTAATCTCCACATGAGAAGGAATGACAATATTTTGTGGCTAATCCAACCATGTCCAATCATCCTCTTAGAAGGGGAAAGACGACAGCAAGTAAAAAATATGATATACAGAGGCAAAGAGGGCAAATTAAAGTCCTCTTAAAGAAGCAGAGAAAAACAGAATAGGTAAAGCAAAGTCAAAGAACCTACAGAGCAGCTTTTAATCCTTTATTCAATGGAAACCAAACATTTGGAAGCAAGTGAATCCTTTGGCTTTAGTTTTCTTAAAATAAGATTCTATGTATGTTATGAGCAGCAGTATTCACAGAACCCATATACCAGGTACACTAATCCTAGCAAGATCTAGTGCAGGAAAGCTCAAAACAAGACAAGCAAGTGTTTTGATCCTGTATGAAAAGGATCACTTTCTAACTCTAATTTGACTCTGAGGATGGAAAAAAAATTTAAAAATGAGACAGAGAGCAAAAGAGAGAGACTTTAGGGTGAAATATAGTCACATGAGGTTTAAATCAACTCATTCTCCAGAACAGACCAGCGAGGCTTCTTGACTATGATTAGTCTATCAGTCTTTCCTTATCAACAGTCTGTGTGAAGGTGACATGAGAACTTTCTCTCTCTCCTGCCCCTTTTCCTCTGCAATGCTTCCAAAAATTTAGATGAGCATGAAGATGAAATTTGCCTTTTTTTTTTTTTTTCCTCTGGAGGAGTCAGTAAGCAGCTTCCTCTGAAGCCTATCAAGAGACTGGACAGGAGCCCACTGCTGAGCCCCGAGCTGGCAGTGCCAGTGAAGCCTCAGAAGTTGATTTTGATGGCTGCAGGTCATCCCAAAAGCACGTGCATCCTGCCAGGCATGGCAGCCAGAGACCCGGGGCCGTGCCTCAGCTGTGCAGCCCTTCTCCACCAAAGCAGTGCTGCTTGCCAGGCTGCAGTGCCAGCAGAGAGCCCTTTGCAGAGGAGCTGTGGTGTTATCTCTGCGAGCTGCCAATTCTCTGAATTCCTCATTATCTACGCATGAAATCCAATGGGTGCCTAATGCCAGCTTAGACCACAAATCAACGCATTACCAGCAGCAGGGTAAGTAGGTGTCTTCCATCTATGCAAACACAGCATTGTAGGCAGGCATCTGTTGGGGCTATGGCACTGTTCCTCTTTTGCAGTTACCTCTGTTATTTATAAAGTTGGAAAATTCAGAGAAAACTCCTTTTCCAAGTAGAAAACTGACGGGCTGCCTGCTGCTGCCCCTGCATAAGCTGCACTATTCGTCTTCCAGACAGAAGCACCTCTCTCTGGTATTTTAATTAATCTTATGCTTCATATTCTTCAGGAGCTTTTGGAGCGCTGTGTTAACTTGAATAAATGTGGAATGACCTCATTCTTTAATATAACCTTGCAAGAGGACTTTCCACTGAAATGGGACTTGTTCTTGCTCCTTTACGTAAAGTTCTAAGGCACGTGACTCCCCTGGGTGTCTCTCTCCAGGCTGAATTTCAGCCCTTATCTCTTGAAAAGCACAGGAGTGAGAATTATCCTCTATGAAATATCTATATTTCTTCTGATTTTACAGTTCAGAGATGCCCCCATTAATTATATGTCTTAAAAATACATGTCCTCAAGATTAACCTGCAGAAATGTAGTTTACACACATACACAAGGCTTCCTTTTACTAATAAAATAAAATGAAATCAATGGAATGCTGTATTTTGTTCCATGTTAGCTATTACCTAATGGGCACTTCACTGACTGCCTGGAAAAGGATTTTGCTTGTCTCTTCTTCTCTTGCTTCCCTCTGCATTTCACCTCATTTAAATTTTCAGAAAATCATAGAATCATTACAGCTGGCAAAAAAACTTTTAGGATCATCAACTCCAACTATTCTCTTATCACTGCCAAGCCCACCAATAAACCATGTCCCCACATGCCATGTCCAGTCATTTCTTGAACACTTTCAGGTTGGTGACTCAGCCACATGCTTGGACAGCCTGTTCCAATGCCTGCCCATCCTTCCAATGAAGAACACTTTTTTCCTAATACCCAGTCCAAACCTTCTGTAGTGTAACTTGAGTCCATTTCCTCTCATCCTTCCATATTAACCGGGGAGGAGACATCAACCCCCACCTCACCCTCCTGTCAGGGAGCTGTAGAGAGGGATAAGGCCCCACCTGAGCCTCCTTCTCTCCAGGCTAAACACCTTCAGAATCTTCAGCCTCTCACCAGACTTGTGCTGCAGACCATTCCTCACCTCCATTCCCTTCTCTGGGCTCGTTCCAGCCCCTCAGGGCCTTCCTTTAAGTGAGGAGGGCCAAAACTGAACACAGGATTTTTGAGGTGTGACCTCACTGGTGCCGAGCACAGAGGGACAATCCCTGCCCTGCTCCTGCTGGCCACACTATTGCTGCTCCAGTTCAGGATGCCACTGGCCTCCTTGGCCTCACCTGGCTCAGTTCAGCTGCTGTCAAGGAGCATCACTGCTCCTTTTCCACTGGGAAGCTTTCCAGCCAATTTTCCCCTAGTCTGTAGCAATGCATGGGGGTTTTGTTACTTAAGGTATCCCCAGTTTTCTCCCTTGTGGGTTTNTTTTTTTTTTTTAAACTGGAAAACTGTGTTATTTCTTAGGACTTAGACTATTTAGGTTAAACCATTTAGGCTTCTAAACAATGCTGTGAATGGAGAACCCCAGGAATTATCTTTGCCACAGATACTTGGTAGAAAAAAATTAATAAACTTGTGACCTTATCCAACAAATATCTATGATTTTAGGTCTTTCTCCATGCTAATTTCCAAGTTGGATACTAATGCTGCTTAGCTTTTCTCCGGAGTGAAGGAAAAAACGCCCTGCCAGGAATTCATTTTGATGTGGTGAGGACCAATGAAGCCTCTATAGTTCCATTTACAGAACTCGTAACACTTACGGTATGAACTACAAACAAACAAACACAAACTCAAACCAGAGGTAAAAATGAAGTGTCATGGCACCAATATATTCCTCAGCTGAGAGCTGCATTATTGATCTTTAGCCTTCTCCCATGCTGCAGAGGAACATGGCAGTTATCAACAATATTCAACATGGCAATCTAACTTACTGCATGCCAAAAAATAAGGCAATTATGTCTAATTTTAAAGGTGACATTTTATTAACAGGGGAGACCTGTTTGTCCTCATGCCACAGTAAAGATTTTTTTCATACTTGGATGCTCAACAGTCAACATATCCAAAAATGAGTAATTGATGCCATTGTTCACTCTGTAGAAGTTTAGACATTCACTTCTCATTGAGTTATGTCCCTATTCACAGCCTTGTGAAGTATCTTTATTCCATTTAAGAGAACAAGTCAATTAAATGAACAAACTGAACAAATCTCAGGTTGTGTTTGTGGAAGCATTTGTATCTGGATCGACGGAAACCCCCTGGATTTCAGATTTATCCATTCAGATTAGGCAAGACTCATTAATTTGATTTGAGGGCTAAGGAGTTTGAACAACCAGCTCCTCTTTGAAGTGCTTTTCTGAGAGATGGCTGTAGATAACATGGGGTGGGTGCTGTTAGCACATCCACTCTCATCCCTTTCCTAATTAGCAGTGCTGCTTTCAGGACTCTTGGCCCAGTTCTCTGTTTCTCTTTCCCCAGAAGCAATAGGACAGTCTTCCTTTCCAGTTCATTTTTCTCTTTGCCTGTCCCCTACACAAGAACCTTTCCCAATCCTTTGTTCCCACAACTTTGGGCTCCAGGACTGCTTCCCATCCCCCTTCCCTATTCTCTCTCCTGGAATCAAAAAACAATCCTCTTTGCATTCCTGAGAAATCGTGAATAATTTCTGCAACTGACAATAAAATGTGAATCTCTGATTGAAAATAGCCTCCCAAAACAGAGGGAAAGACTGCTCACAGTATGACCTCATTACACATCTCATACCTTAGAAAAAACATACTGTATGGAGTTGCCAGAGGTGTTCAATAATTCTTCCCGTTGTGACAAGGCAGGAATTTAACCTTGACAATATTTTTCCCCTTTTTATCTTTTTAAGTTGCAATGAGATGGGTAAGCAACGGAGAGGATAAAAAAAAGAGCATCTTCACTCCACTGAATTCTTACAGAACCTGCACAACGTTCAGGTTTCCAGACACTGGCTCCTGTGGGGAACCCCATCTGGAATCCCTCATGTTTACAGTAATCATAGAAGTCTCTGTGGGTCTCCCTCACTGCATAATTTCCATATCCCTTTTCATTTAAATCTTGTTGATATACAAATTCAAATTAACAAGAAATCACCTGATTAGAATTCTAGATACTTCTCACTAGCTCTACTACAATTGGATTAATTTGAAAAAAAAATACATAAGCAACACTTACAGGCTGCTCTATATATCTGATGGAAAAATTAACTGCTTGTGCAGATTTTGTCACAGATTACTCAACTGTCATGGCAACTGCATTTCAAACCAACTGAACATCCCAGCAAGTACATATAGTTTTCTGGAACACATATAAACCCTCTTAAAAAACACCTCTAAAAGAGCAGGAAGGCAGTAGGGTTTGAGATAAGACCTCCTTCGAACAGGCTGAGCCCTACTAATGAAAACACATATACTCACACAAATCAAAGTGGCAGACTCAGTATAAACATGCAACAGAAACTCATAATAAATCCTTCCTCCAGCAGGGACACAAGATGAATAAAGTGACTGCATGACCAATTAATGATAAGGTAACAAAAAGTATACTCAATGAAGGTGCAAACAGAGCAGAGAAGCCAAATTAATTTTTAACACCACTGCTAATCTGGAAAATACACCAGACCACCATGCTGAAGTCCTTTGGACTGTGAGACTTGTCAGAGGGTCCATTAGAAATTGAAATTGTTGCAGGAAAAGTCAAGACACAAATGGACAACCTGAACAGTAGGGGCTCACCCAGACCAGATGGTGCCCACCCAGGAGTTTCAAGGGAACTTGAGGATGAAGCAGACAAACTGTGAGTTCCAAATTGTTATAAAGCTGTGCTAACAAGGGAAGATAAAAATAGGGTGTCATTAGAAAATAAAATAACATGAAGTCAAGGAAAACATGTCAAATGAACAAGACGGAAGTCTGATGCCTGCACATGGCCAATTAGTAAAAACCTTAATAAAAGACAGGATGAATGGAAACTTGAATAAATATGATCTACTTGGAAAAAGCTGTGTCTTTTCAAAGTGCCTTATTGGTTTCTCTTTGTTGGATTTCAGCAGAAATCTAGATAAAGATCGTATGTTACCTCTTTAGCCTTTCAAAAAACTTTTCAACAAAATTTTTCAAAAGAAGTTTTTTTGGAGAACTAGACAGACACATGCAAGGGAAAAAAAATCCTGGCTCGATAATAGGCTTAACGATGGGATGAAGAAGATGTAATATGACTGGATCTCAAGCAGTGAAAGAAAATCATCAGTGGAATTTCCCTGGGACCCCTGCTGTTCTATATGGCCATAAATAGAGCCTCCCAAAGGGGGCAAGTGGTGAGCAGACAAAGTTTGCTGACGATACTGAGTTATTAAAGTGGGAAGGACAAGACTCATGAAAAATTGCAGAAGGATATTATGAGACTGAGCTGAGAAGAGGCTGAGCAATAAAATGTCAGATGCTGTTCAATATAGGTAAAAGTACAGTTAGTCAGACAGAAGAAAAATAATCTCAACTCCACATTTAAAGTGATGGCTGCTGAGCTGAGTGTTGCAGCTTCAGAGTATGATCTTTCAGTTGTGATAGACAATGCCCTGAAAATGCCTGCTCAGTGCTCAATAGTAGTTGAAAAGGACAAATCATAGTTAGAAACTATTTCAAAATGAAGAGAAAATGAAATGGAGAGCTCCATTATTCCATTGTACAAAGCCATGCTACACCTGTATCTTGAATGTTGGCTATTCCTTAACTTCAGAACAAATACAGTAATATGAAATATATGCAGAAAAAAAAATCAGTGGAAAATCAAAGGTTTAGGATAGCTTTTTATAGAGGGCCCAATTAAGCTGAGAACCTCTTCCATGGAAATTAAGTGACTGAGGGAAAATATGAAAAAAATTTATGGTATCATTGCTGGTAAGAAAAGAGTGTCTAGGAGGGAGATATTTAATTTTTTCTTAATAGAATGAGAACTAGGGGCATGAAATTAAGATAGCAAGAGAAAGACTCCTCACAGAGGCTGTGGGATGCAAAATCTGGGATCAATGGGAGACAAACCCTCTAAGAGAAATCCACTGACAGCTACTAAGCAGAAGGAGACGGACTTGGCATACAGGGTTTGCTGACTGAAAACAGTTGGAGACCAGTAGAAATAGCGAATGGAAACATCCCTCATCTTTACTCTGCTTTTACTTTTCCCTAAACATTCACTTATAGGCTCCCACAGGGTCAGAACACAGAATCAGATGAACTTTTGGTCTGACTCTCTGTGACTCTGGTCTTCATGTGTTTATGTCTTTAGGCTACAAGGCACGGAACCTGAAACATACTAATATTTTCCCCTGCCTATTAAATATATTACAAGTGAAGAATGATAAATTATTTGTAACTCACTGCCACTCAGTACTGGGATCTGTCCCATATGCAGTGCTCACCCAGAAAGAGCACTGGGCTCATCTATTGGGCTGCTTTAAGCTGTGGAATCTGCTATATTTGTGTCACATATAGCCCAGAAACCTTAATAACACATCTACCTACATTTTTACTCACAGCAGGGGAAATATATGCTTAATCTTTTATTTTTGCATGGAGTAGTCAGGATATTTCCCTTTGATTTTTAGATAGTCTAGTGGTTGTTTAGTACACTGGAAGGAAAGAAAATGCTACAGATTATGGCTGAACTAGTTTTAAAAAACATTTGGACAAATAAAATATTTATACTGAATAGATTTCACATGGCAGTGCCTGAGATTTGGCAACAAACATTACAAATCATGAGCAATATAGAGAATACAGAATTTAATTAACAAAGCTAAAGACGGAAAAGAAAGCACACTGATATATGTAATGTGGCTCTCAGCTTCAATATTCAGCAGTAAAATAACAAGTCATTGCTTCTAAACCAATCTGAAATGAGTGAAAAACAGAAACAACATAGTTGGAAGGTTATATTTCAAAACGTAATTAGTGTCAGAATATTTCAGAAGTACTAAAAGCAAATAAGTCACCAAGTTCAATACAAAGGGAAACACACATGACAAAGAAGTAATTTAGAGAGGGAAACATCTCATTTTTATTATTTAAATCTAATCATCATTAGATTAATTTAGAGGAAATTAAATGAAAGCAAAATACTACATCTTCATATTGCCAAATAATTGGTGTCAAAGAAATTTTAATTTACTGGAAACAATCCCTTCTGTGCAATTAAAAGGAAAAAAAACCCCAACTTATTATGTATGTTAAATAGCAGCTTTCACTGTAAAATATAGCTCTCCAATGATTAGCCATGGTGTAAATGAAAGGCTACAGAACAGGATTTCCTGCATTCTATCTTCATGAAATTAAAAAACACTGAAAAAAGGCCTACATGTAGATATTCAGGAAGAACACTGAACTTTATAAACTGTATTTTAAGGGGTCTTTTGGACAAAACGAATATTTTATTGTGCAAAACACTGAGATGCACTTTCAGAAAACACATGTTCCAGCAGAACTGCCAGGTGGCTGCTCACCTGAAATCAGAATGCAAACATTTGCCCGGTGCCCCCACAAAGCCACAGAGCTGAGCATGGCCAAGGTGTCATTTACAGGAGCCAGCAAGAAGCTCCACCTCCCCTTGGCTGTGACATCCAAAGTGCCTTGTGCATCCTGAGCCTGTTGAGAACGCACTGGCAAGGCTCCACATGGAAATCTTCAGTGCTCCAGCCCAGACAGAAACCTCTACAGAAATCTCACAGATACTTCAAACAAAAAAACCAAACCTGGATTAGGGATAGGGATGTTATTGACACTTTTTCTCATAACTGCTACAGGTTGAATACAATAGAAAAGGAAAAATGTTTACATTTTTTGATTTGTGCTTGGGTTCAGAAAAAAAAAACCAAAACATCTCTTATCTAGAAGCATATCTGGTGGTAGGGAGACCAAGAGACCTCTTTCTTTCCAGTCAGCCAAGAAATGTGCCATCCTTCCACTCTGTCTTTCAGCTGTTTTGCTGCAGCCAGGAACTACAGACAAATGGCAACGTGTATTATTTTCAAGAATGAAAATAATAATACAAGCTTTGTGTTGCTTTGACCCTTCCAAATTCAGGCTCAGCTGGAGGCCTGTGTGCAGTCAAGACCACTTGCTGTTTTATCCAAAGCAGTCCATCCATCCCTAATCAAGGTGTCAGCATCCAGCTGCACTGATCCTCTGGTATTCAACACACAGCATTTCTGTGCTGGGCAGAAAAAGATCCCACTTTAGACCATGATTGGGTCAGAGTGTTTTTCCATCAGGAATCCACAGGTGTGAGCTGTCCAGCTTTGCTCCACATGGAAGCTGATTGTGCATCCCTTGGATGACCACTCACACCTGTGCCTCTTCACCTCTGCAGGGCCGTGCTCAGCGCTGTGGAATGGAGCAGGAGCAAAATCGCCTAATTAGCCCTCTCTCCTTCCTCCTCTAATGACATCTCCCAAAGCACCACTCCCTCCTTGAGGCCCAGCCTGCACTCTTCCTCCCAGGAATAAAGGGGTAACATTTTCCCACTCCAAAGGAGTCATTGCTCACTCCTCTCCTCGGGTCTCTCTCTTCCTAAGCCCCCTGGGCATCTTTCCAGGGTAACTGAGTGCCAGTTCCTGTCCCAAGGCTCCAGACAAGTTAACTAAAGGAAACTGGTGGGAAGCTGGAAAGAAGAGGAGAATACAGCACCACAGTGTGTTCCAGGGTCCTGGGGATTTGCCATATGGGTGAGAGCCTGAGCAGAGCACAGGGTGCCTGCCATTTGCTCCAGATACCTGCATTTCTCTACTGTTAATCAGGATTCAGAAGACAAATGCACACAGACCTGCAACAGGCAGAGAGCCTCTCCCCTCACCCTTGATTTAGGCTGAGCTGAGAAGTCTGGTTTTAATGAACTACCTGTCTACACCTAGCAGTGGAAATCCATCATGGATGCCAGGTCCCTTCGGTGGAGAGATGAGGTTTTGCTTTGCTCTTGCATGCATGCAGTCCTCTGCAGAAAAGGAAAATGAAGAGCCCTTAAACTAGCTCAAAAAGGATTCTTTCACAGCTGCTGTCAGGAGGTACAGCAGAGTAAAAGGTGACTGTGCCCTCATCACCTACAAAAACAGAGGAAAAGTTCCATTGCCAGGTCTTAGCAGGAAACCATGCCACAGTAATGAAGGACTTCTGTTTTGCATAGTTACACTGCTATAAAATTTACTAAAATAATCAAGTTTCTTAGCACCTGTTAAGAAAATGTGACCATCAAGATGGTAACCAACATGAAGCAAATGAGGGCAGTGGCCATGAGCATATCTATGACGTACATTTTGTGATGGGCACACAGAATACAGGCAGGATTGTCAAACAACAGTGGATTAATTTTTTTTTTTTTTTAACAGATAAGCTTGTCCAGGAAATCTGCTGATGGAGGAGGTTCCCACAGGTCTCTCTGCATGGTGGCTCTTTATGATAGATCCAGCAAAAGGATGCATTGCATTAGTGCAGGAAAGGCAGAAAGAATGAAAAACCAGGCAACCACAAGGCTACCCTGGATCTACAGACCCTCAGAAAGTGAAACACTGCTGCATTTCCTTCTCTGCTGCAGAGCCCAGGGTGGCCTCCAGTTGTGTTTGATTTACCTGATTTCATTTAGACCTCACAAGCAGCCACTGCCCTTGAGCAGAGGCCATGTGACACAGAGAACTGACAGCTTCCATGGGCTGTCTGAAACCCATCTTGGAGCTCAGGCTCCTCCAGCAATTGCACTGTGCTAAGAAATCATCTCCTGTAAACTTCAGCCCCAAGTAGCTGCTCACAGTCCATTCGTGACAGTGTTTGTTTTCCCTGCTGTAATTCTTCAGACACTGTCATACTCCATTTACTCACATTGCTGTGGCTTTTGGGAGACTTAATTTTAATTGATATTTTACCATTTGAAGGTAATTCTACACGATTATTCAGATAACCTATGTGCACACATTTCTTTTATAAATGTATAGTCAGGTACATGTATTATAATACTGACTGCTCTCCAATGACATTTCAGATATTTTTCATGTCAAGCAAACTACTGATATGTATTTATGGAAAGAGAGGTGTAGTGCAACCTCCACCCATCCAAGATAAATCATTATTTGTTCCTTAAAACCATCATTCCCCAAAATTGCTGTTTAATTAATCACTCAGTGCCCATGCTCTGGGGATACATGTATTTCTTGTATTTTATTAAGCTCTGAGACCTGTCAGTTTAACACAATGCCAGTAGGTGGAGTAATGGTAAAGCAAATATCTGCTTCAGCTGTTTATATTTATAAACGGCCATTTTTTAATATCTTTTGCCAAGATTTGTACGAACTGGTTGTGTATATATATATATATATCTGCCAAAAACATCTATACATAGAGAGATATATTAATTACGTGCACATACTTAAAAACATATAGAATAAAAGCAAATACTGAAGTGATCAAACACTTCTTTGTCTTAAATCTAGCATTCTAGTCGTTTTTCTTCAATTTCTCTGAATTGGGTAATACATTTTGTGAATTGTGCTACGAGAATCCCTGCATTCCCACACTCTTGGAGAGAACTGATCCGCTCCCTGAAGGGAGCAAGGGCTGGCTGCAAGTTCCACTTTGGTACAGAGGTCAGCTGAGCTGTGAGAGAGACAGCTTTGGTTAAGAGTGTCAGGTCCTTGCCAGCCTGCAGCCGGCCCAAAGCCTTCAATCCACTGGGGAAGGAGCACCATCAGCAGGACCTCTGTCCCGTGTCAGGGTGGAGGATGGATGCCATGGGTGAACGCCCTGATGGGAAGTAAAAGTTTCTATGGATGCAGCTGGTTTTCTTTCCCCCCTCCTCTCCATTGCATAAAATCCTCCCAGCCACTCACCAGGACTCCAGATAAGCACTGGCAACTTCCAAGATTTCATGTAGGTGACAGAGCAGAGCCTTAACAAATGCTTAAGTGCTCAACAATCACTGCAGCAGCTTGGTCTCCTAAAGCAGTAATTTTAAGCCTCAAATTAAAATCACACCCATAAGTGCTATCAAAATATAGAAGCTTCAGAAACTGAAACCAATGTGCACTGAAAGAGAATCTCATTTGGACTGCAACCTGTAGTTTTTGCCCAAGCAAAACTCCTACCAGTCAGATGCAAGGTTTTTTATTTTATTTTTCTGGTAAAACAAGCAAGCACAAGCCCCTCAGTCAGTATAAGAAGCAAACTGCTCAGTTATTATTAATGTCTTTTCTGAGTCACCACATTCAGATAAGAAGTGCAGTACATTTCTGTACAGCTATCTGAGAATGATGTCTGAACCATAATGAAGAAAATACATTCCCTAATACCAGTGTTCATTTTATAAGTAAAATGACTGAAACTGAGCTTTGATTGCGTGCAAAAATTAAAAATTTGGTCGGGTTATCACCATCATTCTTCAGCTAGGAGATTCACAAGAAAAAAACATATGTGCAGGAATCCCATTTTGCTCTTAGTGATCGTATTAAATTGCAAATAGCAACACAAAAGGAAAAAAAAGGACAAGATTTCCTCTGTAAAATGAATATAGGTCTAAAGAACTGTAAATATCAGCCTCATTATATTCACTACCGAGTATAGGTAAGGTTATTTCACCTATCACCACTTGTTCCATGCAGCTATGTGGGGATGTTTAATATTAAAGCATTTCATTCTCCCTACCAAATCCACAAGTTGAAGAAAACATTTTCTCACATTAATTTTAAAATACTGAATCCATCTGTGCTGCCTTCTTTAGGGTTTCTCAAGCTCATTACAATTTTACTCTGATTCTGTTTGTAAATTACTTATGATTCATTTGGGGTTTTTTAATCCTTTTTGTATGCAGTATTCAGTAAACCACAACTCTTGCCCCTGTTAATGCAAGTGCTGCAAGTACAATCATCTTCTACCTCCCTATTTTTCTCTGGGAGAAAAGGGGGATGTGCAGAATAACAGATATTTCAAACTAACCACCTATTTTCTGTCAGACAAAATATAGTCATACCCCTGAAAACAAACATAACCCTCAACTTCTATCAGAGAAAGCAAGGGAGCAAAGGATGAGGGTAAAATATACCACAATCATTCAATAAAAAGAGCTGGAATATTAAGGGAGTCATGAATTAGCATGTTCTCAAGAGATCAGGCTCGAAATATCTGACATGTTTTGACATGTATGGAAAGAGAAAATGAGTTTGAAAGTTAAAGAAGAAAGGAAGAGCTGTTGCCTCGTTTAGGGCTGTATCCCTCGGAGCTGCTGTGCCCCTCTGGCAGCTCCTGCCTGTGAAAGGAGTCAGCCAGGGCACAGCCTGCACAGGAGGGGAGGTGGCCTCCAGCACTGGCCCTCCTCTTCGGCAGCCAAAAAAGGCAGAAAACCAGGTTCTCCCCCAGGATCCAAGGCAGCACAGGCAGGGGCAAGGCTGCGAGGACGGGGCCAGAGCAGAGGTGGATGTGTCCCACAGGGTGGCAGCGGCCTTTTCTCAGAAGGTCACCCCAGCTCACCCCCTGCACTGCTCCTTGCTGGCTGCTACCTTGGCTCGTCATTTCTTCTCGCTTTGAAGCACCAAAAAGCGTGGCTGTCTGGGAAGGAAAACCCCACCTTTTCAGCGGCTGAGTGCGTGAAATTCAGTTCTCATCTGATCATTTGGGAAAGGGGAGTGTGGAGGGGGTAGGATCGTATCACACACGGGCACTTATTCCTCTGCAGTCTCGCCTCCCATACACCTGGCAGAATAGGACCTGCTACCCCAATTTCAGGCTTGTCTTTTTCAAAAGAGACAAAAATGTCTTTCTTCTTCTTCTCCCTGTGTTTCCATCTTAATTGAGACCAAAATTGTTTTCTGCAGAGGCTTTTATTCTCATCTCAGGAGGATTTAGACTGAACAGGAATTCCCCCAATTTTCAAAATGATCACCTACTGTTACTCCAAGGTTACAAGCTGAGAGCTCAAAAACCAGAGGTGTTTTGAGATAAATCATTATCTGTACTAATTTTCTAATAGATCCATGTACTTCTCCCCCTTTCATTTTTATCCCAGCCCCCCTCCTCCTTTTTCAGGTAGTGATTTCCATAGGTTGTCTGGGAGAAGGGTATTGGCCCTTTGCTGTAGTCTCCTGTCTGCTCAAAAGGAATCCTGTCTGGGGGGAAAAAAAGACAATCCCATAGCATTTATGGCAAGGGCCTTCTCCACTGATGACAGAAAAGATGAACCAGGTCAGTTTTGCACTCCTCCTAATCTGGCTACAGAGTTTTCTGATTAGCTTCTACCTTGCCATTCACAGTTCTATACAATGTAAGGTTGGGAGGTCAGACATGAGAGATTAGGGGATAATTTAGTGGATGTATTTGCCCTTTTGATTTGTTTCATGATGTTTCCAAGTCCAGAGAGCCCTTTTGCATAAATCTTATCTGATGCTAAGCTTGCAGAAAGCTAAGCTTGCAATACAGCAGTCCCTTCTGCTGGTGCTATTTCACAACATTGCCTCCCATTTCTGTGGCTGCGAGGGGCTGTGTCTCTGTCATGGTTTGCAGCATTCCATACACAACTCCCTGGGCTCAGAGCCACAGAGAAGAGAGACTTTGGAAAGCAAAAGAGAAGTGGGTCTTAGTCAGATTTGCTATGAGACAGAAATCAAGGGCAAGTCTGGAAGCTCTTGGCAGAAAATGACATGAAAGAAAGTAAAGCAGTGGGCAGAGGGGCATGAATAAAATCAGACCATTTCTGAGAACTTGAATATACTGCAGGTGAAATCCCATATTTAGCAGAAATATTTTTCTTCCCTAAAAGAACTGTAAAAAAAAACTAACAGAGACCTGCATGCAAATCTTGGGCTTATAGATTAATTCAGGTTGGAAGTGACCTTGGGACATCATCGGCTCCAACCTCTGGCTCGAAACACAGTCAGGCCTGAATCCATTCCCACTCTGCACTTGTGAACAGGCATGTAATGAATACCATATCCTCAAGCAAGTGTCCTGGCACAAGAAAAAAAAAAAATAATCTTGTGTCCCCTCCTAAAGTAGCTTGACATCTGCAAGGTGAAAGATGCATCCAGCAGTAACTAACACAGGTATCCATTACACTATCACTTCAAAGCACAGCTTTCACATGTTAGCAGCAGCCTTCCTACAGCTTTGTCTTATCTGCAGTAGCACAAAATCTCGAGTAACATGCAGAAAAATGAGCTACAGCAATGCTTCAATGGTAGGGAGATCAGAGGAAACCTCAAGAAAGATGTGAGGAAAATATCGTTAGAGTCCTCCTAAATTTTCTATATAGAACTGAAAACTATGCTATAGCAAGAAACAAGATTCCCCACAGAGTTCATGTAAATGAGAGCTCTAAAAATGTGTGCTAGATACCAGAGGATTTGTTCATTATTAAACTTATATTGTGTTTACCTGCGTAGTGCAAGGTTGAGGAAGACTTAATTGCATGCAATATCCTTGCCCTCTGACCTTCATGCTAATTACATTTTGCTGTAGTGAGAAATAGATGCACCATTTTCTCTTATTTCCCTAGGACTGAGACAGTTATTAATTCCTAATAAGATAGCTTTTTCCATCTGCAGAAGGCTATATTTCCTTTTCATTGCATGCACAGTACTCCCAGAAGCTTTTAATTTGCATATATTGGAGATCACTTCACCCATTTAACACTTCCAAAGTAAACTTGTTTAGAGCCACCGTGTGGCTCTGCTTGGGGGTTTTAATCTCCTCCTGGTCTGTAATCATCACACCCACAGAAATCAGCAAGATGAGGAGGAGAGAGGTGTGTATATAAATATATGTCCTCACACATATATTAGGAGTGTGCACGAGGAGCATGGCTGCCTGGTGCCTTCACTGAGGTTCATTTTTTGGAAGTGTTAAATGTAAAGACTGATGCTCAACACGCTTCCCACTCTTCCTGTGGAGCTGTTATTGCCGTGTCGTGTGGCTTAGTTTCCAACAAAGATGAGGCTCTTTTCTGCATCAGTAAAGATTTTCTTTTTTTTTAAATCTTTAAGAATGTTCTTTTTATTTCAGATGGGACATTAACTGAAATCATATTCTACTCCCATCCTCACCTACTAGCTTAATAGTCATCACATTGCACAAATTATTTTTAATACCTTGAAAAATTCATTAAGTGAACAAAAGATCCTGACATAAGTCATAAGAATTTTTTTTTTTCCTCAAATGTGAAGTTAATAAAAAAGGACTCTAGAATATTAAGGTCTACTACTTAAGCCACCTTTCTTCACATTTTAAAGAAGGGTCTTTCTGCTTATTTCCAGCAAATTTAGACATTAAGCTCTGACCAAAGATATTATTAAATCAGAGGATTTTTTAACACATGTGGACCTTCCAGCACAAAAGGGAGATTTTCAGAATGAGACTTGTTTTCTTTGTTAAGAGACTGGGCACAGAAAGCAGCAGTTAAGCTCCTTCTTAGATTTCAAGCAGGGTAAAAGCCGCCATTTATAACAGGACTACAGTCCTCAGCAAAGTCTCTGCCACACAGGCAAATAAAATTGGCTGGAGAAGGAAAGAGAAAGCGTAGCCTGTGTGGCGAGAGTGGAAACATCATGCCCTGCTGGAGCAGGCAGAGGTGCTGAAAGGGCTGAAAATCAGTTGTTGTCACCAGCACAGCTCAGTGTCTCTGAAGTGTCAAGCATGAAGAACGTTTCCTTCTCTTCCTCAAAATTCAAGGCAGTTCTCCAGTGCTCAGGTGGGGTTATGTCTCTATGTCCTCTAACTTTGCACCCCAATAAAACAAAATTATCATCAGGCTTCCTTGTTGATTAAAAAAAAAAAAAATCCAAAATTTAATGCCTTTTTTTTTTTTTTTCCTATTTCTTTCACCCTACAGCTCCAATAAGATTTGGAATTCAAAGGAATCGATCCAGGGAAAGCCTGCAATAACATGGATGTGGGATGAGAGGCAATTTGTGTTTTGTGATAATCATTGAGAACAAAGCAGCAGGGTAATGGACAGATCCATTTAATCTCTCACAAACCTATTTTCTCCAAGTCTTCCCCAGCCCAGAAAGCCATGGTAACAATTTCCCACCTCCCTGGTCAGCAGCACTTCAGCTTTCCTTGCCAGGAGCTGTAGGACAGGACTGGGAGGGGGAAGGAGCACACCAGACCCCTGTGTGCCTGGCATTGACACACTCCCTGCACTACTCAAGCCCAATTAGTTCAAAGCCACTGTCAAAGTACCAACAAAAGCAACTTACTCAATTTTAACCCCTAGCAGACTTGCAATGGCAAAAGAAAAAAGAAATTACCTTTCCTTTTACAGTTAAATATGATTTTGCATATAGTGTGTGAATAACTGATGTTTTCTAAGTAAACACATGCAGGTTTAGTTTTTCTCCTACTTATTTGGGAATTTCAAAGATAACTACATCAGTCAGAAATCAACAGAATTCTCCACAGATGAGCATGAGTAACTCATTTTGTCGTATCTTATATTGCTTTTCTCAACTGGTTCTAGATTCATCCATTCTACTTGACTGCTGCATAAAATTTTCCTTTCCAGGAAGCCAGGGGGCAACTGCAACAGAAAACTGCTCATCCTTCCCAAAATAATGCTCTTTTAGTGCAGGCTTGACTTGAAATCCAGTGGGATTGAGCACATGTCTGAGAACTCTTTCATGTGAACTGGCACCTTCATGGGCCTCAGAGCTTCATGGGCATGTATTTGTCTGACTATGCAGAGCAGAACTGGTAGGAAGGTTAAATAAACCAAACACATCTGAAACTTCTTTTCCCTTGTTGCATTTCACGGCATGAAAAAAAACCACCTCCACACTTAGATGCAGCCAAGCCTTTCTTAAAAAAATAATCACTGGTCGACTGATTGTGACACAGCTGTGAAAATCCTCCTGCAGCCCATTTTAGTAAAGGGCCCTCCATAGTTGAGATATTTATCCAACTTTGCTAAACACCACAACTTAACAGCAATGGTTGATTGATCAAAACTGTTTGTAGTGTGGTAACATCCCAGACATGCCCTAGAGGGTAACATATGATGCACTGCAAAATAACTCTACCTATCCCTTTAAAACATAGGACATAGGTCCAGGGCTTTGAAACTCCATTTGACTGCCATATCCATTTTTCATGCTGTAGATGAATATCTAACAACCTAATGTGGTAGGATCTTGAAAATTAATTAAATCCTTGGTCTTTCTACTGTGATTTCCAATTACTGACTAGTGTAGTGAACATATTCTCATCTATGACTAAGGTAATTCACTATTGTTTTCCACTAAAACATATTTCTGCATTGATAATCAAACAAGGTACACTAATAGCAGTGTGTTTAATTTAGCCTGAAGTCCACAGACATCTCTGAAAGGGTTGATTTGAAAAAAATTCTACTAACCTATATAATCTCATCATGGAAAATTAGGCTAAAGCTACCAGTTCAAAGAGGCAAGAGAAAACCACCAAGTTTGATATTTGATACAGCAGCAGAACAAGTAGTGAATGTATGATACAGTACTATCTTTATCATCTAAGATTTCAACCATTTTCTTGGCTTGTTGTTGATTTTTTTTTTTAAATTCATTCATGGATGGCATCATAAACTTTTGCAGCTGCAGGCCTCAGCACTAGGTTAAGAATTGCATAATGATGCCATAACTGTTTCTACTTTTGTCATTTAGTGTATATAGTCTTAAATCCAAACAGGGTTGTTAAAGATTAAAAGCAAAAGAAATGGTTTTAAAAAGCCAGATAGGCTAAACTGTTACAGATTATACATGTCTCAGTTCAAAATCATTAATGGCTCTCAGATTAAAAGAGATTAAAAGACAAAACTAACCTAATTAGAAAAGATTTACAGCGAGGAGTTGAATTATTGTGTGCTCAAGAGCAAGGCAGGATTTGATCAGAAGCACACGACAATGCAGTGGCAGTGATGAGGATGCTCAGGAATGTTAACTAACACAGGTCTGCCCTAAACCAATCAAAATTGTGTGAAGAATAGCTGAAAACAATTTGGACACAGCATCTTGGATATAATGTCTGAGAACTTAGCTCACTTTGCATTGTCTGAACAAAAGGAATGTTTAATTATGAGCTTTCAGCTATTCCTTTCACTATACCTGTAGTACGCAAAGCAGTGAATTTCAACAGCAATTTTCAACAAAAGCATGTATATTTATAAGCAACCCTTATGCTATATTTGTGAAGGGAATGCTGAATAAAAGGTAGCTATACTACTGGGGTTGGATGATTTCTTAGCCATCAGCAGGGAAGCTGCAAAATAATTTTGACGGAACTGAGCACTCAAGGGTAAACTCATATTTCAGTTACCCATGTGTAATGCCAGTGATTTGCATTCAAGAAACTGTGGGTAGAATTTGGCCTCAAGGAAATACCTTCTGTTTGTGCCATAACCTTTGTTTTACAGGGAGTACAACATTTGGCCCAGAGGAAAAGTACGCCTCTTGTAAACCAGGTGAGCAAATGGGCACAGATCTGCTCAAGACATCACCAGCATAAATCAGAAATAATCTCATTTCCATTTAAAAAGAAACTAACGCTGTATGAAAGAGAAGTCTGCATGGTTGTTCTGATTTTGGTGTTAGAGCAGGATTTGGGATTGTACTTCCTGGATGGGTGACTCAGGTCTGTCTTTTTCATTCAAATTCACTTGTAATTTACCCATTAGATGCCAACTGGTTGGAATCTAAAGAATTTATTGCTAGATTTCTTTAGCTAATTTCCCTGTAATCAGCTTCACCCATTCATGGCTACAGCAACACTGCTCCATGCTAATATCATCAAGATCTCTGCCTTGCTTGAATATCTCAGAGTGGAGCCAGAACTTTTTGCCTTCCAACTCTCTGAAAAAAGACCAAGTTGCAACACTGTCGAATAGAAAACACTCAGGGAATAGGTAATCATATCCTTAAGAACAATGTATTAAATTAACAAATGCGTTTTTGAATTCTATTTCAGTGCAAGATTGCTTCCATTTCTGGCAGCGTTCATGCTTTCAGCATTACTCTATTCTGTATTTTCATATGTTCAGTGGGTCATTTTCAGCCCAGCTTACATCCACTGCAGAAGACTATGGTAAGAAAAGCCTGAAAAGCAAGGCTGAAGAACTTCAGTGTGCTTTTTGCCTATGGCCAACTGGCTGGTCACAGGACAGCCAAGCTGCATTACACATCTATCCTGCATTTTTACTGCTGGTTCTGGCCAGGAGGCACTGCACAAAGATGACATCCACTGCCTTAGCCAAGCTCCATTAGGAATGAGTAACAGAAATATCCCTGTGGGAACACTTCCCCTTGCTAGCACACTGCCTAAAATTCCAGCTCAAAATTTAGCTGGTATCTCTGCTAACTACAAGTGGAATGTTTATCTAATTATGCTCGCACCTCCTCATTTCCTGTGGTTAAATCACCTGTAAAAAGAAGTTAAAAAATAACTTGCTTATCATTCTCTGGTTTATTTTTAACACTGCTAATCTGTGCAAGCAGAAGACTTAACTGCTACGAGGGTTTTATGCAGCCTTAAATGTGAATATTCATCTTCTTTCCCAACTCCTACCTGACCTACAGGTAAAGCTTCAGGTACTAACACAAGGAATAATTTGGTAACCTGTTGTAAACACAAAGAGGATTATACATTTTTCAAAGAGGTGTTATATTCAAACTGGTATGAAAAGAAGGAAAATAAATTTACAAACATCATTATTGTTTTGTTTTAGAAAAATCTCTGGACAGCAAGCAAGTTGGCATTCCATATCAACAGAGCTGAGCAGCAATAATATAAGAAAAAAGCCAGAAATTTTTATAATTCTTATTTTATTGGTCTCTCTGGGCTTGATACTGCATTACAAAGACAAAACCAAACCAAGCGACCAAAAGAACTCAAAAAACAAAAGATCCCCCAGCCAACCAACCCAAAAAAACCAACACAAAAAAACCCTTAAACAAAACTTCACTCCTTCTACTACCATGCTAGATAAAAAAAAAAAAAAAAAAAAAAAAAAGGG
>VZTR01029538.1:213428-238511 GCA_013400775.1 Chaetops frenatus | reverse complement strand
AAAAAAAAAAAAAAAAAGGGTATTTTCAACTTATGTTAAAAAGGACCTGAAAATGACTCTGTTACCATAGCTTTAGTACTTGTATCAATATGATCATGAATGACTGAACTTAGGGTAAACAGAAATGAAGTCTGCATTTCAAAATCAAAAGCAAAGCACAAAACAAATTTTGCATAAAATTTCACCCTCAGAGGGTAAGTAAATGCGTGTTCTCCTGCTAAGTTTCATTCCTGAGCCAAGGACATCTCTTGCTTTCAAACTTAAAGTGCAAATAAGAAATGTTTTTAATAAATTCAAATCATAACCATTCAGTCCCTGAGGACTGGGGAAGAATCAATTTGTCTGGTTTAGTCTATTATAAAGCCATATTATTCCCATTTGAAGGAGATGCATCATCTGTGAGGACTGCATCTAGTTCATCCTTCCAGAACATGAGCATCTTTCCATTTTCACTAAGTTGCACAGTTTCTCACATGCCATGTAATACATTTCTTTGGGGGAAAGAAAAACAAAACTCTACCACCAAGAACCCTGTCCTACTGAGATGGTCATCTGTGCTCCACAAACAAGAGATCTCAGTACTTGCAGAGGTACATAATTCAGCAGGTTTTCCTTTTTGTGTACCTACCCAAATACCACACGCTTCACAAGCAAACAAAGACTGTGGAAAACACAGTTTCAGCTGACAAGGGGGCTCCAGCTTGCCAGGCTGACTGGTCCCTTCAGCACACAGCACTGATCCCCCCCTGGGCAGCCAAATGCAAGTTTGGCTGCAGAAATTTCTCCCTGTGTGAGGAGGCAAAAGCACTCAGCAGCTTTTTCCAGAGCGCCGGGAGCTAAATTAAATATTTAGTGCTCAGCCCCTGCCTGGAGAGCCCAGGCTGGGGAGGGGCAGCTGCTGCCTGCAGTGGCACTGAGGGGACACCTCACCCCAGGTGCTTCCTTGCTCAGCTGAGCCCTGGAAAACTGTGGGTACTGGAGCTGGGTAACCTAAAGCTGGCAGGGCACCTGTGCCTTGTAGCCCACTCTGCACTCTGTGGTTTTCAACACTGCTCTTCCTTCTCCATCCTGGTCATTGATAGTTAAGTGATAATTAAGCATGAGACAAATCACTTCAAGACCAGAAAGGAAAGCTGTATATCACTTTTATCCAATACAATAAATACAATTAAAAGGAGCTATTGCTGTCTCTCTTAGTTTTCCTCCATATATATCAGCTCTCACTCCTTGAGCTTTAAAGTGCTTGAATAATAAACCTGCACAGAATTGAATTACTTCAGTAGCAAGTTGATTAGTTCCCACATCCAATAAAATGTCTGTGGTGTCCCATATATTTGACATTTAATGTTGTAATTAATAAGTCTTGATCATGTGCCTCTTACAGCCACAGGTCAGTGACAACAGTGACATTCCCTTTCCCAGCAGGAAATTGAGCCTCCAAGACATTTTCCTAAGACACTTTCAATTATGATAAATGGTCAGATTTGCTTCAGTCATTTTGAGAACTGCTCAAAGTATATCATCCCAGGTAAAAGCAGTGCAAAGATATAAAGCAGACTTCGTTGGAGTTTGTGCGAATCACATTCTGGGGAGTATTTCAGCTTTTTTAGGATCATTATAGATTCCCAAGCGAAAGGTGTGCTTTTTCAAGTCCATGTCTTTCCAACTTAATCTAGCATTTCCAATAGAGGGCCAGATACCAAATTGCTTTAAATCTGTGTAGCTCCATTGATTTCAATGGCTACATGTTCAATTTATTCCACACAGGGATATGTCCCTTTAATTTAATATGTTTTAAAGGCAATGTTGCAAAGTCATTTATACTCCTTTTCTTTTTAATGATTTATACAGGACATTATTATATTTTTTAACAGTATTTTGGTAAATATCAGGATCATATTTGCTCCATTTTTCTGATTATGTTGACAGCATGACCATGAAAATACTAGTGGACATAAAAGGATAGAGGTATTTGTCTGAGTTATCATCTAAAAGATGTGAAATCTAGTCCAGACAGAGGGCTGGGGGAATAAAGGAAAACAAAAAGCATTGCTATGAAAACAACATTACTACAGCTACTTCTTTGGCACCCAAAGTAAAGATACACTGTTTTTTTTTCCTATTTGGAAGGTTACCAAGGTCACATACATGCAGTTTTAAAATAATGCTCAACATATCAGAAAATTTAAATACTGAAGGCAAACTTAGCCTATTAATTTCTAATTGCTGTTAAGAGTGAAAAGTTACAATAAAAAAGGAGAGGAAACATTGCACTTAAAACCTCTGATAAATATGCCAGGGGATAAGAGAGGCAGAGTAAGAGGAGGGGATAGAAAAATATAATTTATTTCGCTTCCCTTTCCTGGAGCTTTGCTCAGTTACACTCTGATCAAGAAATGTTTCCTCTGAATTGAAGACAAATTGCTGAGAACTCTCTAATTATCAGCCTGGCTGCACATACTTAACATTTACAGTCCCACCTTGCTGTTCATGTTTGTAATGCTGCCAGACCTGACACACACACACACCACAGCTTAGACTCCCAATGTATCACTAATTTCAAGGAGCAGAGTTTGAGTCCTCCTCATTTCTGTCTCAGTTTTTCTTTTAGTCTTCAGGGAGAGACTTTACCAAGGTTTTTCTCTCCTGGCAATCAGAAGAGCTAGGAAGTTATTTCAGCTAACGTTGAAATTTTTATACAGCCACGTGTCTGGGATGTTAAGAGAAAAAGGAATATGAAATACCATGAGACCTGGTGTTACTGTAAGAAACAGTAAGAACTTACAAGACAGTGTGATACAACATAAAATAGCCATACTTTCCTCAAAGAGAAGACTCCTCCAAGCTTCAGGAAGCAGGTTATTAGTCCTTTAAGTTTTGCAGGCTTAAAACCTCAGGACAGCAAGCTCGCTGCTTCGCCCAAAATCATGGAGTCAATTAAACATCTCCCAACAAACAAACCAACCAACCAGAACCCACATGGAATCAAAGATATTTAGGTTTATATCACCTGCTGAGTGGGAGTGAAAATGCTGCACCTTTCTTCAGACCTGCAGTGGATATTCCCTGAGGAAACCCTGTGTTTCTTGCTTTAGGAGGCAGCTGTAGGTGCTGGAGACACCAAGCACTGAGAAACGGCAAGGGATGGAATCCTTTCTAGCAGAGAATGAGTTCCTGCCCCTCTGCACTGCTCTGCAGGACCTTCCCACCCTTCTCCTGTCAACAGCCCCCAGCAAGGTGTGCTGTGAAGACCTTGGAGGGGTCACCTGCTGGTGGCAGTCACTGCAGGTGGCACAAGCCAGGCTGGGCACACCAGCTCAGGCCCAGTGGCCGTGGATATTTGCCCAGGGGACAAAGCTGCTCTGCTCAGGGCACTGGACAGCACACACAGGAATCCCACCTCCTGGAACCTTGGAATTTGCCTGTACACTTGTGACACTACAGGTGTGCCCTCAGGCTCGTGTGTCAGAGGACATGAACATTTAAACTCAGCAGCACCTGCATTGCAACCAGGGCTTGTGCATCATTGAACTGAAAATAAAAACTTATTTTATACTGAAGAGTGTCACCACAATTTCCTCACATGATAAATACATACATAACGTTGTTTTTTTTTTTTCTGCTCTAAAATCCTTCTCTCTATTTGAAATGCTACACAGTGAAATTTGTTTTGATGCTGCTCTCTAGCAAACAAATTTGCCAGTTGTGAGAGTGTTTAAGATGACCTCTTTCCTCCTCCAGATTACACAATATATTCACCCTTACTTCAGAGAGGTTGTCAAGGCACTTTATAAATGTGAACAGTAATTTATTTTCAAATTTAAAAAAAAAAGTAAGTAGTCTCATGAAACACTTTAAAAATAATTATGTTTGTATTACAAATTAGTAAGAAAAATCCAGAAAATTTGCAGGAGCCTGAAACTAATTATCTCCTTGGAAACAACCAGTAAAGAACTTGGACACCAACATTAAACAATTCCAAAGAAATTAAAACAACAACAAGAATATTTAGAAGGACAATTGTTCAAATAATTAAAAAGGAAATGAGATAAATATCATAGCAAAAATGCAATAAGAGAGCATAAAATGATGAAATTTAAATAAGGGAAAAATAATGCAAAACCCACTTAGATAATAGCAGAAAAACATGAAGCATAGATGAAACCCTAATTCTCATAGGTAAGTAGCCTTACTGATAAGATGCTGTTTTTCTCATCTGTAGGAATTGCACCCAAAGGTGCAATCAAAGGATTTCCTATCCTCTGGGTTTGTAATGTGCTGCTATCTAATTTGTAAGATTTTTATTAAATTCATATGATAATCTGGGCTCTTAATACTTTTGCTTTGTAATACACAGAACCTGGGAAACAATTTTTTCATGTAAATAAGAGGGTCCACATCAACTAACTGTAAACATACTGGCTATCTTTTGTTTAAAATTTAAACAATCACCCACAAATTAAACGATCTCATGAAAACAAGAAAAGCCATTCACTTAAAACTCACGAGGTTTAAAGTGTGGGAAGGAGCTACCGAAAAATGTGAGCAGTCAAAATCTTCCCTGACTGTTCACAAGGACTGTCCTTTCTTCAATAAAAATCCATTCCTGGTATCTCTTGGGCAGACATCCCCCTCATAGCAAGCTTTGTCTATGCAAAGTCATTTCAACACCCATGTCACCCACACCAGAGGCACCTTCATCACATCAATCCTCACTCACTGCTGTGTCACAGCACCCCTGACTCACCCCTGTTCCCCTGGTTTGTCTGACTCACTCACTAGCAGGGACTGGGGATTTTACTGTTCAAAGGAAATCAAAGTGTCTTGCCTAACCCAGATGCTTTATACAGGAAAATCTTTATTATGTCAATGCTTTATGTTTTCTATTTCAGGATGGATGGAAGAAAGGAAGACTTTGGAGACAACTTGGTCTGAAACAAGGCATTATTTTCTCTTGAAACCAAACCATGCCCCTTCATTTTGGATTGGATTCACCAATGTTTTGTTTCTCAGAGCTGCCATGAGACCTCACCAGAGAAATTTGCTCTTTCTAGAGCTCACCTTTACCCTGTAGGCACCTTTGTGGAAATCCAGCTACAATTACACCCCACAGCAACCTCTCCAATTAAACTCTTAAGCACACTGTCTGACTCATAAGACTGCAGTGCCTGAGAGATGATGTAGTTTGAGACCAAATCTGCACCAAAGCAGACAAGGAACTGAGTTTTAGTTCTCATAAGGCATTGACCCCACTCAGGCAGGCACAGTGTAACATCCAGCCTAAAAACTTTTGAAAGTTCAAGTGTTTTTTAGAGTTCTTTACTCTAAGAATAATTTTATTTTCCTCTTAATCCAGGAAAAACCCAAAATTTGGAAATCACGATTTTCAAGCGCCTTCACATCACTTTGGGTACCACCCAACTTTTATGTCCCAACTGCCATTCACAAAGTCCCTTAATGCACTCATCCTTTTCCATCCCTCTTTCCTTCCCAAATGCACTCATTGCCACTTCTTCCACCCCTCCATCTCCCCCTTCCCAGCAGGAATTCCTGGGGATTGAAGCAGCCACAGGCAGCAACTACAGCTGCACCTCAGCCTGAGTTAGGGCTCTAAGTCAAACACAGAGCTACAAATCTTAACCCCAGCCCGCTGAGAGAGAAAAGAAAGATGTTTTCCCCTGCAGATTTGGGAAGATGAGTACAAAGAAGGAGCAGGAGTAAAAGGCAAACTCTTGGAGGTACTGTCTGGGCAGGGAAGCAGATGGGCTTTGGGCCGAACCTCGGCTGGGTGCAGCACGAAGAGAAACGGGCACAAAGAAGAGGCAGGAAGGATGAAGTAATTGCTGATCTTTACAAGCCCTATGTAAAATACCATTCATAATGGTGATGACAGTCACTTTCTGCAGGCAGGCACAAAGGGCTTTTTCTTCCATGGCACTCTGACAGTTTAGGCAGGAAGGGAGAGGTGGCTACTGGAAGCAAATTGTCAGCGATCTGTCACCAGAGAGCAGATTGCTTCTCCCCTCCCGAATTTTCCCCTCCTGAGTTCAGATTAGTCTCTATTGAAACCCAGGGTTCTGTTCATCACTGGCCAGCACCTACAGAGATGGAATTTCTTTATCAGATCTCTCTAAATAACTAGTTGAAGCTCAAACCCATGTGACCTTAGGAAGAGAAGGAAGGGTTGTTGCCAAATTCCAAAGAACAAAGCAAGCTATAAAATAAAGCTCCATAATGAAAAATCATTCAATCTATTTTTCTGCATGCAGGCTGCTGTAGCACAAATTAAAGCCAAGGTGATCACAAGGGAATTAAGGCAAATAAAATTATTGTAACTAAATTAGTACTTTTAAAACTACTTAGATTATTTTATATTTAGCCACGTGTATAATAACAGAAATTAATCTGAGAAAAGATTCAGTTACACATGCAATGCTGCAGCAGAGTACCAGGAGTTTCTGAAAGCAAAAGGAAGTCTCTTTTGTTTTATTTGACTTTGTTTTGATAATCACTTTGCTGTTTACCCAGGTATAATGTCATCTTTGCAGAATACTAGGATCCATGTGGAGAACAGAAATGTCTCCTAATTATTTCCTTCTAAAAGCAAACAAGAGAATGAAATATCTTGTGTAATTGAATTTGAAAAATGCCAAGAAAGTTTGCTCTCTTTGTAGCCAAAGTTAAAACAAATTACTTTGGTGAGGGCTGAAATAGAGGGTGGGAGGAACACAAGTTTCCTTTTAATTTCCAGGTGCACAAACACTTTGTCTTTAGTTGTCAAAAGGCAGCCTTTCCATGAGAGGCTACAACAAACAGACAAAAAAAAAGCAAAGCCTCTGTCACAGGGGCTCTGCCTTTGTTCTGTATTTGTGCAATGCCCAGAACACTGAAGCTCTGGCTTCTAAGCCAGATATAAATAATCATGTAAGGAAATGAAAGAATAACACAAAAGAAATCAAATACATGGGTAACTTGAAAGAAGGGATAAAACTCTATTTATGCTGTTTAACCCCTACTTATCTAGCTCATGGTGCTGCCTTAGGAAAAGAAGTTACTTCATTGCAAGTCAGCAATATTTGCAAAAGTCTTCTTTGCAGCATGCCAAAGGTAGCACCAATGGAACATTAAACACACTTGTATTTATATAAATATAATAAATATTATATTTCATCACAGTCTGTAACAAAACAGCTCAGTTTCTCCCCATGGAGCATGGCCCACTTTCACACAGAGGAGCCCACGAGAGCCTTGAGTTATATAGATCAATATACTGACATTCTCAAAGTATTGACAAGGAATCATTTGTGCTTGCCAGGGGCCATGGCAGCCTTTGATATCCATATATAGGATCCAGAAACTAAAAATGTCTCCTTGATCTCTAGGACAAGAACGAGAGCAGGGTGCCAGCCCACCTGCAGGTCAGGTCCCTGTTGGTGGCCAATGAACTGCTGCTCACCAAGCCCAGCCCATCAGCCTTTGCAAATCCTCTGCCTCAGCGCCAGGACTCTGCAAAGCTGGATCAGAACCTTCTAGCACAATAGGGGACATCTTTCTCCCCAAAAATTGCTCTTCTTATCCCTTTTAACAGAGCCACCAAAAAAAGTGTCAGCAATTTTCCTGGACTGGTGAAGCTTCAAGAGCGGTAAGAGCATTCTCTTGGAAACGATCCACCATCCATGGAAAAAAGACAACGTTTAAACTTGCCTGGGTGTCCTCTGCAGAGGCATTTGTGTGGTGCACAACAACACGTGGCAGTCAGATGCAGTATTTGAGTGCAGATAGGTGCAGCCTACTAACCACAGTGTGTGGTGATGAAGGAAGGCAAGAGGTGCTCCAAGTACAGGCACTTCATCTCCATTCCCCAGGGAACATCACAAACTGAACCTGTCAGACAGAAGAGCAACTGTTGCCCACCCAGAGCAGAGATTGCCCTACACTGTATACTCAATGGATAAACATCTAACAGGTTTTGTATTTATTAGACTTTTACTTTTCAGTTGGAGATAGAAAAAAGTGAATGGGATAGCCAGTCATCTGCATATTTTGTATCACAGTATCTCAAGCAGCGCTTTCAGATCTTGCTGTGCTTTTGCTGCTTTACAGGAAAAATGACGTGGAAAGATAGACAAGAGAGTGAAAGCTGGCTGCACCCAGAGGGGTGTATAGATATTTTCTTGAAAATATGGCAGGAAAACTTTGCCAAGTAATTGTACTGATACATTTAAGAGCAGAGATAGAGTAAAAATACATTGGTATTGTAATTTTACGACGCCATGTGCCCTGACAGAGAAATGCATTCATGACAACCTGCAGAAGAGACACAGTAACATCTCTGATTTCACCAGATAACTGGAAACCTACAGAACAGAAAGGTTAAAATGTCACAATGCCTTTTTTTTTTTTTTCCCCCTGCAGAGGGACCTGGCAGAGGCACTTTTTCTGTTGGTACAATTGCTGATCTACAACTGACATGAGGTTCCAATGGAGTTATTCCCAAATCATCCATGTGCAAAGAAAGCATCTGTGTTGTTTTCACCAGACCACAGTGCTAGCAAGCGAGACGCCAGAGGAAGGAAATGCTACAGCGTCACCACTTTGCATTGGAGACAACAAGGCTATTTCAGAAGAGAGCAAGCCTGATATTAGTTCATATTATAATCAAAACAAATCAGGCGTGGACAATTTGGATCACCTCACCGGGCTTTATACACGCAGGAGGAAAATTTGGTGGTAGCCAGTGGTAATAAGATTCTGATGTGCTGTGCTGAATGGCTACATTTGTCATTTAGCATTCAGAGTTCCCAGACTCAAATTCTGCAATGTCCTCTGATTGCTGATTGTTTCTGGAGAAGTAGTCAACAACTTAGCTAAATAAATGATAATACAGTGGCTTTTCAATCTACAGTTTGTATTGGATTTCAAGCATTTGAGATGGAAATACCAACCTGCTTGCAGCTGCTGCACTTGTTGAACAGCAGAGATCAACAAAGAATCAACACCGGCACTCAGAACCACACAGCAACAACATGAAAGTGAAGACTTACATCTAAGTGTTTCATTAAAAAAAAAAAAAAAAATCCTGCTGAAATTAAAAAAATAGCCTAAAAATCATGAATCACTAAACAGTTCAACATGAATGGCTACATCAACACAGCCACAAAATCTGTTATGTAGGAGAAAAAAAAAACAAAAAAACATGAGAGGTCTAAAATTGATCCCAGATAAAAACAAAGATAAGATAATTATTTTTTACCTATGCCTAAAGGATAAGAGTATAACTAATCAGAATAAAGTAATCTATGCAAGAAAATGAAATAGAACCAAGAAGAAAAATGAAGACAGACGCATAACAGATGAGAGAAGAACGTGATAAATAAATGAAAGGGTAAACCAAAAACCCCCACACAGAGATCATCAAATTTATTGAACACCTTTGAGTTTTCTGAATTTACCAAGGAAACTCTGCTGAATATCTGAGATGAAAAAACTTTTAAGCTGACAATAAGAAGTATATTACAGGCCTAAACAATGTAAAGGAAAGAGTAGAGGAAGCCAATTCAAGAAAAAGCAAACTGAGTCCTGTGAGGAGCTGCTAAATGGAGCTGGAAGCTCAATGAGATGGCTGCAGCACAAGGGCCTTAATCCACATTTGCTGATGCAAGTCTTGAATTCTGAGTAGTGGTGTCAGATCATTTATCTGGCTCTTTTGAAATTCCCACTGCCATTCTGTGGGCCTCTGATCAGGCAGGCAATGGCATTTTTCTCACTGAATCACTAGGCCAAAGACCCATCATCATATGAGGGGCTGGGAGGGGCTGCTGCTGATGGAAGATGTGTGTTTGGATTAAGAAACCCAGAAATTTCCCCTCAAAATAGATACATTGTCCCAAATGCTCTGGGGCCAAGTGTGAGTTCCACTGCGCTCTTCCTGCCTCGATTTTCCTTGTGGTTTTCATTGAAAGCTGTATTGCTTACTGTCCATCCTAAAATATTGACTAATTCTGCTGTGCCTTGCTGGACAGCTGCTCTGTTATGGCCCAGAGGTGACTGATGGAGAGATGCCCCTGTTCCCCACACTGGCTGTTCCACTGGGGAACACAATGCCTTGCTTATAATGCCTGCAGAGCACTCAGAGATCCTTAAATGAAAGGCACAAGAGCACAAAACACCATCATCGTTAGCTACAAGGGCCACTGCAGAGCAATAGAAAAAAATGTTCCTTTCCCCTGTCCATCTGGGGTTTTTGCATACTGCCTAAGCAGTGCTCCCATCCCCTGCCAGCTCGGAGAGCAAGAGATCAAATCTGTGCCTCTGGCACAACAGCGCAGAGTGCTAATTACAGAACTACCATAAAACATCTGCTGTAGTGCATACCTTTAGTTCCTTGGCATGCACACAGGCAGCACCTCTGTGCTCAGTGCTGGAGTCAAATCCCGGGGTCCAGAGTGTGAGTGGCCCTCAAGGGGCCAGGCGGGGCCCAGGTGAAGGGAGGCAGAGGAGCAGGGAAAGGCACCATCACCTCGTGCATTCCCGTGCTGCAAAGGAGTCACAACTGCAGGCTCTGCACTCACAGAAACACAGCAGCAAAGCCCTGGAAGCTGCCACCTTCCCCTTCCCCAGAGCAAGGTCAACTACCCAAAGGGAAGTAGGGCTCTGCTGAGCAATGCACAGAAGGAATCCTTCCTTTCACAACCCAGGGTCACCCAGAATTTACTGGGTGACCCTGGGTTGTGAAGCCTCACAACTGAAGCCTCACCTTGCCAGGTGATGTCTCAGAGAGGTTTGGTATGAATTTGTCTTCCCCAAGAGTTCCCATGGCCAGGTATTCTTTGTTGTCACTGCACAGATGTGTATAAATATAAATTGGTCTATGCATCAAAAATAACACAAGCATAGGCAAAGGGCACATTAAGAATTAAAATCAAGTTGCTCTTCATATTTGTTTGGAAAGGACTATTTCTCACTGATGCTTTGAATTAGTAGTTTCTGACTGCAGGGATCAAGGGTATTTGACACCAAATACGGTGTTTTCTTGGTTTTAGGATTGGAGGGGTGTATCCCTCCAATATAGCTCTCTGTCTTGAAGGACTTAAAATTGCCTATCAAAAACTCATCCAATCTATCAAGCTTACTAAATGGATGATCAACTCCATCGGGATGGAGTCTCCAGGAAAGTCATCAAATGCTCCCTTATTCCCAGCTGATGTACATAGATTTGACAAAGTGACACAGAAGGTTCCTGCTCTCTGCACCAGGGTCACAGGGAGGAATTGTCTGCTGGAAACTTTTTGTTAGTATGAAGGTTCTGTATGCTGCAACCCTGATGTGTCAGAAAATATGTGCTTAAGTGCATGCAGGAAATACATGTTCTCTCCCTTTTCACCAAAGAAGAATCACCTACAAGCAATCCCTGCTATTATTTTAAAATAGTACCACATGTTAAGCATCAACACTGAAGTAAATTTGTAATAGCAACCAAACTCAGACTCTGCTTTGCAAGAAAGTAAGGGACAAGTGAAACCAGTCATTCCACAGTAATAATTAATGTGCTGACATGACTAATCCTGAAGACAATAAGGCCAACAAAAGGAAAAAACAAACAAAAAAACCCAACAACCCCCCCCCCCCAAACCAAAACAAAAGAAAAATGTCATAGAATGGCTTTGCAGTAGCCCTGTGAGCAAATTCTGTGAAAATGCAAAAGTGCACCCAGCTGTCCTGCTAATATCTTTACAGTAAAAAAAAAGAAATGTAGGCACTTATCCCTGCACAACGGTACAAGAGGAAGGGTATGGGAAAGACTCTCCAGCCTGAAATGGATAAATGAAGATGAAACACTGTTTTTGATGCAAGGCTAATCAGAGAAATTTGAGGCTTTTTTGTGCTGAGTTTCTCGAATTTGTTTTTTCTGCATAGGAACACCTTTAGTAATTCAATATTAAAATGAGAAACTTCCTCAATGCCAAAATTACTTATCAAACAAGACTGGCCCCCAGAGGGTGGTTGGGCACTGAACAGGCTCCCCAGGGCAGTGGTCACAGCACCAAGCCTGACAGAGTTCAAGAAGCATTTGGACAATGCTCTCAGGCCCAGGGTGTGACTCTTGGGGTGTCCTGTGCAGGGCCAGGAGTTGGATTTGATGAGCCTGATGGGTCCTTTCCAACTCAATATTTCCTATGATTCTGTGATATGTTCTAATATCTCTGCTGGCTATAACAGATTCATCAGAAACATGTAACTGCAAAAATTGTACCTACAAAATGTGAGGAGCACACCAGACTCTCATAACTGCATTTAGAAGGGAGGCATTACGGGAAAACATCAGTAATAAGTTGAAATTGTGAATTAAGTCAAAATTAGCTTTCTCTAGTTGCTATAGAATTGTTTATTATTTTCATTCATGTCTCAAGTTTATTTTCAATTGAGAAATGTTAGGTTCTCTTTCTCTCTGTATGAGGCAAAATAATATTCTTAAATAGAGGATCTTTATCAGTATTGAAATGTGGCTGTACTAAACCTTTCTACCACTCAAATCAAAAGTATCTAGAATAAATCAGAAACTAGCTGTGTTAGGAAAAAAAAAAAAGCTGTAACTTCAATGAATCAAAGTCAGTAACAAATATAGGAAGAAAATAATAAAACACAAATATATTTTTCTGCTTTTTGGAGAGAGGATTACTGGTGGTTCCTGAACACTTCCCAGTTTATTCTGCTGACACAAAGGTCCTTCCCTTTCATATTTTAATATTAGACTTTGGGAGACTCAATTGACCACAGTGCCTAAATCAGTCAGCAACATAGCACAAAAAAGTCAAGAGAAAAAAAAGTATTTTAAAAGGTGTTGCTTCCATAAAACGCAGAGATAAATAAATTTATTACTTCTGTCCTCATCACTGACCCAATTCTATTGAGGACTGCTTATGATGGTACACGTGTGTACATGAGAAAACCAAGGAAGTTAAAAGATCTTGTCTTAGAAAAATGTATGTGGGAAATGCATCTGGAAACAGTTATTGGGACTGCATAGATTTAGAGATGTTACTGTGTTTCTTACTCTTTTTAAAATTAATCAGTGATATGAAGTTGTTCCAAACAGGCTGGGAGGAGAACGGATGGAGAGCAGCCCTGACTGGGGCTGTTGGTGGATCAGGACCTCACCATGAGCTGGCAGTGTGTGCTCACAGCCCAGAAAGCCAAAACCATCCTGGGCTGCAGCCAAAGCAGCGTGGCCAGCAGGTGAGGGAGGGGATTCTGCCCCTCTGCTCTGCCTTGGGTCCCCACCTGCAGTGCTGCAGCCAGCTCTGGGATCCTCAGCACAGGAAGGACCTGGAGCTGCTGTGGTGCACACAAAGGTGATCTCAGGGCTGGGGCACCTCTGCTGTGCAAACAGGCTGAGAGAGCTGGGGCTGCTCAGCCTGGAGAAGAGAAGGCTCCATGGAGAGCTCACTGCAGCCTGAAGAGGATTTACAACAAAGCTGGGAAGGAACTCTTCCCCAAGGGCAGGTAGGGATTGGGCAATAGGGGATGGTGTTAAGCTGAAAGAGAGTAGATTAAAATTACACTGTAGGAAGAAATTCTTTACTGGGAGAGTGGTGAGGAACTGGGACAGTTTACTCAGAGAAGTTGTGGATGTCCTATCCCTGGAAGTGTTCCTAGGCCAGGCTGGATGGAGCTTTGAACACATTGCTCTACTGGGAGTTGTCTCTGCCCACAGCAGGAGGGTTGGAACTAAAGAACTTTAAGGATCCCTTCAAACCCAAACCATTCCGGGTTTCCATGATATGAGAAAACCACACAGAAGATAAATAAAAACAGCATATTAGATGGCTCTGCTGGAATGAAAGGAAAAAAAAAAAAAAAAAAAAAAAAAAANAAAAAAAAAAAAAAAGAAGAGGATATAATTGTTTAAGGTATCACATAGGATCTCTGCTTGACAACATGGTGTCAAACCCTTAAGGCCACAGACTGTATTTTGCTTCAGGTGTTTGGTATTCTTCCAGACAGGGAATTTATCAAAGCCTGCAGAAACTGTATAAGCAGCTTGAGACTGAATCCTCCGAGCTGCTAAGTATTAAGGGAGATCAGTACACTCCTTAAAGTTACTTTTGAGAATTCTTGGTTTTCTTCACAGAATATAGAGAAAAGTTGAGTGATTTAAATACAATTCCAGCCAGCAAGAAAAAAAAACCCCAACAGATAAACAGAGAGTAATTTGGGACTGAAAATTGAAAAATGAGCTCTTAGAAACATAAGTTTTGAGAAGGAAAATAAAATTAGTGTAGTAAATTTGATAAAGAAGGCTAAAATACTTGGAGAACTGGTAGATCATACACTCACATGGATGAGATAAGCCTCAAGAAATTCTAGAGAGCTAACAGTTCCTTAAAGAAATTATAACAAAGGCACAAAATCAAACTAACCCAGTATAAAGGAGGAACAGAAAATTTAATTAGACCCCTGTTGTGTAAATCAAAAGTTCTTTATTGACTTGATTTTAGAGGAAGCCACACAAGATGACCAAGGATTCTAATAAAAGAAGAGCTTTCAGATATAGGAGGAATGTGAAGCACAGCTTACTAGCAAAGAATGGAAAAGATAACAAGAAATCAGACTAGAATACACTAATGTGAGGTTGAAAAACAATAAAAATATTGCCCTCTTCATAGTGAGAGGGTGCCCAGAGAGCTGAAGTACTACATGCCTTCTTGGATGATAAGTCTTCACTAGAAAAATGATGTACAATTGAAGTTGGCTGCAAAAAGCCAGAGAAGGGAATAAAGAGCTCAGAGAGACTTAGGATTTGTTTTCAGATTTTATGAACCTGATCAACTTCATTTTGGGGAATTTAAAACATCTGAAAGTTGGAAGAACTTTCCCATTAATAGCTGTTCTTTCAGGATTTCTGGGAAATGGTAAAACTCTAGAAAACTAGGAGATCAAATATAACTTATTTCTGAGATGGAAAAGAAAAAGGTAGAAATTATACATCAGTCACCTTAACCTACTACCTGAAAACCCATCAGTACAATCCAGCAACTTTTAAGATCTAGCAAGGAAACAAAGAGAAGAGATATTGTGAAGAACAACGCTTATCAAATCTATCCAGTATCTTTATCTGGTGATATAGCAGGCCTTCTTTACCTTTACTTTTTTGTGACAGAGAGACTGGTAAATCATAATCATGTGCAGCTTATGGGGAAGTCACAGGAAACACCAAGAAATTATTTTGCATGCATGTATGCATATATACATATATATATATATATATATATGTGTGTGTGTGTGTGAGGGCCTTTTCCCCCCACCTTGAGAATGGCTTTCTACATAAACAGCTACAGCTGAAAACAAAATAAACCAAAAAAATTGCACAAACTCGGCCTGCAGAGCAACCAGTTAAAACCCAGATGGATAGGTGGTATTACAATGGATGACAGAAGGAACATGAACAAACACTGTCATTCTCTAGCAAAAAATAAGAAAAGGTGGACATAGAAGGAGGATTAGAGACAACAGCATGAACTGCACTGCTTCTGCCCTCCCCAGCTTTCACCAGTTGTGCTGGAGCAGTGGGTTCAGCTTTGGGTACTGCCCAACAAAAAACACGAGGGTTCCTTGCAGAGATGGCTGAGGATCAGACCTGCAGGACTCATAACCTACAAGGAAAGGCTGAACAAATTGGGGGTTGCTAACTGAAAAGGTCTTCAAGTGAATTAAAGACTTTTGCAGAGAGAGAAGGAATAATTTATCCTCCATGTCCATGAAGAAAAAAACCCAAGAAACAACAGGTTGAAACTGCAGCCAGGGAAATCCACTTTCTATCACTAGAATTTTTTCTGAACAGGCAAGAGAAGCATTTTTCAGGAAATGCAGACAAACTTTGTCTTGTAATTTTCTGCACTGTCTTTCCTCAGGGCATTCTGAAATCCCTTTAAACCCTATGATTTGAAGTCAGTTCCCTGCTCATTCAAAGAATTTACTAAGTCAGAATATTTCCTTTTGCTACCCTGAAAAAGTGTGATGGAAATACTTTTTAAAAGGCTCTATTTTTTGGTAACTGCTCCATTTAGTATGATTGTCAGATACAAATATGATACTGTTTGCTGGAGTGATTTGGGTCACAGTCTGTTTATGATGAGACTTTCCACTTCTACTGTGATATTTACTAGTTGAGGAAAAAAGTTTCATAAAAATAATATTAATTAAAAAAAAAAAAAAACAAAGAAAGCATTTTTCCAACAGCGACCATATTGGCCTCAGAATGATTTTTGTTCCTTACACAGGCAAAAGGCAAAATTCTCTGCTGCAGGAGAAGGCTTATAATCAACAAAATTTCTAATTCTTCTTGCTATTTAATTGATTAGAATCTCCTGTATTTTGTCTTGTGGTTATCACCACACAGTCCTGAATATTTCACACAGTCATAGAGATATTGCCTAAATGGGAGTGTATTTTGTCTTTCCTATCACTTAGGTTAAAGGAGTATATGTTTAGTTTGGATTTTCTTTGGTTGGTATTCTAAAGCTATTCATATGCAGAATTGTGAGACAGAGTCACCCAGACCATACCACTACTGGCTATGGAGATATTTGGCAAACAAGAATGGAAAAAAAAGAAAGTGCACCATGCCAAACCATCTACTATATCGCTCATCACATTTCCTTGCTTGAAATCCTGCATTCACAGCTTCTAAATATTCTAAGTTTCCTCCACACTGCCCTGGAGGTTGTCTCAATACACACTGAGTAAACATCTCAGAAGCATATATCCAAAATAATTTTTACTTGAAAGAAAAGAAAAAAAAACCTCAAGACTTGGTGCTCTACACAAGAATGGCTAATTTTCATACAAGAGCAGATACTGTGTTTTTAAAGAATTCCTGAATTTAAAGATTTGGGACAAATTTCTCACATGCAAGGCTTTCTTAGAAGGTGAAGAGAATATACAATCAGCAATATCAGCATGAAACTCTGAGTACATCCTTCCCTAAATGTTATAGGAAGACCCTTTTTTTATCACAGTTTACCTGCGAATACACAACATTGCTAAAAACATATTGTACTGAATTCTGCACAAAATTTCCTTGAAACAATGTCATTCCAAAAACCCTCAGAAACACTTGAACAAAACCAAAAAATCCTATTTTACTGTAATAAAATATTTTGTTCAATGGAAATGAAAAGTATTCTGATGATACTCGCAGTTATATGTCTGTTATACAAGATGATTCCATGATGGTGGTAATTACTGGAAAATTTCTTACCCTGCCACTACTGAAATACAGGTTTTTGGGGAAGAGATCCTAAAAATGGTGTACTCCCAAGAATCTCCACTCCTTGTATCTAACTCTTGAGCTGGTCATCCCTGCCAGGGCAAAAGGACCATCAGGATTCAGAGACTGTGCCTCCTGCCCATCAACTACCACAGCACTACTGCACTGGGGATGTCTCTATCAGAAAAAAACCAACTCCATTATTTTGCTATTGCTGTACTTCCTTGTGCCTTATGACACAGAACCTTTGCTGGATTGCAGAGACATGAGAGATCAGCAGGACTGCAAAGGTGCTGACAGCTGGACTGGGATGAGATAATGTGAAAACTCGTGAAACCACTGAGTGAGACGTGGTGGGAAAACACTGGAAAATTCTGACAGAAGAACAAATTATCTGAAAAGGGTTTGCTTGTTGAAACAGTGGGTGTCAGGATTGCCAAGGAGAATTAGATGGCTGGGTCACTGACCAAAGAAAGGCAAAGTTTCATGGGGATAAGATTACACATGACTAATGCAGGAATGGGAATGGAATTTGCTCAAGAGGAACAGTGTAAAACTAGCAGGAAATTATGGAAAACAGTAGTGGCACACACACCTGTTCAAGTCACAGGCTCAGAAAAACACCAACAAACAATTTATTACTTGTTCATATAGAAGATGAAGGCAAACAATAAACCAGAGACACTCAGATTAAAATCAGTTTGCAATGAGTTTCTAGTCTCAAGAAGCTCTGGACAAAGAGAAAGAGCTGAAGATTAATCTGGCTGCTTTAAGAAGGTAAAAGCATTAAACAGAAAAGACAGATCAAGAACTATCAGACTAAAATAGCCTACACCCATGTTTAGTACAAACCTCTACCAGTTCTGCCTGTGCCAGGACACTCACTGGCCATGGGGCTCCATTGACTCCTAGAACTACTCCATCAGAGATAATCTCCTGTTGGAAGCTTGATGTGAGAAGGAAGCAGAGGTCTTGGTTTAGCTGCAAAAATCAGCATATCAGAGATACCAGCTACACAAAGAACCTGTGCTTGCTTGGAGACAGAGGAAATGAGAAAAGCTCTGAGCTGAGAACTCTGCTGGTGCTGGAGGTGGTTTGCTTCATTAGCCCCTCTGTGATGGAAATGGTGGGTGATGGCAATAAAAAAAAATTAAGTTGAAACAGCTCAAGAAAGTATGACAAGAAACTAGAATTAAGATGAAATGTGACAGGGAAGATAGCAGAGAAAGGAAAAAAATGGTGAGGAGAAGGTGCAAATAGGAACTGACAGTGAGGAGCTGTTTGGGGGTGTAAATGAGCTTCGTGGAAAGCAGTGTGGCTCTCACTGGGCTGGAGCCACTGAATTGTAGGATTATACCCCACAACTCAGCACTACAGAATCCTTTCCCAGCTACTCAAGCAGCTCTAGATTTATTACCATCCACAGCTTACTGCCTTTCTTAGCCTGTCCTTGTAAAAACATTGAAGTCAATGCTGAATGGAAAATTAACCAAGCTCTCCCTCTTCTTGTCTTTTCATTTCTCATTGAATTAGAGAGAAAATGTAAATGTTATTTTCTCTCTCCACCAGTTGTTGACAAGTCAGGAGCTAACATTTAGAAGACTTCATTCAGATCTTTGTGCTCTTGCTTCTGAAGCTAGCAGCCTTCACAGGTGCTACTGAGAACTATTAAAATTGCAGCACTTATTCATTCAGCAAGGGCTGTGACCCATGCCCACAAAACACAAAGGAAAAACTAAAAATGAAAGACAAGAGGGTTCTTTCTGACAGCATTTCTTTCCTAGGTTTGTGTGTTAAGTTCATACAAGGGCAAATATTTCCTAGGAAAATATGGAGATCTTGAACATGGAAGCTTGGGACACAGAAAATTTACAAGGTTGAACATGAAGATTGCTCCACATAATTCAAGAAAAAACCTTGGTGAACGCTTCTGTTTCTCATGGTGATGAGAACGGGGTTTGGCTTACTCAGCCATCAGTAGGTTACTTTATTTCACATTTTTGTTATCAAGGGTGACTAAAAATACTAAAACTGCTCAAATACAGAAAGCATATGGTTCTAGGTCCAGTTATTGAATAGTAGAGGTATGGGAGAGATGCAATCTGTGGAACACAAAGACCATGCTCATCTTTACTTCATCTTGTTTCTTTCTGTATTTCATCAGGTTTTTTTGTCACAGAAATAAAAGAAATGGACACTCCCTGTATGGTTCTTCTATTTCAGTATATTTTTGAGGCAGGAAAAATAAATGGTATGAGACAGGACATTTCATTCAGCTAGCTACCTCCATTTTCACAGAGGTGGGGTCATACATTTAGGCATGTAATTTCAGACCAAGCATTCTCATATCCATTTATCGTTTTAAGGAGTCTAGGATTTATTCCATGTCATTACTCTCAGCCTCAGGACTGAGGTGTGCATGATGCCCTGACTCTCCCTCCTCCTTCCCTCAAAGGATCACATGCTACAGAATGGTTTAGAAGAGGTAAAAACCTCATCCTTCCCAAAGCAAAATTCAACTCTTACAAAAAAGTGCCAGATTTGATTTATTGGAGTGCAGTCTGAGTCAAGCACAGGGCACAGATTTCTGCAGCAGGCTGGCTTTGAGCAGATATGGTGCTTGGCTCTGCTGTTGCCTCTTTCACTGTGCAGTGCTTGAAGAAGTGCACACAGCTATGGCAAATTATGCTTTTTGTTTCATGGGTTTTCTGTTCAGAATTCAGCAGGAACAGATGCAGATCCATCATCTCTCTCTGTCTCACACCCAGGATCTTGGTCCCAGGTGAGATGTCAGACCTCTCACTGTCATGACCCAACTCATCATTGTTTCTGCAAAACACCTCCCCTGGCAAAACAACCCCAAGGAAAACCTGGTTTTTTGTTAGAACTCTGAGTCTGCCTTGCCCAGCATAGGGATGTTACTCTTACACCTATGAGAATGCTGAAAAAATGTCACCTGGAACAGACTAAATCCCCCTGATCCTATTGCCCAGCAGGAAATGTGCCAGGGTGATGGAGATGCCAACACCTGGGTGCCACTTTGTGCTGGGAAACCCCCCTCAGAATGGTTCCTCACCTTGACTAGAAGCTACCTGGTCATCTTCTCTCTCTTCTACAAAATCTCTCTTCCCTCTATTTCTCCCCAGAGCCCTGGAAGGTCTGCTCCTGTGGTGAAGCACATGGAGTGACATTCTGCTACCATGAAAGTCAGCAGCAAAACTCTCAGTGGTTAATCAGAATTGGCATTTAGTTTAACTTTTACTTTGTTTTTTAGTAGAGAGTAACACTCTACTTCTCCAGGGATAGGGAGACCAGGGAACACAAAAATCCATGTTACAGATACTTACATTACCTACATACTGCACAGCTTGGCAACAAGAAAAACTTAACCCCTATTTTCCTTCATTTTACATTCCATCATTCCCTTCAGATGTATTTAATCTTTTGTTGTTTTGGGGGTTGGGCTTGTTTTTTGTTGCCTTTTTTTTTTTTCCAGAATGCCAAACCACTTTTAGGCAATCATAAAGGCTCTTGAATAGTGAGGCCCTTTATCTTTCCACAGAACTAATATAGCACAGGTTCCTTTCCTGTGCAGCTGGAGGCCCCCACTTAGAAGTGAAAGAGTGGCTCATTCTCCTCAGCCAGGCCATTCTCAGCCAAGAATCTGACAAAAGGAAATGATTTTTCTGTGTGTCTGAAGTGTTATTCCCTGTGTTACATCATATACCCATGTTACTGGATAGGATAAATAGAAGACAAACCCCACCCCAGGGAAGCAAAAAAGAATGTTTTCACAGTTTTTCTCCCTCTCCCCAGGAATTGCACACTTACTGTTACAGAAAAATATGTTAAGAGCTAAATACTACAACAGGGAGTCAAGTTGAGGAAAAAACACTCTTTCCTCTGCCCACACACCCTTTTCTGCTTCAGGGGCATGAGTATCTACTCCTGCTGGCTGGGACGAGAAATGAAGGGGAATAGGAAAGAAATAAAAGTTGTAGGATGGATGAAGCAAGCAAGTCTTTCTTCCCACTGTAGCTACTGAAGCGATGCTACACTCAAGAGATGCAGGGGAGCTGCAGAGAGCCCTGCAGGTCTCTGCTCCCCCTCTCCCTTCACCTCTGAGCACTCCCAAAACTCCTGGTGGGGGCTGGTGCCTGCAGAGCCACACCTCAGGTCAGCATCCACCTGGGAACAGAGGGGGCAAACCTGCCATGAACAAGAGGAAAACCCCGAGGGAAAGAAAAGGTGAAAATGAGATTGACAGCAGGGGAAGGACAGGGAGTGGAAAGAGCACCGACGCTTGGGAGATAAAGAGCAAAGGATGAACTGAGTGGGAACAAGGGGAAAACATGGGTGGGAATAAGGCTTCTGGAGAAAAAAGGATGAGACTTGAAAGAAGAAAATGAAGAACACCAACAGAACAGGAAAATGCTTCAGAGCGTCAAAGACTTCTCCTTACTCCACCCCATTTTTTCTGGTTTTAACAAAATCATTACTGGAGGAAAAAGGCAACACTCAGGAGACTGAGTGGGTACAAACTAAAGGCCACAACATGAAAAAAAAAATAAAAAAAAGTAGGAAGGGACAAAACTCGCCTCTTTTTTAAAGCAGACAGTGAAAAATAAACTGGTGGAATGCACCTGTGATCCAGGGCTCTCTACATCTTTCCTTTTACTAACTATAAGCATTAAGGCTGAAAAAGACTCTACTGTACAAAGTGCGGCAGTAGATGGTATCTGCACACTAAGGTCCAAGAACACAAACATCATTTCCCCAGCTGCAATCATGCAACGGACAGGAATTCACATGTTTGAAGCAGTGACTTGAAAATGTTGAAAGTACTATGATGGATATCTTTATACTTCATTTCCTAGAGGCTAAGCAGTGTATAGATGCAAAAGGGAATTTTCTCTTTAACTGGGGAAAAAAAAAATCCAGAACCAAACAAACAAAATCAGGAGGAAAAAGATAATCCACTGTGCATTCTCAGCTCTGCTTGTTTTTTGAAAAAGCAGAGTAAATAATTTCTGTTCTCGAGAGCAGCTTTAGTCAGGCTCAATTCTGTCTCAGGTTGTACAGTCACACAAGGGAAATCAACCTCAAGTTACCTGGCTTATCAGCATCTTTTAGAAGAGAAAAGAGCACTTGCTGACTATCCCCTTTGCATCCTTCCTCCAACTCACTGATGAAAGCAGCTGAGCAAACAAGAGTTGGGGAAAAAGTTTGCAATTTATTTCACTAGGGCAGCAGTAAATTCTTGCCCCCTCCAAATGAGCAGGATGAGCAATGATTCAGAGAATTGTCTAGATCTCAGTGACCCCTGGACCTTTTCAGTCATACACTATCTCAAGCTACCCCTAAAATGCAGGTGGTTTTTGCTCAACATCAAGATCAATTCCACTGCTGCTCTCTCAAGCTGAGATGGACAGATATGTTCTTTGATTTCTTGACCTAGGTTATTTAGTATAAGGAAACACCATCTCTCTGAACAAGCTGTGAACCTGAGGGCATTACTGAGACACCAAAAGGAAGTAAAGACCTTACAAAATACATCTTTGCCTTTTTCTGAAAACAGTTAACAATTTTCTTATGCTTATTTGCACAATAAGAGAAAGCAAAAGTCAAATGCACTAGCAAGTTTTATTTCAGCTAAAAAAAAAAAAAAATCACTTTTTTTCCATCTGTGATGAAGATTTCTGTCTCAAATTCATAGTATTTTGTCTTGGAGAAGTTTTTTTATCAGTTGTATTAACATAAAATACACTTTTACAAGTTACCTGTACAAGTAGATCTTCCTTAAAACAAACAGACAAAAAAAAAATTATACAAATGCAATCAGAAATATTAACGACACTTCAAGCAATGAATCTTCATAGGCACTTAATGTATGCCCTGATGACTTTTTGACAATATTTTTAGTATGCAGTACAATAACTTGCTAATGCTGAGTGATACTTTTAAATATGAAAATGTATTTTGAGATGACAGATAAAAGTGTTACATGATGTTTGTCCTTGGATTAAAGGCTCCTTATTTGTTTGCAGTGACATGAGAAATGATAATGGCTCCAGAAAAACTGATATTGTTTGTCATGTCACAGGTCCATTGAGATCTTCCTCTTTTCTGTGACTTTTATACAAAGGGAGGCCTAAAATTTGATTAAGTCAAATCTTAGAGGCTTAACTTAAACCTTAACATCAAAAGAGTTGACATAATTCTTGATAAATCTTTAGATGTGGGCAGAGTGATGCATAATAATCAACAGGTTTGGAGCTTGTGTTCAGCTTACAAATGACTTCAAGGTACAGTCCCATATAAAACACATTAACATTTAACCTTCAGGTAAAAAAAAAAAAAAAGGCACAAAGTCTTACTACTCAAAATCAGCCCCAAGAGCAAACATGGCAGTTATCATCTCACCAGGCAAAAGGAGAAAGATTGGTACGTTCAGCACACAGAACTTCCCCTTCCTAATCAGTAGAAATATACATTTGAATTTCCATTCACCTTTCCATGCTGGGAAAGAACACTCCAATTGCATTAATGCTGCCACAAAAGCCTGGCAGTGGCTCACCTGAAAGACCTACGAGCTGCAAAATATTGGTCAGGCATTTTCTCTTGTGGAGGAATGAGGCCACTTGGCCATTTCCATTCTGCCCTCAGATCAAGAAGTCAAACCCAATCCTGCAGCCAGGCTAGTGATAGCAAGGATTTGTCCCTCAAGCTCTAGGAACAGATGCTAGGGTAGAAGCATGAAAACATTCTTGCTTTTTGCACAGCCATGGCATATAATCTTTAAAAACAATCAATAAGTCACAGCTGGCTGGAGTCAATGCAAGACCTCCATCGTTGGCACTTTGCTTGGAGGTCCCTTCCAACCCAAGCCCTTCTGTGACTCCATGAAGTCAGAGAGAAAAGAGATGTGCTGAAAGACCAACCACATTTTGAACTGTTTATAAAGAAAAAAAAAATAAAAAGAAGAGAAACTGATTACAAAGAAAACAGAGAACAACTTTTTTCAAATATCAAAATGAAGTTGTTTCTCTTTTAACAGTGTAAATATCAATAATCAGAATACCATCTGAGAGCAGGTAAAAGAAAAAAAAAAAAGGGCAAGCCTATGGAACAGCTGTAGCAGGGTTATTTGCATCGTTTTCTGCAAAACTTTAAAGGAAATCAGGCACAGAATTCCACAAGCAAAATCCCACCTGCTTTGACCATATTGGAGAAAGTCAAAACTTGGTTAAATGCGAGCCTACATGCACTAATCTGAAACATCTCTGCACAATTAGAAAAACCTGTAGAATAGAAGTCAATCTGGAAATGAATTATAGCTAAAGCAATATATATTGCAGGAAAAAAACCCCAAAAACATTGCACTTGGTACTAATTGCATCTGGGTGAAAAGCCTAAAAAAAGGAGTTCCCAAACCCATAATTCCACCAAAAAAAAAAATAAACCTGTCAAAATATATTTTTCCATACATATATTATGTTCCACACTACAATGAGAAATATCCAAGCCTAACTCCAAATAAAAATTTCTATGGCAAGGTGGAAAAAAGTCATCTGTAGTTTGAAACTTATTCTTGATTATACAGACATTTTGGGGGGTCACTACTCTTGTAATAACCATTCAGGCTGCTAACCCCTGTTTGTGGACAAGGACCTGCAATTAAGTGTATTGTCATGATTCCAAAAGTTATGTTTTTGGGTTCAAAAGAGGTGAAATCAAGTCATAGAACCTGGAGGGGGGAAAAAAAGGAAATAATTCAAACCAGACTATCCAGAAAAATCTAAAAGAAAAAAAAA
>VZTR01029538.1:175205-212294 GCA_013400775.1 Chaetops frenatus | reverse complement strand
CTGAGAGCAGGTAAAAGAAAAAAAAAAAAAAGGGAAAGCCTATGGAACAGCTGTAGCAGGGTTATTTGCATCGTTTTCTGCAAAACTTTAAAGGAAATCAGGCACAGAATTCCACAAGCAAAATCCCACCTGCTTTGACCATATTGGAGAAAGTCAAAACTTGGTTAAATGCGAGCCTACATGCACTAATCTGAAACATCTCTGCACAATTAGAAAAACCTGTAGAATAGAAGTCAATCTGGAAATGAATTATAGCTAAAGCAATATATATTGCAGGAAAAAAACCCCAAAAACATTGCACTTGGTACTAATTGCATCTGGGTGAAAAGCCTAGAAACAGGAGTTCCCAAACCCATAATTCCACCAAAAAAAAAAATAAACCTGTCAAAATATATTTTTCCATACATATATTATGTTCCACACTACAATGAGAAATATCCAAGCCTAACTCCAAATAAAAATTTCTATGGCAAGGTGGAAAAAAGTCATCTGTAGTTTGAAACTTATTCTTGATTATACAGACATTTTGGGGGGTCACTACTCTTGTAATAACCATTCAGGCTGCTAACCCCTGTTTGTGGACAAGGACCTACAATTAAGTGTATTGTCATGATTCCAAAAGTTATGTTTTTGGGTTCAAAAGAGGTGAAATCAAGTCATAGAACCTGGAGGGGGGAAAAAAAGGAAAAAATTCAAACCAGACTATCCAGAAAAATCTAAAAGAAAAAAAAAATCATCGGATAAAAAAGGATACTAAAGCTTGAAATTTTTGTTTTATTACTGCCTATGTTGAGTAGGAGTTACATCACAATTACATTTATTTTAGGTACAAGAGCTCTTTCTAAAATGGAATGAACTAATAAGGGGGGAAAAAACCACCCAGAGAGGTGATGAATATCTTTTTATCAGCCTGCCCTGAGATATTACTTTCATTTGCTCTCCCTTCCTTGTTGAGAGTTGTTGGGAACAGCCCTGGTTTGTGCCAAAAGTGTCAATGGCTCTTAACAGATTCTTTGGTAACTGAGAACAGCAAGAACACATTAAACAGGGCAACCCAGTCATCTTCCCTGCTGGGGATGAAGATGAATGCTGATGTAAAACAACTTTAGCCCCACTTCACCTCAGCAGCACAGAACAATGCACATTTTCCATGAATTGATCTCAAACTAAAACAAAAAGCAAACTCAACAACAAAAACAAAAGAAGGGAAGCAGGAGGGGAGGTATAGAAGGAATAGTGGGGAAAGAAAATTAAATAATTACTCACATTCAGATCCATGAAGGTCAGGAAGACATTTGAGGGAAAAAAGCTTGTTGAAACTGGGGCTTGATTGCTTTGGGCTTTTAAGTCGTGAGTGTGTTTCATACAAGATACAGTAAGTTCCCTGCCTAAGCAGTAAAATAGACTCGAGTAATGGGACAATTTCTTTGCTCAACTATTACCAGACTGAGCAGCTGTTTTTTTTCCAGAAAGTTCTTCACAGGCTTGCTTTCAGAGCCAGCTTGCAAGGGCCCTCCTGCCATCCTCTGATCTTTGCTGGCTTCTGAGGTGACAGTGTTAAATATCCTCACCCACGAGCTGAATAACTGGGGGAGTGGCCAACAGGAAAACTCAGCAAGTTTAACAAGGGCATGGGGAAACTTCTGCACCTGGAAGAGAATGACTCCAGTCAGCAGCAAAACCTGGGGACTGACAAGCTAAAAAGTGGCTGTAGAGGCAACTTATATTATTTACATCACAGCAAGTGCCTCTTCCACCTACTATCAGTGAAAAAAAGCAGGGCTGCTTCACACAGTAGCCTCAACTTTTCATTCAATTCCCCAGGCTAAAAATAAGTTGCAGTAATCTCCTAAAGTGTCAGAAAGAAAATGAATATCGGAAAGAAAATCTGTCACAGGACAGAATAGAAGCAACTACAGCAATACATATCCTTGATTTTCTTCCTCTCTTGAATTCCAAGGCTGGTCATCTGAGCTAATCACAAAGGGGGATAAAAAGCCACAACCCAAGAACAACAACAACAAAATTGGATGATTCATGGTGACCTAGATGTGAATGAAACATTCATCAGATGCCAAGTAGCAGACACGTCACATACTTACTTTAAAATAAGATCTTACCCTACTTTATTCTGTTGAAACCATCACTTTAATAACTTATTATTTCTATTAGATATCCCTCTAGACCTGCCTTTTACTTTTCATCTCAGAATGTTTTATCAACTGTGATATCTAGAGGCAAGACTGAGCTGACCAGTTTGCAGTTCGTAAGCTCTACTAGGCTTCAGTAGAAATGTTATACAAATTTATACATATATCACACTGAATTTTGCATGCTAGACAGATTGAGCTCATGTTCTGCAAGTTTGCCAAAAAGCAGAACTAGCATCAAAGTAAAAAGTGCCCAGTTTCCTGTTCACTTGGTAGTAGGTTTGCATTTTCAAACACGCTGCATAATCATAAATGAAAAAATGGATGGAGTCAGCCAGAACTACCTTTGTAAAACAGCAAATTATACATGGAATTTCCACTATAAGGAGAGAGGGGGAAAAAAAAGGAATAGTAAGGAAGGGGGGAAAGGAGAGGGTCTCCTTATTTTTGAAAAATAAAAACCAGAAAAAGTACAGCATAAGACTTGTTAGAATTCATGTTTAAGAGCTTTTAGGGTAACTATGCTTGTCCTTATGAAATGCATCCTATCAAAAGAACACAGAGATTTGGAAGTGCTGGGAAACCACAGGCAAAACAAATGGCCAAAATGCAGAACATAGGTTCTAAGTTCTTGCAATTAAAGCTGATTTGAAGTGTTCCCCACTGTATGTACCTGTGCTTTCCAATTGTTTACAAGCCTGGTCATTTGAACCTTGGACACTAGCTACACGTGAATGAGGTCACCTGCCAGGATGAACCAGCACAGCTCCAATAAAGTAGTAGAGCCAAATGAGTTTAGAGCCACTGGGGGCTTTGTCTCATGCTGTGACAATCAGGAAAAGGTGTGGGTTTTTTTCCCCCAATTACCTTTGGAGGTTTGACCATGCCACCCTTATGAACACTTTTGCAGAATCTGTTGGTGATGTTTTTTGTCCAGGCAAAACCCCCAGCCCTGCACAGGCTTTGGCCAGCAGGGATGGCAGAGGGATGTCTCCCACCCCCCCTGACAGCAGCCAGCAGGGCAGGGAGCAGTGTTTGCCCAGAGGCTTTGCAGGTGCCAGCAGAGGAGAGCGGAGAGGTGAGAGCTGACAGCTCCTGTCAGGCATGACTGGCTACTCCCCTCCTTCCCTCCCTCTCCCCTTCTGTGGGCAGTGGCTGTCTGGCGTTTCATGCCCCATCTGCAGCTCCAGGAGGCAGAGATGGAAGAAGAGGGAAAGAACAAGTTGATTTTGTGTAGCACAGTCACTCTCATCACCCAAGCCTGAAGCATGAGAACCTGGCATTCCTGTTTGCAGCTCCCCTCCCATGCAGTTAACTGGGAGTAAGCAGCCCCAGTGCAACCTGCTTCAGCTCCCAGGGCTCAAGAGGCAGACACCTGACCATAAGCTGATCTTGTCTGAAGCATCAGCCACAGAATTCAGAAATTTCCCATGAGTAAACCCAGCAGGTCTGTTCCTCTTATCACAGGGCTTTGCAGCTTCTCAGTCAGGCTTCTCATCTTTAAGGTAGAGAAAAACGATGTGTTTCTCCTTTTTGGCAAAATACACACCATCTGAAACTTGTAAATGCAGTCACACACAAATCATGCTAAAAAGCAGATGCAGAAACCTTTTGTATGACTCCTAAGAACAGAAGTTATATGCAGGTGAAGACAGGCTTTTCTAGCACAAAGCCCATCCAGCTGATGGGCAGCACTACCAGCTCTCCTCACAAGTCCCATTCCTTTCAGCCTTCTTATATTTCATTTCATATGTATTGGGCCAAGCCACATTATTTTAAGCCTCAATCACCCACGTCAGTTCTAACTGACATATCTGAACAGCTCTTTTAACAGGAGGAAGGTTTGCAGGCCAGGACAAACACTGAATATTGAAGAATCAGAACCAAGATGGGTTGTTGGAATCCCAGGATCAGAAAGCTTTGGAGTTTGAAGTTTAGACATAGAAGTAGTTATAGAATAAAGAGTTTAAAATGTAGTGATACAGAACTCTGTGTTAGTACATGGTTGGATGAAAAACTCCACAATGAGGCAGATGTGTAATACAGGTTAAATTAACTATTGGCATAGAAATCAAAACAGTGTGTGTGTGGCAATTACCTGTTTGCTAATTAACCTTTAAGAGACCTTGTAACCTACAATCTTGTGACCATTTTGCACATGGCTGACCTCTGACTTACTCTGTGAAGGCATTTTTGCACCTTCATGAGAAAGAAACAAAAAATATCAAGCTTTAAAACCATAAAGAAGTGGCCCTGTCTCTGCCCTACCGTCCCCAGAGTGGGCAAAGCCCTGAAAGCAGTTGAGGAAGCAGAGCAATCTCCTGGCTGTGTTCACAACAGGAGTTAATAGGAAAGCAGCCAGAAGTGCTCCCCAAGCACCACGGCTACGAGCGAGCGCTTGAGGCAGCGGAGCGCCGGTGCCACGGGGCAGGTGGGGCCGCAGGAACTGCACCTGTGGAGCTCTGCTGGGGTCACAGGAGGTCAGCTTGCACTAGGCAGCCACTTCTTTGCTCTGTGTACCTCCCAGTCCCCTGAGACCCCCCTCTTCTAACACCCAAGCCTGCACAGCCCAAGTCATGTTTTCTGTAGGACACCTTGGCTGCTCTTGCCTCAGGCCTGCTTATCTCCCTTCCCTTTCTTGCCTGGGCATTCAGACCGATTCCTTTCTCAGTAATGGGACTTGTGAGAGCCTGCTTTCAAGCAGCTAATGAAATTCAAAACAAGGCTGCCTGATTTGTTTCTTTGGTACAGTATTCCCTGCTCAGCTCCTGCCAAAGCTCCCCTCCCAAGGCAGGCAAAAGTTTCTTCCAAACCATCTTCCTCCCACATATTAATTAAGCATTACTCCCAGGTCTTGCAGCAGGCTTGCTTTTTGCTGACCATGAGGTAATTGTAGACAGATTTTTAGCCAAGCCTTGCTGCTGGCTTAGTTTTTTTACCCTCCACTTAGGGAGCTCAAATTCACAGAGGTTGTGCTGTGCCTACTACATGATAATACATGCAGTATGCTACAAATACAAGCAACATTAACATATATAATCAGGAAACCCTCGTATTACCATGTTGTAGAATCAGCAAACAACATGTAATCCAAGAATTTTGGTTTTTGCCTGGTCCTTTTCACCCGCTAGGTGTTGCAATTAATTATACCAGTGCTTTTTGTTTTGCAAGTATTATTACATTTAATGATGATTAGTGTAGATAATTCTGTTAGGTTGCCATTTCCTAGCTTAGGGGTATCACTTTCATTCTAAAGTGTTGATTGTTTCTTATCTAACTTGGAAAATGAGATTAGATGTTTCTTGTATTGTCAAACTATGTAGATTTATATGGTAATTTAAAATCTGATAAGCTATGAGTGGCATGGGATTGTGTAATAAAGCAATCACAGCAGTTGACACTTCAGAGAGAATTAAATTGAGTCTTGCTTTAAAAGAGAGACAAAAAAAAAAAAAAAAAAGCATCACTACATGCTGGGGACCAAAGCGCTGGGGGAAACATTTAGGGCAAGATAATCATTACTTAACTTAAAAGCAGTGCCCTCATTTTCTCTGCATGACTGGACAGGTGCATCCATTATGTGTTATTTCAGGAGGAAGGATAAAGGAAATAAATGGCCAAATACCAGGAGCTGCCTAGAATGAGACTGACTGGCTGAAGATTTCTGTGATGGGACTTGGATTACAGGCTTCTCCTAATGCAGCTCTCCTCACCTGCTTTTGCACAGATATGGATGGGAGAATAATGAGGCAGGAGTGACCCCAAACCAGTGGATGTAGTTTCTTCTAGAGGAAGTTTAAATTCTCCCCGCAGTTGGGCCAAAAAAACCCTAACCCTTTCGCCTTCAGATTTAAAGGCAGCTTCTAAACCAACACTGGCCATGGAATTATGCACAAGAACTCTGCACAGAAATACCCTCCTCAGCATCTACAAAAGAGAAACGAGAAGTGGAATGGATGCTTTTAGGACAAGATTATGCCTGTGGAGATTGTCAGGGAGGGACATGATTTTGCAGGATAGGAGGCTGCCTGTTCATTTTCTTCTTCACAAAAAGTTACCCTAGTGCACATCTTGTGACTTGGGGTTGTTGTGCTTCAGCAATAGGACAGAAGAGGCTGAAAGAGTCCAGAGCGAGGTAGGAGAAATGTCTGTTTGAATGTGGCTCCTGAACATGGCAAACATGATCCTGGAGACTCTAGCTGCTCCAAACTGGCCAGGGCAGTGCCGTGACACCAGGCCACCTTCCTCTCCCAGTGAAGGACACAAATCCCTCTCCTCCCTAGCTCAGAGCATCAGAGGGAGCTGGCTCCACTAACAAGCCCCCTCATTAATTTCTCTGTGGCACAGCCAAAACCAGAGGGCAGACTGGTGACTGGAGAAGACACAGTCACATTGCATGACCTTCCCAGAATCCACATTAGGGGGACTTAAAAGTTGGCATTAGAGTGCTGGAGAAAGGGATGGGCTGTGCCTCATGCAAATTATCTAACTTTTAGCAAGAAAGAAAAAGCAATGCAGATATTTATGTCAAGGCACTGTGCATTTAAGAGCAGCTGAGCCTCAGTGTGAAAAGGAGAGCTGTGATATGCTTGTTTTAGTTACGCAATCCATATTTTATGACTGAATTGTGTTCAAACACTATTATAGCCATTGGTCTTGCAGATTTTACATCTCAATCGTAGACACTGCTGTATCATCAGGCAGCTGAGCCACAACACACGACACATCCCTTTCCTGGATGCACAACATGAGTGGCTAGCTGAAACAAGGGAGATACAAGCCCTGGATCAAACATGATGGTGGAGATGCTTCATTCTGGGACATTATCACTCTGAGTTAACGAGCCAAGAATGGAGACCAAGCGACAAAATTTACCTTTGCTTTCAGAAGAAAATTTTAAAGCATTTCCCACTCTCCTTTTCACTCCTAAAGTCTTATGCATGTCTTGAATAATTTGGAAATGACCTGGAAAATGTAGCTGAACTATGGAGTGCTCCAAGTGTTCTCTATTTGCTTTAACTCAAGCAAAAATTAGTATAATATCATAAATGTGTCAAGAGATAAATTAAGGGGAAAAAAAAAGTCATTTCTCTGCTTGAAAGAGTTTAAATGCTGCAGTGCTGCTATCTTCACTTAACAGTTTTGAGATATGAAAGCTTCTCCTTAACAGCAAGTGCTAACAGAATGTTTTATCAGAGCAAGCACTACCTCTAACACCTCAGATCTGCCAGTGAGAGACTGGTGAGCAAAAAAATTAATTTTTGACTTCTCCTACACGCTACATCCCCTTGGGCTAGACCACTGGCAGAACTCTGCTTCTTCTCCCCTAACCCTGTCTTAATTCTACTTTCTTCCTCTGGCCACCTCTTGCTGTGCCCCCTCCATGGTCCACCTGCTGCTCACTGCAGTGAAACCAGCCTCCCTCCAAAATCCACACTGGTGACAACGAGGCCCTTCCCAGAATACAAAATAAAGAGTGAGCAAAGTAAAAACAATATCCCTCCCTCACAGTGCCAACTAAGTCACCAGCATCCAAAAAATAAAAGACTTCTAGCAGAAAACCCAGAGTCAGGAAGTAAATGCTACCCAGAAAGAGATAAGCCTGAACTCTTAAATCACTTAATGCCTTCCCTGAAGTCATAGATCTACTGTGGACCAGAGAAGTCAAATCCAGTCTGCTCCAAGGGATGAAGGGGCACTACAGGCAGGACTCAACTTCCTATCCTGCCCTTTCATCTTCAGCAATCCTTGTTTCTCATCTGACACATCTGTGCTATAGACTGCAGTGACTTTAATACCAGAGATCCATGGAGGATTTTTCATTGTCAAACCCACAGCAATGAGCAATTCTAACCATTTCTGGAAAATCTTTTTCCATCCCCCTCCACGCCTGTCAAACTATCTTAACAGTCTCAGTTAAACAAAGCTGCATAAACCCACTATAAATCAGCTATTTTGCTCTAATTCAGGCTGGTAACCCTAACATTATTGTGCTTTCATACTGCTCTAACTCAGCCAAGCAGCAAGTGGTATCTGTTAGTAAAAAAGGCTTTATTTGTGAGGTGCTCCTGGAATATCTCTGCATAACCAAGAGCAAAAGCAGTTGCATCCCTTCTTTTGGCAAACAAACAGCCAGGCAAGATCCTTAGCCTAACCAAGGAGTGTGTACTAACACCACACACTCCAGAATATTCATCATCATGCAAATGTCTTTGGCCCATTGACTGAGTCTCTGCAAGTGAACAATTAGTTTCTCCTCTATAAATTTTAATAAGCATAGGGCAAACCATCTATGCTGTAGCTGTTAGCTTTCTCCTCATCTCATTATAACAGAAGAATCCATTTGGCATTTGTCAGCTTTCTCTGTATGTCTTCAGAAGAAAATTGTTCTTGGTATTCAGCAGCTTCCTTTTTTAATACATTGTCATGAACAAAAGCATGCATTCATTGCCTCTCAGATTTCTCCACAGGACTCGAGAAGAGAAAGTTTTGTTTGTCAGTAGTCATACTTCAGGATATTTTTCATAAGCAAATCACTCACCATTCATCAGCTTTATGTGGTTCTACTAAAAAAAGCAAGTGCTTGCTCCACTTTTCAACACACAGATGCAACCTCATTATAGGTCCAAGGATGAGCAACTCTAGATGCATAAACTCATAACCAATTAGCATTGTGGGGAGATCTTCTGTACTCTGAAAACAAATTTTGTGCAAGTAGCTAGGGAAAACTTCCCTGTGGTTATTAATTAGAGTGGGTAATTAAGATTATTTATCTCACTGACTTTTTTCTTTCTAATTCACAGCAATTTACTTGGGAAAAAATAACTCTGATCTTTTGGACAATTCTTCTAGCCTTGAATAAGTTATTCCTTTTCAGGAGGACAGTTAAGCATGGCAAGTGCACTCTCTACAGCCACTACAAACCACAGGTAGCAGAGGGAAACAAAGCCTAATTCAAACATTTGAATAAAAACCAGCTCAAATAATTTAACCTGCATCTCCCACAGGTCAGCAGAACCTCCTCCCTGCCCTCACATGCACACTTGTCTGATCCCAGGCTAGACAAAAATGACAGGTAACAAGGGAGAAAGAAGAATTCCCTATTTTCATTGGGGTGGAGAATAATCTGACACATAAGTACACTATATTCTATTCTAGACCTTGAAGTCCACAACTGCTGCACAGGCATGGGCTTCCTGCTGTTATGACAGTGACTGCCACAGAGCCCTGCTGCCAGGTTTCCACGAGGTTTGCCACTGCCCTGCTTCGTGTATCTAAGGGAATATTGCAACAGCCAAAGGCAGAATTCCTTTTGCCATCTTCGTTTAGCAGAACATGCAATTTGTGATATTTTATTTTTCCACACAAGCCTTGCTCTGCTGTAATGCTTAGCACCTTTCAGAAGCACACAAAGCACTCTCTGTCACAGCCAGATGTTTCCCTCTAACACCTTCCCCCAAGAGAGCCCTGGATGGGGATTTCATTAGCTGGCTGCAAATGCAATAGGCCAGGTGTGGAGTGTGTATGACAGCAGACACTCACTAAGTGCTTTACTCAGTAATGGAGAGAAACAAATAAAAATTCTATGATAATGCAGACTTTTGAATAGATCTTTATTGCTGTTACTGTATTGGCAGAGACACACAGCTGTGGCTCTGTCATTGCCTAGAAAAGGACCAGGAAACATGTTTGGGCCCCAGACCCTGATCATCCAGATTGGCTTTTTCCTGTCTGGTTTGGCTATTTCAACTACAGAAATCCACAACACTGCCCAAGTACCTCCAGGGGTAGAGTTCACTCCAGAGGTGATACAGATGATATTCCACAGGACTTGGATTATTTTATCTACACAGTTATTTATTCCTGAGAAGGCTCATAACAAAGAAAACCAAATTTCCAGACTGGTACAACTGGATGCGATAGGATATGTTTCAAACTGAGAAAGCCACACAGATAATTTTGGTGCAAAGCAGTCTTGGGGATGCAGAGGAATCCCAGGCCCAAGGACCACCTAAAGACACATTTGGCTAATCTGCTCATGCAGCCTGGACGTGAACTAGGGGATACCACACTCCTGGGGTGAGGGACCAGTCCCTCTCAGAGCTGTAGATGCAGTGTTCACACTCATAAACCACCAGGGTGGACAATAATTGTTCACTGTAGATGTGCTGGGCTCTCTACAGATACCATTTCTAAGGGTTTACACTCTGAAAAGCATTTCAAGTTTTGAAACACAATTCAAATAGGCCTGAGGTGGTTTAATTTTCCTTTCAAGGAGTTGTGAATTCATACTTAGGCTCCTTCTTAACAGCCCATTTTTGACCCAATGGCCCATGATGGCTCCTTCAAAGCCAGCTACAGCCTATCAGTCAACTTCTGTTTAGTTCACAGATCATCAGTGCAAAGCAATTTAACAGCTGCTCCGGAGCTATTAGAGTCCTTCACCTCAACGGGTGTAAAACAAATGTCAAAAATCTTCAAAAATAATTTTAATAGATATTTACTGACCACACACAAGTAGTAAGCCTATCTGCCCTAGCTTTTTCTCCAAAGGGTAAAGCCAAAATACCTTATGACCAGGGAATTAGAGCTGCCAGAACAAATTGGTCAACATAGTAAACATCAGATGTATTCTTAAGCTGCAGGAGCTTAACAGCACATTTACTCAATAAATCCCTGCTCTTCCTTTCACTCCTATAAAATAAAACTTGCTAAACTTCACAAAGTGGTTTAAAAGGGAATATTTTTTGTTAAGATCGCAGATCTGGCTTAGTATACATCTTTTGTGCACTTAAAATGCAATCCTCTAAACATCATGAATGCACAAAGCCTCAAGAACAACAACAAAAAAGAAATGTTACACAAAGGAACAGTCTTTATAGGGCAGGAAAAAAACCAGTTCGAGGTTAGATATAGCTTTCAAAGTATGAAATATAAACACATACAGGAACTAATTACTGGGAAAGAGAAAGCCCTGATGAGCCAATTGAATATGAAAAAACCTAGCTCAAACTGTAGGCTTGAAATTCAGCCTTGATAAATTATCTAAAGGATTAACCTCTATTTTCTCTACTAAAAAAAAGAGGGTGGGGGAGAGAGAGGGAGGGAGGCATTAGGCCAGTGGCTAAAAGAAGTAAAGAGTTCCACACCTTCCTTAAAAAAGGGGAAAAAAACACCCCAAGAAGTCCTTTTTCTTCCCTAAAAAGTGCCATGAACTCTTGGCTCTGGGCCAGGAGTTTGCTGAATCTGACACCTGTTGGAATAAAATACTCAGAGTCAAGGGAAGAAGTTCCAAATAAAGTCTTGTGTCTTGTAAATTCAGGGATGAACTCACAGGTTGGAGCAAGGGGAAGCCCATCTGTGCTGCGTAGCAGAGGGAGAGGAAGATGAAGGATAATTTGTGTCTCTCAATAGCATATAATACACCTCAAAGAGCAAACAGCTGCTGACCACAAGCTTTAATTCTTCCACTTGCAGGAACCATTTTCTCACAGAGTGACAAGGCCTTTTTTTTTTTTTTTTTTTTCCCTTGTCCCAAAGGATTTTGGAGGTGTGTAAAAAGGAATTGGAAAAGGAGAATAGTTACTAAAGCAGCATTCAGGTAAAGGGTAAGCATCCATTTTCATTCCCCCAGGCTGAGGATGAAAATACATTCTAAATTACTAGATAATAGGAAGTGATACCCTCCACCTCCTCCACACCTCTTCCAGTTGCCTGTTAAAGAGCAGCCTTTGTCCAGAGCTGTAAACCACAGGTTTTAGGAAATGGGACTTGGTGGTTTGCATTCAAATAATCACTTTTGCACCATGTCTCATAGAAGGGCTGATCACATCCTCTGAGGTTTCCATTTGCTACTAAAAGGCAGCTGGATGTCTAGGATGACAATTTTAAATGTCTATAAAGTGCAGACCTGGCTCTGTGCAACAATCTTGAAAGAAAGCAACCCTGCCTGTGCAGCTATCTGGGCACCCACAATGGAGTTCTAGATAATAAACTCAGAGTCGAGGAAAGAATAGGCTTAATTCTCAGGTATATCAGTTATTTGTTTGGTTTAACCCTCATTTTCTTTGTGAGTAAAAAGGATTATTGGAAATTAAAGTCATAGCTGGGACACAGCATCCCTTGCAGAGAAAGTGAAGATGACTTAGGTAGCAAGGCAAATTTATTAGGAGGGAACTGCAAATTCAGTCAGCATTCTCCAAGAGAACTTAGTCTTAGAAGAATAAAATTAATTTGCATCAAAAGAACAGAAAGGAAAGGGGAAAATTCACAGATTAGAAACATACACGAAGACATTATATGCCTATTTATACAAATAAATAACTAATACATTGAAATAAAAATAAGTTCTTAAAGCCAGTGCTTTTTCTGGTTTCAAGGTCAGAATAGATTTTCCCACACATTCAGAGGCAAAACTAGGATGACACATTTAAAGCCATTTAGGACTAGGAAAGAACATCAACCTACTTAAAAAACATGTCACTCAAAAGCAACAAAACATGAACTATTAAAAAAATCTGTATGTTTCTATAAAAGGTTTTCAAAGTGTTTGTTCAAGTAGTTCAATTGCCACACATGCATTATAAAATTGTTGATCTAGATCAATTGTCCTGTTCCCTATTAAAAGGTCAGAAAAAGAGGGAAGATTTACACACAAAATTCTGTCTTCTGCTGTGTTGTTACATTCAGTCTAGGAGGCAAGAGAATACTCCTGCTTAAAACCTTTTGACTGCTCTTTAATCTTATTCCTGCATGCTTACCCATATCTAAAATACCTCTGCTCAGAAATAGAGATCTGGAATGCAGAAATGAATGAAGCAGACTGACCTCTCAGAACAAATCACAAGGAGAAGTAGATAAGAAATAAACAACAGCTGAAGACTGAGTAAATCTCAGCATTTGCATACCTGTGCGCAGGTGGATTAAAATACTGAGCACCAGGTTGCTATTAAATCAGAGTAATCACACAGACATTCACAGAAATCACTGTAAGAAAGCTGCAACGTGGTTTTTTCTGTCAACACTATGAAATTTGTGTCTTCAAAACTAGCTGAGCTCCTACTTTTTGGCTTGATAGTATTTTCAGAGAGGAACTTTTGTACCCCTGTGGAATTAACAGGACGCCCTCATTGTCCCATGTTTACATCCTGTTTTCCCCTGAAGGAGCAACTGCCTGGGTGGAACTGAGGGGTTTTGTGCCAGGCATTTGTTCCACACTGGCCACTACACTTGTCAGGCAGGAAGGAGCCTTGATGAAGTTCTTTGTATTCCTAAGAGGTTCCCCACTGCCTGGGCTGACTCTGCAGCCCTCTAACCCTGACCAGGAACAGCTGAAGGGTGACAATAGTTCTGCCTGTTCTGTGCCATTAAGACATGATGCCTGTCCCACCAGCACGTATTTAACTGGTGGAGCCACAGCTTTGCCTCTGTTTTCATTACAGCAGTCTGCCAGAAGGAGCTGAGCGGGTTTGCAGGGACAGCTCTGGTGCACAATCAGAAATCCTCAAACCCATTTTGAATCCCAAACTCCCACAGGTCACAAGGGTCTGCTGCTCCCTCTTAACTCGCCCTTGGCTTTCTGAGGTGCCTCCCAGCTGAAAACATCTCATTAGGGTTTTATAGCACGAGTCCATGCCCAAATACATAAAACTTGAGCTGGAGGAGGCAAAACATCAGAGAAAATAAGCTTCTCTCTGAACACTTTTTGAGAGGGCCAGGCACCAGGGACTACAAAGCTGCAATGAGACAAAGGGTCTGCCTGGGACTGACTGCAGCTTCTAAAGCTGACTCTGCAGAATCCTACACTTATCTCACTCTTCGGGGTTCCCTGTCCAACTTAACCAGTTAAAAACACTTCTAGCTCACCCTATTCCTCTTTTCTGCATCATTGGTGCTAACAAGTGAGTGCCACTGAAGAAGGGTCTTAATAAATAAAGAAGCAAGCAAAGAACTGCTCAACAGTCTTCTGATACAAAAATATAATACAAATGTAGTTTTCTCTCACATTACTCAGTTTAGGGGTCCACCCTGAGAGAATTTAAATTTAATCAGTAAAACAAGCAAATATGGTTATTTGAGGGAGTAGATGAGTAAGCACACAGTGTTTTTATGCAGTTCTAAGTTTAACTACTTTGAAAATACAAATGCAAAATAATTTCCGAAATGCCTTCACCATTTCCTTAGTCATTCCTTTCTTAAACAGGTAAAATAATGAACAAATATTAATTAAACTCCAAATACATTCAGGGCAATAGCTGATTATGTAACCCATTGAAGGAGACACTGAGGCAGAGTAGGATTTAGCAACTGCTAACCATTAAAAACATATTGTTAGGTTTCCCTGCAAAACTTCTCATAAGAATGTTCAAATATGCCATTAAGTTCATTATTTCTTAAACATTACAGATATTAGCATCATCATAATACCACCATTCATACGTCTTCCTTTCTTCTGTCTATTCCTTTTCTAAACTTGCTGTCCTCTTCAAAGCAAAGTTCTTTTACTTAAAAAAAACACCCTTCTTCCTTGTCAGCAAAGCACTCTCATTTTCTTCCTTCAAATCCCTCCATATAACCTACATTTCACCGAGATTGACAGTAGTGCTCTAAATGCTGTCAGTATCACAACCTATCTTACAATTTCACTCTTATCCTGTGTATCATATTCTTCTAAAATCAGATTCTAAATTGCTTGGGGCTTAAAGTCACCTTTCTACTTTTCTTTATCTTAAATCATTCCAAAGGGCCAAGCTCTTGCCACCCTGACTGGTTAATTTGCAGGAGCTTTGAGGCAGCCAGGAGTAGAGCCAACATTACTCTACCCATGAACTAGGAGCCAGCTGAGCACATATTATTGCAGTTCCATGTTTTCTACATCAATGGACTGTATCACTGGCATGGAAAGAGGCTACGTGGCATTTGGAATGTACATCAAGGTCAGCTGCTGCTGCTCATTTTCAGGAATGTCTTGACAGAGCTGTGAATCTCTTTTGATTCATTTCAATTTTCATAAGCGAACACCTAAAAAATATCGAGTGACTTTTAATTATGACTTTTCACATTATGATGTCCTTAAAATTGTATAATGAACTGAAAACACAAATGATAACCCTGAATTCCCAACAGCAAAGCATCTAAGTGAGGCAAGTGAACTGAGATTGCAGAAAACAAGATTCTCTTTGATAAATTGAAGGTGCACACTAATACTACAGCAGCAGAGTATGGCAAGGACTACACATTCAATAGTCTAAATATAACATGGATAGCATCAGAAAAAAAAAAATCCACCTTCCTGATAATTGTGATAGCATGTTCAGCTTCTTAATAAAGAAGAAAATATTTTTTTTTCATGATAATTATATGGATTTAATGGAAATTTTGCCTGCCAAAATATTAAAGCCCCCAGGAGTCCTGACCATCTAAAACATACATCTTTCTCCACTCCTTTTGAAGTATCAGTATATACCAGTGAGCTTTCTAATTGACTTTTTTTTAAAATATAGAAAGCCTTCATAAACATAAAATGAGCCAATTTAAAACATTGATGGCCTTTGTACTGAAGTGCTGATGAGATAAAAAGCACATCTGAATTACAGAAAACACCGGTTTTTAGAAAAATATCCTCTAAGAAATTATTGAAATTATTATTGCTTAGTGATTTTCTCAGCCAAGGAGAGAAAAGCCATTTTACACTGGTTTATTTTCTCCACCTGCCAAGGTACCACAAGGGCCTTGGTCTGCTTTTGTAGCTGGGGCACAGGAGCAGCTTTTGAACTCTGCAGTGTTCTCATCCTTACAAGGTGAGACACTCAGGCTCATTGCAAGTGGCAAGAGCAACGTGGCTCCCAAAATACCCTGCTGGGGGAACGGCAGAGCCCTGTGGTGCACGGCTGGAGCTCCTTCTCTTTTGTCTTTTCCTTAACTCAGTGCCTCCCACAGGGAAGGGAGACCAAAGCCTTCTCCTCAGTGCTGCTGGGGGCTGGTGTCTCACCCTGGGAGAAGCCCAGGCCAGAGGGGTGAGCATTTCATGACACTGACCTGGCACAGGTCAAACAGGAATCAAAACCTGGTTTATGGTTTTTGTAAATTGGAACTCATGAGAAAGAATCCATTGTTTGGCATCAAAGGCAACATACCCGTCTAAGTACAAATTAAAAAATGCAGGCCATCATTTCTTTCAGTTGAAAGACACAGCAGAGGTGATAAAAAATAGAAATATAATTGGGACATGCTGCTTGAGAGAGAGAGTAGCAGGAATGCTGAGCACAGCAGTGAGCACAGATGCCTCAAAGCAACTGGGCACTGCAGGGTCCCAGCAGCCCATTGCTGGACAAGCTGAGCGTGCACAGGGCAGTGGCCAGCTCTGTGTTCAGCTCAGACTCTGCCTCACATGAGATTTAAAGCCCTGACCCTCAAGAACTTCAATTTCTGAATCCCAAATTTATCTACAGCCGCACTCTAACACTCTACCTACCTGCCCTGCTGTGGCTGAGTGTCTGCCAGAAAACCTCAAGTATGAGAACACTGGGGTACCCTGGAAGCTGGTCCAAAAACACAGACCTGTTACCCTTTTCCTGCAGAACCCAACAGCAGTAAAGGATGCCTCAAGAAGTGTCCAGAGCATGGATCAATATCTGAAGCTCGATATGCCCTTGTGATTATCTTGTGTATCTCACCTTTCTGTACTCATCTGCTCTTTTTAATCATGTACTACAAAGCAAGGCTTCACTTCTACAGCACAGGGGCTTCAGCTCCTTGCTGTAGTGGGGAGTTATGAAGCTGCAAAGAAATTTTAATAGAAATACTGTAGCACAGCATAGAGGCAAGAAAAAAAGCTAATCAAGACACTACATCTGAGATGAAAAGTTACTGATCCTAAAAGGGAAAGAGAGCCAGGAAAGTTACTCTTTAACATTCTCTTTGATCTGTGTATGAATTCTCCATTTAATTTGCTTAAGCTTGAAACAGGTGGACAAGGAAAAGAAGGATTTTTTTTTGAGAAAAACTGTTTCACAGCAAACCAACTTCATTTGAGACTTCTGAAAGTACATTAACATATATTATAAATCCATCTTCTAGACTTTGGCCACAGTTCAACATAAAGTGAAGTAAAAAAAAAAAAAAAAGAAACTTAAATCATCACATTGTGCAGGAGATGTCTCACTAAAGATAAATAACTTTTGAATAAGATCACGAAGTTAGACCTTATTACTGAAAAATGTACACTCATGAGTTGCTCTGTACTCATGACTTTTGAAACAAACAGGTAATGGCTGTGGGATATGGACTGATATGGAAAAGGAATAACATGGACTCCCTGAGGGATCCTGAAAAATGCTGTATAATAGATCTGCCTAGTGCCTAATGCTATCCAGAGGATTTTCAATGCCACATTGAGACAGCAGCTTCACAAACAGCCTGCAGGTCAGAGGATTTGGAGGTCTGCCTATGAAGGCACTGGAGCGACCCTATTTCATTGCCTCCACCCAAGCCTGTGCCACACAGTTTTGGGATTGATAAAGGGATTTGGGAATGACAAGGTCCCTCCAGCTCTGCACTCTCCTGCACACACACAGACCCTGGCAACACTACTTTTGTCACTCTGTTCCCACTGGCCCTGGGCACTGCTCAGCATCACAAGAGAGCTTGGCCTTCTGTCCTGGAGACTGAGAAACACCACACAGTGTTTGTGCTCTCTGCTGGCCAGTTTCCTTCAACTTGCCTGGCTCCTCAGGTGGGAGAAATCAGGTGTGGTGAGGAATGGGCCACCCACAGTGGGGCAGGACACAGATACCATCCCAACATGGTTCGCCAGTTACTCCCAGTGCATTGCAAAAGCATTAACTCACTGCAGCTGGGGTGCTCAGCTCTCCTTTACTGCACATCTTTACAGGGGAAACGACCAACATGATCTTGTCAGCTGTTTCACCAAATACCCCTTCTGTGGCCTAGTGCCAGCACAAATGCTGCTATGGACATTAGAGAGGTCTAATTTGATCTTCAAAGCCCCTTGATCCCTTTACCTCCTTCAGCCTTGCAGATAAAGAGTGCTTCCTGAGGTGTATTGTGTGCAGTTTTGTCAGAGGAGGCAGTAAAAGCTGGTCCCATGGCCACATTAGATGTCCCTGGGTACCTCTTGTTAGAAGAGAATAAGGACTTTTTTTGTGCTTTCTTCAGCCAGCTCTCCTCCCAGGGTGATGCACTAAGTACCTGCCAGCTGTTTTACATTTGGCAGAGGGAGCTGAATGCCTTTTTTTTTTTTCCGCAATGAGGGCCACTACATACATGTAAGCTATTAATTCAAACACAAACAGACACTTCTTTGATGGAGAGATGTGAGTCTGTGAGAGAAAGATGGGTTAATAAATGTGAAAATGAATCTTCTAAGGATAACGTACCACTGTCAAATAGCAAAAACAGCTGAAGCACGGTTCTGACATCTCCTCAGGACACATGATATTCTCATAAAATGTGGGCAGGGGAGAGACTTTTGATGTCTGGCCCTACCGTTTATATTTTTAGAAGGCTACACAACAATACTCTGACACCCTGAGGTATCTAATGGTTCAACAGTCCTGTACAGTAGGTTCTGCCTCCTTTCTAAGGCACACAAATCCATAAACCTTCACTGACCTGTAGTGTCAGTATGTTCCTGCCTGCAGCCCTTTTTTTTCTGCTGTGTTAGAAAGCCTGACGAGACTGCTTATTGAATTTCTTCCTTTCAACATCAAAGATACCAGCCATGCTCCCCAATTACTTAATAGATTCTGCTACAGTGGAGATCACTGATTCATTTTCACCAGAGATATCCAGTCATTGTAAAGAGCAATTATATATAATAACAGCCTAGCTGTTCTCAAACATTCTTTTATCAAACACATAGTCCAGTGATTACCAAGATGGGCAGTGATCTGATATTGATAATAAAAGTTAATGTCTTTGGTGTTAGTTTTACCAAACCATCAATTGCTTTGCTCTGCAGACCCCAGCACTCAAAATGCAGCAGTAATGTTTGGAGTGCCTTTTGCTTTAACTGTTAAATATTTATTTTCATGGTCACGCTCTTTAAGCCTCACAGAGAGGTGCCTCTGATTCAGCTTTTTGCTGCTTGGAAGTGCTGTCTGGGGGAATGACACAGGGAGATGGGAGATGCTGACTTCTAAAGCCAGTTCTGTTGCTGGGCAGCCTGGAGCAAGATGCTTTGTCTCAGTCTCCCCATCTGCAAAATGTTCCTACTTCACTGTGCACAGGGGCTGAAGATCAATTTGTTAATGGCTGTGCATTAGCACTGTGCACAGCCCTTTGAACATGTAATATGTCCTAAAAATACTAACCTTTTTTGCCCTTATTGGCAGATGACTTTCCAAACCAACAGATGAAAGTGTTCCTTACCTGAAATAAAACCCTTGGTGGTAGCTACTTACTGAGCCTCAGCTCTCAGTGGCTCCGAAGTGGCAAGTCCTCAACTTGAAGTAAAAACCTCTTTCTAACCCTTCCTTTTACAACTGTGATAAAACCAGTGGCAAAACTAGAACAGTGAGGTTCACAGTGCTCGCTTGACCTTCAAGCATAAATAGAGAAGAGCAAAATGAGAGCATCCACCTTGTCCCTCCAGACTCATTTTGAATCCAGCCAGCTGACAAAGGCTGTACTGATGAAGATAATCACTGTCTTGAGCAGATGTTCTATCCCCATCGATGGATGGCAGAGGTATGGTGTAAAGTCCCCTGCCCTAGAAAGATATCATATCCCACAGGCAGTTCTCATGCACTTGGAAAAAAAATCCTTATTTTAGCGAGACAACATGGTCCTCTGTCTTTCACATCTTGTCCTTTCTCACCTGTAGGGCCACACCAGACACAAGTTTCCCTTGGCATGTTCTCTTTTTCTGCCTTACAAATCACCTTCAGGCCAGCTGTGGCCATTTGCCTGTTAGGCAGGACATGAGCAGTGTTCCTGCTGGAGCAGGGATTGCAGCTACCACAGATTCCTGCCCACAGCGAGTCCTGGGGGCCACACAGCATAAGGAGGACATGCTTATGCATGAAATAAATTTACATAGGGCACTCTGACTGCCTAAAGCATGTATCATTCATTCTAGCCCCTGGATATGGAGACTGCTGGACATCTCTTTTCAAAACTCAACAGGCTAAAGGGGATGAGTTGACTGAAAGGCAGCAAATACACACAAGCATGTTAGCAGAGGGTAAAGAACAAGCACTCTCCTGGGAAGAGAGGGTGGGTGGGTGCAATTATTCTGCCACAGGAGCTTGGATCTGGCAGTCAGAGCAGAGCCCCACACAGTCTGCCTGCCATGGTATCCCAAGTTATCTTCTGGCTTCAGGCTGAAGTGGGTCCAATACATCAGGAAGCCACAGCATGGGGGGCTGCCTTGTCCTATTCTGCCTCTGAAACCAGCAAGATTTTGGGGGGAGGTATTCAGGAAAACAATAAAGCTCTGCAATTTTTTTTTGCAGAATTCAGTCCCACAGACCAAGAAGACTACAAGTAGGAGACAGCAATCCCTGTGTGGGGTCAGGGACTCTGCAGTGCTCCAGGAAAAACCCTGCTCCACTCCGTCACCCTGAATTTCAGCAAAGTAACTGGCCTAGTTTGCCTCTTACTCTCAGCTGCTCCAGCTCTGACTTATAATTGGAATTCATACCCTGCAAAAGCTAGAGCCTGCAGCTAACAGATACAGCAAATAATTCAGCATTAACCAGCATAATCTGCACTGGTTTTCACATTGCCTGTTTCCCACTCCCCCTCAGTCACTCACAAGCACTCTCTGGCACAGAGGAGCACATGTGGAACTGCCACAGCAGCTGGGGCTGGGAAGGAATTTTTCTTGTCCACATGGCCTCTCTACTTCATATTCCAATGCCACATCCATTCTTTTTCCACAACAGGCAGCTGTGAGACTTTGTTAATATACCACCTGAAATCTATTTTCATCTAGCATTCAAAACATGACTGTAAACAGTTTATTATTGTCATATTTTTAGATTTCTTTAACTTTAGGAGCAGTGCATTTCTCCTCTTCATTTTTTCCTGGCAATACAGCCTGCTTCTCTCCCCTGTAAGGTGAAAGATCTATAGACTGCTAGTTGTCAGTGCTTGCAAGTAGCCATTTAAAAGCAGATATTTTTTGTCAGCATTTTTATTTGTGAAGCTTCTATGACAGATTTGGAAATTGAAGCCCTTGATTTATCTCCAGGCTGAAAACTAGACAGAGGCAAGGACACCATGAGCCTTAGGAATGAAATTACAAACATGTCATTACCTCCTTTAATCTGCTCTTGTTTCTGTGAAATTGCTCCAGACAACCTCAAAAATCCATGTGCTTTTACAATAAAAAAATCCTCGTTTCAGGCTATTTTCCACCCATATTATTTGAGGCCTCTCACTGTTCCCTTGTGTAAAAACAAAGGCTAGTAAATATACTGCTTTTTATCTTGCGTAGGAGCTAAGTCAACAGACCCAAGCAGCATACAAAACAGTCTTGTCTGAAATCACCACCCCCCTCCCTCTTTTTACTTCCCTTGGTTTTGTTTTCGGTTTGTTTTTTTTTTTTTGTTGTTTTTTTTTTTTTTTTTTTTTTTTAACATATTTATTAATCCTTGTTTTTCTCGCTGGAGAAAACGGTTTGATAGTGAGTCAGGCTAGCACTCAGTCCAGGCCACACTTGGCCTAAGCTAACATCACACTTGGCACCCTGAAACCATGACTGACAGACTCTGACCAAGTTCCACGTGATGGGAGCAGCAGGGGCTATTGCAAAGCAGGAGTCAGAGGCATGGGAGGAACAACAGTGAGAAAGTGGCAAAAAGCCCAACTCCCATTTGTCTGCTCAAGCATTTCTATTAGCTCTTGTTTTTCCACTCTCCTAGAGGCCTACACAGAAAGTAAAAGCATTGGTTTGTGCTGTTATCCATGTGACAGCATCCATGGGTGACTAAAAAAGGCTCTGCTGTGATGAGAAGGGCCTGAGTGGGGGGTGCAAATGGCTGTACAAAGTCGAGCCCCTTTCCTGAGCCAGTCCCCAAGTTGATGCTGGCACTAGTGGCAACTCCCAAGCAAGCAATGCCAAGAGGAAAATTGCAGCTGTCTCAGCTAGGTGTATAAAACCCCTTTCTGGGCTGCCTGGTGTGTTTCCCATGTAAGAAGCACTCTGATCATCCTTAAACTATTCACCACTGAGACAAACATCCAAGAGAATGGATGGCTTTGTGCTTTGTATGTTGTGCTGTGGTGGAGAACAATTGGCAAGTCTCATTTGGTGCCAAAAGTCAGCCAGAAAACGGCAGCAACAGTGCCTTCACATCTTACATGGGTCTAAGTGGGTAAAGAAGTCACCTGCTGTGAAAAAGATCTCATTTCCTTCAGAAAAGACCTAAGAGAAGGCCACTCTGCCTGGGGTAACGCCAGACTATATCTTCAAACTCCTACACCTTTACCACATAGCTGAAACAAAGCTGTGCTGGAAAGGAGGAGGAGGAATGTGCTCTTCCCCTCCTTTCTTAGAGGATTTGACTTTGCAAAAGAATGGGTTAGGTCCCTAGCTGTTAACCTCTAGAGTAATTCTCATCATCATTGACCCAGTAAAGTTGTGATCTTGCTCCTTGAGAGTTGCCAGTGGTGACAAACAAACCCTGAAGCAAACGTGGGCATCTCTGCAGCCATATCACTTTGCAGGAGAGCACTCCTGCCAGAGCTGAAAGCACTGACACCAGGGACCACACAACCCCTTCACCCTTCCTGGTGAGTCTGCTGTTTGACCTGGTTTCTGGAAAAAGTTCAGGTAGCAAGTTCCAGTACAGGGCCCAAAAGAACAGCTAATTTATTATACGCTCAGCTGACTTGGCAAAGCTTCAGAAAAAGGTAAAACTCCAGAAATATGCCTTTTCTGAGCATCTCATGCCATCCAACTCTCCACAACTATTTTAAATGTATCTGTTTTCACTGGACTAGGGACCTACATCCTAGACAACCAGTTCCATGCCCTAGGCATCCACACAGTTTTAAAGCAGAGCTCTGGACTCTACTATGGCAGAGTCAGTAAAAGTTAGACAATAAAACACACAATTTCAATCCTTAAGACCCTTTGCCAATCCACCTCTTTGTTCTCAGATTCCTCTCTGTGACACAAAATCACTACCCACCCTTTATCACAGGTCTCTTGGGAGAATAAAAGCAGTAACCTCCAAAAAAATTTGGATGCTATACTGAATAAAGGTTATTGGTACTCACCACCATGCTGCTGTTATCTGCCTTCAGAAAGGAGAGCTGGAAGCTCTGAGAGCTCTGGGGAACAGCATTTGAGCAGAAGTGGGGTGTAGGCAGAGGTAAAAAGTAAGGCAATCTAATTTCCTCTCTCCTCCCACACCCACCAAAGGGTCAGTGGAGCTGCCACAGCTGAGGCCAATGAAAGCCAGGTGCCAGGCATCACCAGGGCAAAACCAAAGCTGTGTGTCCTGAGCAGAGCAGAAAATCAGCCTTGTCAGAAAGTGATGAGCAAAACCTGTGTGCAAGAGACAGCAAACGGGGCCTTACTAGAGAAGAGAAATGGTGTCCCTGCTCCACCTTTTACAAAATAACACTGTTGTTAGTAGGTCAAGCTTCCTTTGGGAAATCAAATCTGTGACGGAATCACCAGAGGAAAAGAAAAAAAAGTAATATTTAATCATCAAGGATTAAAAAAAAACCATGTTGTCATTAATGTCACCTTAATGATGATTCCTGTTGTTAGGTACTCAGGCTCCAAACTGCCTTTCCACATAACTTCTGTCATTGTGATATCTTTGTGATGAATGTAAAAATTTGCTTCATAACTTGACCATATAAAAAAAGGATAATTCTAAATTTAAGTTACTCTTTACATCTTTCACTTATGGCATAAATTCTCTTTACTGCACAATATTAATAGCTTTGCATATTAACTGTGTAGTGGCATTTTCCTATGGGCACATAATTTTACCATTTATATGGCATTTCACATTATTTGGGAACAGGTAAATTTAAAATACTTCGTTGCATAATCTCCATTTTGAAGGAGACCTTTTGAGATAAACACATCAGACATCAGTGCTTGGTGCTAAAATTAAATCTTCATCTGCTTAAATGTGTGGGTTATGAGTGCAGCAGAACCATTTACATGTCAGTGAGATGAGAATCAATTCCACAGAATGGAAAGATTACTTAATCTGAGATATATTTTCTTGTTTTAGAACTTGTGATTGACAGCCTACCTTATTAGTCTTCCTTTTTTTCTTAACTTTAAGAATATCTAATGAAATTAATCACAGCCTGGAGGAGACAGTTTGAAACCTGCTAAGAATTGTGTATGTCAGTGCAAGCTTTACAACTCACTTGGACTAATTTGCTGCTGGCAAATATATCATTGTCACACACTTCTGTAAACTTTGCATTTGCAATCTTTTGAACTAACCACACAGGCTGAAGCACTGCTTTTCAAGTCTTAAGAATGTGATAGAGGTGTTGATGCAGGGTTTCTAACTTGGCAATAGCTCCAATAAGTATGTATTGTTATAATCTCCTGTTTTCTAATAAGTTGTTTAGTCCATATCAGAGCACGGAGTAGAAAACAATGATTTTTCTATTTTTAAAAAAGCACAGAACAGTGCTTTAGTGCTGAAGTTGAAAACCAGAGAAATTTGCCTGAATAGGAACTTGTACTTTATGCTTGTACTTAAGTGTCAGAAAACATCTTCAAATCATTATTATTATTATAATTAATTAACTCACACAATAATTTGTCTTCCTTGAATGGACAAAAAGAGTTGCATTGTGCTATACCCAGACTATGCAAACATTTCATAAAAGCAGCAGAAGTTGGAGGGAAGTCTCCACTAGGTTTTGCCTCTTCAATTCCTGTCACTACTGTCAATTCCCTGTAAGTCACTAATTTCTATTTGAAACAAATACCAGGGAAAACATCTATGCTATTAAAACTCCTGCACTAAAGCAAAACCTTAATTACAACCTGCTATTGTCTCGAGTCAAGTTACTGACACATCTGACTGCCACACAGCCCATCTGTTGGCAAAGTTGTTTTGCTGTGCTTTGCTGAGGACGTGGCAGAAGCTGCAGCGGGAGCCGAGCTGTCCTGTGGAGAACAGGCATTTCCAGTGTCAGGATTGAGAGCTGCCTGCTAGTTCCTGACTAGGTACTGCCATTCCAGCTCTGACAGGCCTCTGAGCTGGGCTGGGTTTATTAGCAAATTCAGGAGATGCTGCTGAATTCAGTTTCTTTCTACATTGGTGGCTGTCACAGACATTTGCTCCCCTGAGACCACCTAAGTGCAAATCTAATGGGATTTCTAATACATGTTAAACTAACATATTAGTAAGAGGCAAAGGCTAATTTTTAATGTGACAATCTTTGAAACACTTTAAAAATGTGCCTTAAATATTACCTTCATTTCAGGCATGGAAAACATGAAAAGGATACAAGACTTGAAGTAAAACCGAGGTAACCTGATATTGATTTTGCTCCTATCAGCTAAAGGGATTTGGGGAAGAGAACACCCCCTAAAATGATTCCTCCTGACCCAAACATGTTGACAACACAATATATTTGCACTGACACAGAGACAGTCGGAGACAAAAGGTGCCTAGAGACTTGAATAAATATATTTAGTGATATCAGTATATATAGATCTCAAATAGATTTGGAGATCAGACCAGATGCAGATCTGTATTCTTTAGCCACGTTGTTATGGCACTTTTGGTGAACAAGAGGCACAGGAACCCTGTAGGAGAGGCAAACCTTGGCCTCAATCATCACAGATCCAGTACCATCTGAAATGCTGGTTTGGAAGACGTGTTTCAATTTTCTAATTCATTACAGTAGGAGGCAGTAAGAAACCCAGGTACTTAAAACACCCAGGTATTTTTTAAACTCGAGTTTAAAAAACAAGCAGAAAAAGCAAAACTTTAAATACTATTTAAACCCTTGTTTCTTACCAATTTCCTTGGTGGTTGTTTTATTTTATTAGTTTTTGGGTTTTTTTTGGTATTTTTCTTTTTTCTTTTGATTATCATAATTTTCTTAAAGAATATTTCCTGGTACAAATAAATTTAGAAAAGAATAGGCAATTTCAAGAAACTAAGGGATCACTTCAATAATTTAAAAAAAAAAAATTATTAAATTTTTAAAATCAATTCCTGGGAAAAGGCAAGCCTTCTGCTGAGATAAAATTTGCAAAGGGACTTTTCCAACAGCAGTCTTAAAGAGACACTTCTGCTTTTGGTTTAAAGCACAGTTTTCCACAGAGGAAATGCTGCTGTAATCCTGTACCAGACAGATGAAACTGCTGGATCAGCCCCATTAAAAAAAAAAACCAAAACTTTATCTGGTTCTTGGTGCCAGCTCTGTAGCAGCACAGGGGCTGGTTTTTCACAGCAAGTTGAGCACTAGAGTGAGTGTTTGGCCAGCGAGGAGCAAGGGGATGTGGGTTAGTCACACTCTACCAAGGGCTCTGCTCCTTTAGAAATCAGTCATTTGCATTTTTTGCAGCTTAGCACAGCTACTGAAAGCAGCTGTGCACGCTGAATTTTATGGGGACATTTAATTCTCAGGCCTTTCCCTGCTGGCCCACATTTCACTCACATAATAACTTCTTAGGAATATCTGCTCATGGTTTCCCCTTGTCATATTTGACAAATTCTCCTGTAGCCCATCCCAAACCCACCCTGCTTTTCCATGAATTCCAGTAAATATATAGGCCTTCAGAGAAAACAAACAAACAAGTAAATACCAAGTCCCTCCATTATTTTCTGATTTTTTTTTCTGTCCCGCTGTAATTGCACATTTTCTAACTTGAAGCAGGGGCAATTTGCTACCAGTATGTGACTGTGCCAGACACTCATCCTTCCCAATATCCTCCCTCTCCAATTTCTATGCATTAGCAAAGAAACAAGCTGTAGAGCTGTCCCTGCTTCTTGGGAGAGGTCAGTGCATTAACATGAACTGATTTTTGCAGAGCATAGACGAGGTGTGAGTCAGTACTGTAACACTTCACGCAGTTTTTTTGGACATCTCTGATGCTGCCTAATGAGAACTTTGGCATAAGAGGTCATTCAAAGGGAAGGAAAAAAAAGAAAAGCAATGAGGAAAGGAAAAAAAAGGCTGAAATAAACCTTTCTTCATTCCTTGCCCCAGCGTGACACCACACTCAACACTTTGCAAAAACAATAATTGGCTTCTGTGCTTAAGTACATCCAAATGAATCAGGAGTAATTTCACAGAGGTCTGGGGAGTTAGGCTGATTTTAAACTGAACTAGCTTTGGTATAACTCAGCCTTATTTCTATGGTTCTCAGTTTCACCTCCTTTCATACATAGGTGATGTCTGCCAAATCACTGTTGGTCATTAGAAAAACTAAAACCATAAATTAGCTGGCTCGTTAGGGATATAGGGCAGCAAGGACTTTCCTTTATCTTCTTATATAATGATCCCTGTTTCCACAGAGTACTTAATTTCCATTTGCAAGAGAATTTCATGGCTTGTACAATGAACCCTGCAGCTCATGAAACTCTGACAATGGTGTTCACTCCTTTCTTCTGGTTAATTGTAACAAATTTCATTGGCTGGTTATAAAAGAGATTATTTCTGGGAAGGAAATTCCTGCCTAAGGTATATAAGGAGGTGAGAGATTTCCAAGTTTTGTCTCTTGAGCTTATTAATAGTGCATCAAGGTTTAGCCTCTTTCAGTGTGAATTTAACAGAGGGGTTTTAGATTTCCTTTTAGCCATGAAGGAGTGAGAATGCCACTGCCATTGTCAGAGAGTAACTGTCTGTCATTCTTTTTTTTTCCAAGCACCCCAGTAAGTGGGTGGCAGCTAGTGACAAGGGCTATGACTGCACTTGCCATTTTCTTGTGATAGCTGGAGCAGAGCTTTGGCCTGAAGCAATTGCTGCTGACTTCCTTACATCTCCAGCACAGCTTTGAGAGAGGAGTTATGCAGATGTAAATATTTGTTTCTAATATTCCCGTTCCAGGTGAAGCTGCTGGTATAATTTTACCCCAAAAGAGTAGGGAATGCTTTAGACCACGCCACCATTTCCCATTATTTATGGGGAGGGGATATCTGATGGCTACAGGGACCTTAAGCTTTTACCTTCTGCCTTATTGTCTCCTACAGATTTTATGCTCAAGGTGTTGCCTATAGGCAATCTGGTCTCTCTTGGGCTCCTCAGTTCAGTGTGGGATTTTTGCAGTACCCTTTGATCAGCTCCAAGGCTGCCTGTGAGTGACAGTGGAAGTCCTTTCTGTTGGGAATCTGATTTGATGCCTCCTCAGTCCCAGCTCTGGGGACTTCAGGGCCTCTCAGCAGTGTCAAAGTGACACTCTCTCAGTCTGCCATCATCTTCTTTCAGAGACCTTTTTTTTCTCCTCTCTGGCTTTGCTTTGAAATGTCTTTCATTCCCTCCCTGAACCCTTGACAATTTTTGCAGTCGTATCTGAATCTTTAGCTATGCCCCCCTTCTTTAATTGTGAACTTCAGATTCACAATTTAACTGTGAGACTTTGAGTGCTGAGAGAGGTATTGCAGCATTTCCTCCTGCCAACACATTTCTTTTTCTCACTTTTGTTGCATTTCTCATTCTCATCCGCCCCACACAGTCTATATAATTCTCTTCCCTCTATTCCTAGTTCCTTACAAGATCAGTATTTGTTAGCTTTGAGCACTAAAGGGAAATGCCATTTTGTGTGGTTTTGCCCTATGAAAGGGCAGGATGATCATGATTCATTTCCTGAATGAAAATGCAGATTAAGTGCCACAGGGGCATTGAAAATAGATTTCCCTCCCACTTCGAAGGAAATAAAGAATGGTGTTGGCAGAGGAAAATGTGTGATTTGGAGGTCAAATAATGCCCTGATTTGGTGCTTCTGCTGACACACACCCTCTGCCAAGATGGAGCACAGCCAAAACCAGCCCTACGCCCATCAGCTTCCTTCCCATCCTTGGTTCAGCAACCTGCACCTTCAGGAACCCATGCTGACTCTGTCCCCCACCTCAGTGGATACTGCCCAGCTGAACTGGGAAAATCTGTAATATTTTCCACCATCCCCTTTTTATATACTATGGCTTCCCTTTGAAAGTCTCAATATGCTCCCTGCTGAAAAGCTTACAGCCAAACTTGTTGATCAAGGAGCAAACTTAGTTTGCCTGTGCCACACAAAGCATCATTAGCAGCTGTGCAGGTATAAAACAAATACCAAAAACAGAAAGTTGTGTCCTAAGAGACTATGGTACTTATAAAATCATGAACTTGGAGTGGCAGAGAACATAGAAGTTGTCTACTAGGGCACAAAAAAGGCATAGAAATATACAGGAAGTGTTATGCTTGCGTGTGTGCACATTTCTTTGCAGCTGTGCCTGTTGATGGGCTCATCAACTTGAAAAATAAACCCCCTAACTTAGAGCCCACCATTAATTTCATGCAGAACCAGAGGAAGACCTAGCATTCATATTTCAATAATTGAAGCTGTTCAGTCCCACGGGGTTAACCCTCTCCTACACCACCTTCAGCTTCCCTGTGCAGACAAGGGTTGGTCAGAGGCACTGCAATCCTGTGCTACCTGGATGAAGAGGGCACCAGCCTCAACTGTGTCCAGGTAAATAAAATTTAGGAGCCAGTCTGCTCCCAGGGAATGCCAAAAACAGCCCCAAACTGACACTGAGACATTGCTCCACTCCCAACAGGAGGATTGCTACCCTCCTCTCCAGCAGCTGGGAATTTTTACCACCTTCAGGCAATAAATTAATGTGAAGCTGGTGGCAGCAATTCATCTGTGTCACCTCTCAGGTGGGTTAGAGCAGTGCAGGATGGCTGGCCATGAGAAATACCCTCATGCACCCTCAAAGGCATGGAAAACCTGGATGCATCTTCTCATTAATAAACAAGCTCAGCCTGCTTCCTTCAGCCTACATCTGCATCTTGTCGTTTCTGGAATTTAACCCAAGGTCCTGGACTTTACTTTAAAGGCTGGATTTGAGTGTAGTTAAAAGTCTTGCTAGAGATCATAAATGTGGACCATCAACAAGAAAATTATTCCTCTATCCTGCTGAAGGCTTTACAGAGAGAATTTTCTAAAACTGGAGCACTGAATCTCAGAGGAAGAAGGAATGATCACAAACTGCATTGGTTTCATCTTCAAGTACAAAGTGCTTTTTAAATCTAAACTTCTTACATAAACACTGGGTAAATATGAAAATAGATAAATAAATATAAAACTAAACCACAACTCTTCCTTGCACACACATTCCTTCACGGGGTGTGGATGAGGAAATAAATGTGACAGCTCTTGGTCATGTTGCTTACTGCTGTTCTGGAGGGTAATTTCATCCCATGTGACTGAGTGCAATAAAATGATGTACTTTAACTGGATCACATCATGGTATATGTGCTTTTGTCTCTGAGATTGCCATTAGATGCTCCAGAAAAAATAAAAATGCACTGGAAAAATTACAGAATTATATGAAATATTTTATTTGTCCTGAAATGGGGCCAGTTAATGCCATGATACAGGACTAAATGCCTTTGCAAGTGGTATTATTTTCATTTCTGCTACTTGCACTTTCTATCCAACTTTATCTGTCAAGGTTCAAATTCTGATTTTCTTCTCTCCTCCTCTTTTCTTTGTCTTTTATAAATTCCCACTTCTCTCTAGGTTCAATCAACTCAAAGTCCTTGAAGTGGGAAGCACTGCTTGTTTGCCTGGTGATGGCACCAGCGCTTGGGAGGATGTTTCTCGCTGTTCAGTGGCTTTGTGAATTTTCTGGTTGCATCCGTTTCTTTTTGCACCTCTAGCCGTGAACACAGGCTCAAAAGAAGAGCAACAGGCTCTTTGTTCCTACACCTAGAGAGGGGCAAACCTGTCTGCCATGTTCCTGGCATGTGCAGCTTTCCTCCTCTCTCCGCTCCCTCTTCCATCCCCCCAGCTGGCACGGCCCGGAGGATGTGCTCCCCCTCAACACTCCAAAGCAGGGATGGTTGCTATCCTCACCAGCTGACATCAGGGCTAATTTCCTGTAAGTTGCCACAGAATAAAGGAGAGGCCTCTTTCTCAAAAACCTTTCCGGCTTGCTTAAAAACACTCTCTTGTCTTCTTTCCTTCCTGCGTGCAGCTTGCAGAATCAATAAGGCCCCAGCCCCTTAGCCCTGAGCAGCAGAGAAGCTATTGCTGCAAACTCAGCAGGAGGAAGAGCTAGGGCAAGCAAGGAGCCCAGAGATAATCAAAAGTGCCCTCCCATGGCTCAGGATGTTGCCAAGTGCTTGGAGCAGGACCAGAAGGCAACACACTATGACTCTTTGTCAAGCAAGGAATCATCTTCATTATCCCAACTTAATTATCTCTGAATATCACTAATTGCACTTACCTTTACCTTACACTTTCCAAAAGGGCTGGGCCAGGTGTTGTTCTTTAACACTACTTTTGATAAACTCTGTGTAAACACCATGCAGGTGCCTGAGGACTGTTAAAAAGGGGCAAGGAGCCCTTCTTACAAATCAGTGTTTAATGTACATAATTCCATGACAGGCTGCTACAGACACTCTGTATTCAATGAAATTATTCTCAGTATCCAGTGTAATTTCAGGCAGTCTTTGTAGTTTAAAAGAAACCCTGTTGGTTTCCCCTTTTGAAAACAGACAAAAAACCAAACAAAACCACCACAAAACCCTAAACCAAAACCCAACCAAACCGAACACAAACCAAATCAAACCAAAGACCCACAGGAAAAGGGATTCTTGTCATTTATTACTACAGAAAGTGGAAAAGAGGGCTGGGGTTTTGTTGGCTGTTGATGAAAAAAAAAATCTGTTAGCAGCATTTACAGATTTAGGACTCTTTTTTTAAGGGAATCACATGAGGGACATAACAGGTTAGAGTGATAACTGTAAGAATCTGCTCTCAACCACGAAGAGGCACAGGCACAGAGCCAAGTCCAGTTACCTCTGGGTAAATTTTTGGCTGGTGACAGAAACAAGGACAGTACTAAGATGAGAGCTTGAATGCAGAAACCTATTAATCCAGGGGTGGGCTGCATCATTTGCTGGAGTGGGTCATTTTCTGGATTGTGTCATTTTGCTTGGGTACTCTGGAGACTTCCAGCATACTCTGCCCTTTAGTAAAAGTCATGGGCATGGGGCTGAGGAAGATGTAAAAATCTGTATTGTTGCTATTTTTAAAAAGCTTCTTATTGCACTTCAAAAACTGGTGAAGAGGACATATTTTTGTTTAGTGAAAAGAAGTAATAAAGATAACAAATCCACTGAATCCAACAGGACTCTACCTTTGTTAAATGTGAGCTTAGTTTAGGTCACAGGGAAACTCTGCCACCAGAGATGTGAAACAGCATTGTAAATCCTCTGCATGGGGGTACCAACCTGGGACTGGTTTCTTTTTCATAAACACCCACACACTCAGAATTTCCTCTTCCCTCTGACATTTGTCCCCCTCCCTTTGAGACTGGTGGCCTTCTTGCCCTTTATAACAATAACTCAAACATGGTAAGTGGTGCAGGAAACCTTGCATGAATTCTACAGCTCCTTCAAGAGGGCTAATCCACCATTTAAGTCCCACAGGTTTAAATGCTTTTTCATCACTTGACCTCTTCAAAGGGATGAATTTCCCCTACAGTGAGGATGGCATCCGACAGTTGTTACTTTGTCAGTCAGAAGAAACTATAAACCAATACACAATAAATAGTATATAAACATCAAATCAAAGAATAGAATTTGGAATTCTGTCTCACAGATTATTTCCCTGGACTACTGTTTAAAATCTTTGATTTAATATTTCAAGAAGAATGTGATTGCAACAATTCTACTGGAAACGGCAAACTCTGCTCAGTGAACAGCCTGTGTGTACAGCCACTGGAATAAATCAACTCCACTGCTAAACTGGCAAGTACTAGGTAATATATATAAAATGAATAGACAATTCAGAAATGTCCAACAGATAACTAAAATTGAAATTTTATTTTTTTTTTAATAATATTCATCAGACAATTTTCTGACAAGACTTTTCTGAAAGATGAAGTGCAAATGGGAACCCTGTAAGAATGCTTAGAAGAATTGTACATGACATTTTTAAGCGCCACCAAGTACACATTGAATACTTTGTAAGTATATAGGCATAGCAACATGCAAGTGTCATGTACCCAACATTACAATATGCATTTTGTCTGCTTAAAGTTATTAATGAGGAAATAAAATGCAATTGATGTGTCTTATCATCAGTGCAATATGTTTAATTCCCATGGATTTTTTTTTTTTTTTTTTTAATTATTACAGGTTAGCGGTTGTATTTCTGGGCCATTCAAATATATCCTTCTCAGGGCCATAAATTGCCAGTGTAAGAGCAAAGTACACCAGGGTTCCTCAGAGAATACACTTACACTGACCATGAATAGATGAAATCGTTATAGACCCTTCACAGATTATACCTTATTATTTATTCTAGGAAACTTCCTGCTGAACTGAAGGGGTTTTGTAGTTATAAAATATCTGGGCTAAAAGTAAAGGATGCACAAGGATTGCTTTATAATTCTTTAGAAAAAGAGCTAAATAGCAACTCAAACATGTGCATTAAGGACTTGAGCCTTGTTCTCTTGAAATCAATAGGCGTACTGTACTCAATTTTGATGGCAGCAGGACATATATGAACCCAGTAATCCATGAGTTCACCCTCTTGGCTCACTGTTTTGGCAGAAGCAGATGACTGTAGGTTATATTTGCATATTTCTATGAAAGCTATATAGGGGTATAAGCAAATCTGCATTCACTGAAAAAGGACAACATGTGCAACTGCATATTTACTAACATTAATCAATATGCATAGAAAGGAGAGAAAGAGGAAATGATAAAGAAATCAGCCCAGCAATTAAAGATTATCCTCCTCTTTATAATCAACATAAAGAGTTGATGATCATCCTTACAATCTTCTTTACAAGTTATTACATTAAACTCCCTCCCTTTACACCTATTATAAAAACCCTTCAATATTTCATTTTAGAACAAGACTGAGAAAATTATTATGTTTAGAGGAAAATAGCATTGGTGATTTTCAGCACTATGCATAAGGGCAGGCTAAGGCTGTCTGTAGTTTGTGCTGAAGCATGAGATCAGAGCTCACACATGAAACACTGCTGGCTTGACCCTGAACACAGGGAAAGTGCTAAAGTGCTGACCCCAACAGGCTTGGCTTTGCACCTGAAATCTTAAGAAACAAAAACCCTTGAACTTTTCTTTAACAGTAGCACAGACTGCTCCTTTCAGAGGAGATCCTTTTCCTACCTCCTTTCCAATTAGACAGCTGCTTTTAGCCCAGCAGAGAATAAATGGCTTAAGACACAGAACGTGGAGGGCAGACCTACAGTAAACACAGAAGCCATGAAAAAAATTTTTTTTTAATTCTTTTTTTTCCCCATCTACTGCAAGGCTCTGGAACCCCCTAGAACTGCAGACTGATCAAATTGGCTTGACACCTTCTGTCTGGTTGTGAGTACATTAAACATTGCTGAAGAACATGAACACAGCTGGGCAGCAGGATGATTGCTAGATGCTGGAAGAATTCCCTTAAGGGCTGCTGGAAGCTTGGAGCATCCTGAGGATGTGGAGTGATACAGAAGTGTGCTGTTCAACCATGTTTGTACCCTTATTTTCTCCTGAGTTAAAAGAAGTGCAGAGTGCTGGGTAAGATTCCTCGATAGCAAGAAGGAACTGTGCTAGCTTCTCTTAATGCCAAGTCAACAACTCCCACGTGTTTTAGAGGCCCTAGGTCCACCCTGAAAATCCCTGTAGGAAGTCCTACTCTCAAAAAAATTTCTACTCTGTTCTGTTGACATCAAAGGCTTCTCTATTAATTTAATGCTCTCCTGCTGTTTGCAGTAGTCCTTCTCTGCTCCCCATGCATTGAGTGTTTTTAATGTAAACATGTCCTGGCAATATTATGTTTAAATAAGTAAGAGACAAGTCAGGGTATCTCGACAGCATTGATATTGCATATTTAATTCAAAAGCTTGCATGTGCTTTTAGAAGTTTCTCTTCATACGTGCATGCCTTACTGGGAAGAATTGTGTTGCAGTTGAATTGCACATCATTATCTAGAGATGACTAAATATTGATGTGTTACAGCAGTTTATTTTTAAGCTGTTTGGGATGAATCCCCAGCCAGTGTAAATTGGCCCACATTTAAGGCAACAGAGTGAAGCTGATTTATACCAGCTGAGGCTGTGTCCTTATGCCCTGTTAAAAAGCTAAAACTCTACCAAAATTAACAAGAGCAGGGCAAGAATTGTGAACCCAGGTGATATTTTTACCTATTTTTAACAGAAAAAAAAATAATATAGTGATTTCATTTCAAGACTAAAGCAAAGATTCAGTAGTAGTTAAAATGTATACAAATATCTCAGCTAGTATTTAGACTAAGAGGTAGATGTCATATTCTAGGAATAGCATAGTGTGGAATGATGCTAATGGCAGTTGCTAAATACATTTATTTGCCTGTTACACAGGACACAAAGGAGGGTGATAGCAATGACAACCACAAGAAGGCTTACAAAAAAATTTCTTGTCTTTTGCTATTCTATGTTATCTATCTTTTGGTGCATTTCTTCTGGAAGGGCATGATGGAAAAGTGTCAAGAAGTAAAAAGATCTAGAATACAAAACTTCACGTTTACAAAATGTTAGCTTTATCATTAAAGGCATCCTCTGTACTGTAATGGAAGCATTTTGTACTTACAATTTAAGATTACCTGGTGTTACTGAGCAAGTAGTGGAAATTCCAGGTGAGGTGATTCAGCAATACAGGGGTCAGAAGAATGCAGCGCTCTCTCTCTCTCTCTCTCTCTTTTTATTTTTTCTCTGTTGTTCATGCTAAAAATACCAGGGCATATGGCAGCATATTTCAGCATCTTAACATACTAGGCTCCCTTGAGGACAGAAAAAAAGATGAAACTTGTGCTGTTGAGCCAGAAATAAGATTACAGAACAGTGTTGCCAGACATTCAGAGTGCTGGCAGCAAAGCCATTAGAGGAGTCAGAGTCTTACTTTGCCTAAAGGTGTTTCAGTGGTATTTAATGGTGCTCCAAGAAATGGAAAGCAAAGCTGGTGAGAATGAGGAGCAGTATAAGAATTTTTTTTAAATTAGTTGTCATTGCAAGTAGAGGAATTACACATATTGCATTAGGATATCCACTGCTTGTGTATGAACCTTCCACTTTTCCCTTGTGACTGTTAGGGGTCACCCCCTACTTGAAATAATCAAAATGCATATTATAATTACATGGTTTTCCAATATCCATACACAGCAAGTACAAGATACTTACATGTAAGTACACTGTATTTACCTATATTTTTGCATAGTTTTTAGTGTGTACTTTGTGCCACTTAATAAAAAGCATTACTCATCGTTTTTGTTGTTGCTGTTTTTCTTTATTAGACAGCTTGTTCAATTCGAGTTGGAGCAGCTGGGATTTTTGGTATGTTCATCACAGATTACCAGTTCCTAGGAGTGTAGAGATTAGACATTTGGAGGAGTCTGGGTAAGCGGTGGGGGTAAGCTGCAGTGTGAACATGAAAGTTTTAAATCACCTCCTTAATTAAGAAACGCAATATCAGATTTAATGATGCTAAATTTAACAAACTTACCTTTAATTCGAATGGAATTCTAAAGGTAAGGAGTCCGTTTTCCTTTCGGTAACACTTTACAATAAGTGGCACTAAATTACACTAGAACTGCTATGTTACAGGGAATTACATGTAACTACACTGTAACTGTGGAAAGAGCTACTGTACATGTGCGTACATGGTAACTTCAGTGCTGTTACAATCATGAATTACATAATTACAGATGATTCTGTCCTTTCTTTTCATTGAAATAGTTTTATATATATATATATAT